>CM024589.1:4627304-5208792 GCA_014182565.1 Eucalyptus marginata
ATCCAAATTTCCTGAATTTATCTGATTTGAGATTTGTCACCAAATGCTAGATTGGATAACGCCTCTTAACTAGACCACTGAACCGTCGTTCAGTCTTCAAAAATAATTTGGGCAGCGCATGTCTTTCTGCCCATCCAAAGTTTTTCCCGAGCTAATCTAAAGAAAGAAAAGTCCTGGCCCTTAGGATCTTCATACAACCAAATCTAGCAACTTTCCCAAGTCATTCGAATGTCTAGACTCGTGAACTGTGGCGCGGAAGAACAGGAAGGGGACCATAACCATAGAAACTTTCAGCGAGCTATGAGCACGCCGGTTTATTGAAGTTTTTACTCTCTAGTCTGTCTCTATTTTGCGTCTCTTTACTCTTGAAAACATTGGAGAGATAGGGTTTCACCTCAGCGAGTGCCATGAAACTCTGTTAGAGAGGTGCGAGACTAGCCATGGTTGAAGAATCCAGGACAGGCCCGGGATGTCTAGTTCTTAACCCACGCAACGAATTAGGATCGTAACTTTAGGTAGAGGTGTGCTGGTGGGTCGGAACCGATGGAGTTTCTTCAGAAGACCTGTCTTGACCTGAAGCAATTTCATTCAAATCATCTTTTGATCCGTATAATTATAAACCGATCCCTTCTGATCCCTTTGGTTCTAGATACTTTTTACAGCCCCGAATTTCTTTTCGTCGAATAAGGATGAGGAAGATCGAGCAACCTGTTCCGTTCTTGGGTTGCACCCAAAGTTTAACCGTCTCACGAAATGGTCCAGTGATTTACAATCATGGAAAGACCTCGACAGGGATTCATAGGCTAGACGCTTGGTTTAGACTTGTCTATGCCCGAAGACTTGGACTTTTCTTTTCTTTCTTTACTAGCACGATCCATGCCCATGTTGGAATATATATCTAAATGATTCAAATGATAATAATACTTAATCCAGATATCTAATAAAATTATTCTAATATGCAGGGGTTGATATTTAAATCGTGCATAGGCTAAGGGTATGTTTGGTTCAGCTTTCTTAAGGGTTTTCAACCTCTAAGCCTCTTTAGAGAAAGTTAGGGTGTTTGGAAAGCATTTTGAAGTAGCTTTTTGGCCAAATGCTAGCTTTGGGAATGTTGAAAACCCAAAGCTACCTTCACCCTACCTTTCGAAGTAGCATTTGCGGAATGTTAAAATCAGGACTAAAATATTTTTTTTCTTCCAAAACTACCGTCACCAATTCTTTAGCTTTTCGGTTTTACCCCTTCTTGTTATTGTTCATCTTCTTTGCTTTGACTTTCTTCCCATCCGGCCACGGCCACCATTCTTACGATGACTTAAACAAAGGCATGTGACATTTCATGATGGAAAGATGGTTTCATCGTGTTGCGATAGGGCGAGCAATCGAACAATAATATAGACAGAGAAGAAAATAAATCGGACACCAGATTTACGTGGTTCAGTCGTAAAGATCTACGTCCACGGGGAGAGCAGCAACGAATTTCACTATAGATCAAGCGATATAAGAAGATTACACACTTAAGTCACTCAAACACTCTCTCGGTGTTTCCCAAGCCCCAATTACACCTAATAATGCACTCAGTGTTTAGCCCCGAAATTCTTTAAGAAATAATCTCTCAATCTCACAAAGAAATTACACGCAAATCTTACCTCAAGATTTAATCGGCTACAAACACTAAACTTCGTGGATGTAATTCACGAGTAAGAACGACAAAGAAAATCCCTCCCAAGCACTCGACGACTAGACGGCGCTTCAAGACCAACTCTTCATGATCAACGGCGGAACACCAAGCACTCACACGGCGCTTCAAGACAATTTGTAATCCACCTCTACCACCCATGGTCACAAGTCTATTTCAGCGGCCAAATTTCTCCAACGCGGATTCAAACTTTGGGAAGTTGATCTTCGGATCTTCTTTGCTCGATTTCGAACGTCCGCAACATATTCAATTCGGAATATTCTGAATTTCATATTGGACTCAAACTCGAGACATATTTTAACAATCTCCACCTTGGCTCGACATTTTGAGTCAAGTTGTAATCGTTTCACAAAAAATTCAAACTCTGCTACTACTTTCCCATAGCCTCCGATGGGCTCAACCGCCACAGATATTAACCAAGTTCAAGCCTCGCTTGAACTTCGCCATAACCAAGGACCTCATCAGAATACCAACTCCACATGCACCTTTAACTGCTCCGCAAGAATTTTCTGACACAACCTCCTTAACCGTAGATAAAGCAAAACCATTGTTACATCCATATCTATCAAGAGATCGAATACATACCTTGTCAATATCGCGATTCTGACAACCATTGGCTCTATAGGCTCCACCTCGCTATGAGCACCATCTCGTGTCAATTACTTTGCTAGTACCGTATACGCTACCTCGGGAGTTTCGGTCGCAACTCCACCTCAAGGCGAACACCGTTCGAGATCCGTTTGAATAGTACTATAATCACTCATAGCCAAAAATACGGAGACTCATCAAGGGTAACTTCTGCCATTAACAGGTGAATTTATATTCGGGCACCACAACCGATTGCCCCACTCACCTTGTGCATAGCCATGGAATATGCACCTTGCCCTCCAATCAAGCTTACCATCACTCACTCGAAAATAACACGAGCAACCAAACATTCTAAGAATAGAATAATCGCAACGTTACCGACCACACTTCTTCTTCAGAGTCCGCCATTCAATAGCAGTTGATGGGGATCTATTCACCAGGTAGCTTACCGTACTTAGCACATCAGCTAGAATTCTCCTAGCAATACCAGCACTAGAGATAATTTTACGGGCCGTCTCTAATAATGTTCTTCTCGTCAATTCTGCAAATTGTTGTGATTTATTGGCACTAGTGCGGTGTTTCACTATGCTCTCTTTTATGCAGAATTTATTTGCCAGCTTTGAGTAGAACTCCATGCTATTGTCAGTCTGCACATGTTTGATCGACTTACCAGTCTTCATCTCGATCAAAGCTCTTGACTGCATGATCCTGACAACAGCATTAAACTTGTGCCTTGGCACAAACACCCAAGTCTCCCTCGAGAAGTCAAAAGACTCTCGAACAGATACATCCAATGTCTCCGGGGTGAAACCTGTCATTGTCTCACCTTGAAGTTTATACATGCCTCCATGCTTGATTCCTTTCATTATCACCAGGGCACCTCGAACAACCTTCAAAACTCCACATTTTGAAGAATACCTGCAACCAGCTGAATCTAGGGCACCCAAGGAAATTAAGTTCTTTTTCAATTCTGGAACGTGTCTTACTCCAGTCAATGTCCTCACAATGCCATCATGCATTCTGATTTTAACATCACCAACACCCACAACATCGCACTCAGCGTTGTTCCCTAACTGGACTTTATCACTACCCGTGCACTGATAAGTGATAAAACAGTTTCTATTTGGTGTAACATGAAAAGAACAACCAGAATCCATAATCCATCAATCAAACGATGAATAATCGGTGACATACAAGACATAATCGGCACTATTCGCTACAGCTGCAACATTATCTCGAGAATCAACCATAATTCCCTTACCCTTCTCATTCTTCAACTTAAGGCAATCCCTTCTAAGATGCCCCCTCTTGCCACGGCTCCAACAGACAACATTAGCAGGTCCTAGACCGACTACGCCTGTTTATATTAGTATTACTATTACCCACACGTGTTATAGATCTTCCTCTATTTTCACCTACTAAAGCAGCGGAGATACGGGTTCGCGGATTCTCTTCTACGAATGTCCTCGCTCAAAATTAAATCTCGAATCCCATCAAACGTCAAACTTGTTGACCCAGAGGAATTACTAACAGCAGTAATAGTAGTATTCTAACTATTAGGCAATGAGGATAGCAGAATCAAAGCACGTACCTCATCTTCAAAATCAATCTCAACTGAACTCAATTGACTAACAATTACATTGAATTCATTGATATGATCTGCAACTGACGCACCTTCGCTCATCTTCAAATTAAACAGACGTTGCATCAAATAGACCTTGTTGATCACAGAGGGCTTCTCGTACATATCCGACAGGGCTTGCATCAAATCAGCAGTTGTCTTCTCCTTCAAGATGTTAAACGCAACGTTACGGGCCAGGGTCAACCAAATAACACCCATAGCTCGTCTATCCAGCAAATCCCAATCAGCTTGCTTCATCGTCTCGGTTTCTCCCAAGATAAGGGCAAGTGCGGTTTCATCTGGTAAAGATAATCTTCAATCTGCATCTTCCAGAAACTAAAATCCTTCCCATCAAATCTGTCGATTCTCACTTTTACTTCTTCTGTCGCCATCGATTCGCTTCAACTTAGCCAAACCTAGCTCTGATACCAATTGTTGCGATAGGGCGAGCGATCGAACAATAATATAGATAGAGAAGAAAATAAATTGAACACCAGATTTACGTGGTTCAGTCATAAAGACCTATGTCCACGGGGAGAGCAGCAGCGAATTTCACTATAGATCAAGCGATACAAAAAGATTACACACTCAAGTCACTCAAACACTCTCTCGGTGTTTCCCAAGCCCCAATTACACCCAATAACGCATTCAGTGTTTAGCCCCGAAATTCTTCAAGAAATAATCTCTCAATCTCACAAAGAAATTACACGCAAATCTTACCTCAAGATTTAATCGGCTACAAACACTAAACTTCTTGGATGTAATTCACGAATAAGAACGACAAAGAAAATCCCTCCCAAGCACTTGACGACTAGACGGCGCTTCAAGACCAACTCTTCATAATCAACGGCGGAACACCAAGCACTCACGCGGCGCTTCAAGACAATTTGTAATCCACCTCTACCACCCATGGTCACAAGTCTATTTCAGCGGCCAAATTTCTCCAACGCGGATTCAAACTTTGGGAAGTTGATCTTCGGATCTTCTTTGCTCGATTTCGAACGTCCGCAACATATTCAATTCAAAATATTCTGAATTTCATATTGGACTCAAACTCGAGACATATTTTAACACATCGAAAACAAACAGAGCTGGAAAGTACGAGCGACTGCAACTCTTCAAGGGGCTGGAGTGGATAGAAACTTCAACCTAGGAGATTGATGTCATTTAGAATTTCAGAGTGAAACATAAGTTTGCTATCGTCAGAAGTTTCCTTTGAATTAAGAACCCGATGCTGATAAAGACAACTTTCTAATATAACTTAGTTTGTAATGAAGCTACACATATCCTAGGGTCTTTGTCGTTTTAGCTTTGCAATTTGACAAGCGACAATGGTTTGGGACTTTCATAGGAAGAATCCACCGATGTCTAAAGCGAGACGCCACAGTTAGGCGCAGCCGACTCGTTTTATTATTGAAGAGAAATCGTTGTTTTCTGTGGGATGGAGTCTCCATATAGACTTGTAGAAAGCAGTCTTTGTGGAAAGTTTATCGTCTCTCTCGTGGAATTATGATGCCTACTTTGTCCAAGTCAAAGGTTTCGATCGTGACACGATCATTTTTCTCCACTCTTTTCACGTGCTTAGTTGATTCACACACGTCTGGGAATGAAGAAACTCCAGCATCGCATGTGGTCGAGTACTTCGGACGAGGGGAAAAGTCAAGAAGGTACTGCAATCTTCGTTGGTCCCGGAAGAAGGAAAGGAGAAATTGAAGGGCACAAATCTTAAGCAAATTGCTTCTTTTTTGAATTTGTTATGGTTATTTCGAAATGCATACATCTAAACTACACCCCCATCGGAGTGTAGAGTGTTACGCACGTACACGAATTTAGCTTTTGGAAATAGATCATTTTAATATATATGGCTAGTGAGTGATTTTTACTCTCGCCAACATCGATGGCCAGTGCCGAGCCCAGCTCCGAGCGGGTTCAACAACCCGCACACCATGTTTAAGGCCGACCCATATTGTTGCAACCTTCGAAGCCGTGGTTCTACTAATTCCTCGACATTTTTTGAAGATAGGTGCCTGGATGATTATAGTTATCCTAAGGATGATTGGACCAGTATGTTTATATGCCCATATGAGACTAATTCTGAGATCATGTCTTGCCCTTGCTCCTTTTAAGTTTGTATAACAGATAAAATAATGTGTACTGACACAATGAAGACATAGTTATAATCATCAATGTAGCAATTGAATAAGTGTTTGGAGCTATTTTCTATTTCATGAGATAAAACAAGGAAAGTATCCATGAATTTGGCTTATGTATGATCCAACACCCTTTCTCTAGGTGACAAAAAAGGCTAGTGTAATTCTTTGAATGATACTCAACTCGCCTTTAACCTATCTTTAACTCGTTCTTAACATTGTGGGAAGACTACTAAACAGATTCACACAATTCACTAATTCGCACCGTATATGAATATATGTCTTGATGTAAAGCTCGATAAAGATTAAACGAGCGAGTTGAACTGTGTTCTAATTCAATCAAATTAAAATTGGATCTTAAGCAAAACCATATCCATCTCAAGACTTCTCCGAGGTTGACGTAAATGAAGTCTTCGACTCGACTCAGTAACATTTTTTTTCCATGTCTTGATATGACAAGGATGGACAATGTCGACAGAAAGTCATTCCTCCTATTTTATTAGTTAGCATAGGACCGACATGTTAATGAGCCGATCTTACCGGAGCAAGTTATGAAGTGCTTTGCTTGGGGCGTGGGACCGAGAACGATTCGCGCATCTAAGCACCACCACTCGTTCAAGCCATGGAATTTCTCTCCTCCCCGTGAAATACGGGTCTAGAATCCGAATATTCAACCAAATGGAAGGACCTTATCCCCCTCCCTCTCGCCGTAGCAGGAGGAGATTTTCTTCGGCCACCCTTCTTGTCGGCAGGCTGTAAATCGCAGACACCCTTCCGAGGGTCTCCCACCTGGAGTAACACCAGGGGCTTAGGCACGTCGCCCCGCCGGTGGAATGCCCGTAGACACATGACAGATTTGCGCATTCGTGAGTATTAGTTGTTGAAAAACTTCATTATATGTAATTCCATCCTAAGAATTATTAGTACTGGGTGCACAAAAGCAACAAAATAGAGAGTAAAGGTGAGAAAGAGAAATCAAGACATAAGATTCATTCTAATTCATTCTTAAACTAAAGTTACAGCCAACAGAGAATTCCACCGAAATTGGCACATCCCATCTCTGTATTACAATCTCAATTACAAGAGAAAAGATTATAATAGGTAGTATAAGCTATTCATAGGCTCTCACCCAAATTACCAATAAAACACGGGTTTCAACTATAAAACCCTATTGGCTGCTGAGGGCGCTGTCCTCTAAACCTCTGCAGAGCGGGACTCTCAACCCTTTTGTCAATGGGGAGTATGAACTACACCCTAGCAAAAATGTTATCATTTTTAAAATTTCTGAAAGACACGTGACGGATGTCAAATGGAAACTAATCCATTTTCAAAATACATGAGTCTTAATTGACTAGCGCCCTAAGAGAAGTGTTTTAACATTCTCCTTTAAAAGAAAAAAAGGAAAAATACCACAGACCGCAACCTTGGAAAAATCAAGTCCACTCGAATGCCACGAAATTTCAGTTTTAAACTAATAAAACAAGCTCGTCTTGAGGTCCCTTGCTTTTACAAGCACGGCTTCTTTGACCAATTCAATCTTTAGACTTTTAGGGAAATTGTTATTGGAGTGCCATGATCACTCAAAAAGTCTATGGCTTCTCCGCTGATGAAGGAAGCAATACATCTCTAATTACATGCTGACATTCATCGGCAAGAATGATTCTAGTGTTATGTTAGACTCGACATCATATTGGATTGAGTTGAGTGTGCAAATGATGTAGGATGTCACGATCCATGTTAGGAGGTTGACACCCCCCGTTGCTCAAAGCCCTCGAGCTTTTCACACGAGAAAGAATCGATGGTCACGGACGCGAGATGGAGATCATCGTCAATAGAATCAGAACTTTTACGTGGCCAAATACCCAAAAGATTCTTCCAATGTATCATTTCTGGGTCGATTCATCAGTGACGTGTACACAATAACATTTATGACGCAATTTATCCTCGTGCCGCTTTTAATGTTTTGCTTGACTGGTAAATGGGCCATATCGTTCCCCAATTTTCCAAGGATTGACGAGCGAAGCCTCCTGCAACCCCTACGTTATTACGAGTCCGCGTCCTCAAAAGACCGGCAGAACACGTCAGTCATCGCTTTACCATTGGATTCCTCTATTTATATGGAGGCCTTTGGCGATGAGCTGAAGCACCAAAGCTTGCACAGTAGGCCTTGCCCTACATGTTCAATTCCCCAAAATCACAAAAGATGAGGTTCTTCACGAATCTGTCCGTCTCCTCTTTCTTCTTCCTGCTGATCAGCTGCTCGACTCTCGCTCGGGCAGCTAGGTTCGACATCACCAACAACTGCCCCAACACCGTGTGGGCCGCCGCCGTCCCGGGTGGCGGGAGGCAGCTCGACCACGGCCAGACGTGGCCCCTTGACGTCACCGCTGGCACGCAGGGCGCGCGGATCTGGGCCCGCACCAACTGCCACTTCGACGGGGCCGGGAGGGGGAGCTGCGAGACCGGCGACTGTGGTGGGCTCCTCGAGTGCCAGAACTATGGTGTGTCCCCGAACACGCTGGCCGAGTTCGGCCTGAACCAGTACATGAACATGGACTTCATCGACATGTCGCTCATTGAAGGGTTCAACGTCCCGATGGAGTTCAGCTCGACCTCCGGTGGGTGCAACCGGGTGATCAAGTGCACGGCCGACATCATAGGGCAGTGCCCAGCCGCACTGAAGGTCACAGGTGGGTGCAACGGGCCTTGCCCGGTTTTCAAGACCAACGAGTATTGTTGCAATTCCGGTAGTTGCGGGCCGACTGATTATTCCAAGTACTTCAAGGGTAAGTGTCCGGATGCTTACAGTTACCCCAAGGATGATCCTACCAGTGTTTTCACCTGCCCTGGAGGGACAAATTATAAGGTTGTCTTCTGTCCTTGAAGACATGATTGATGAGCAGTTCATCCTTCCACGATGAGCGAAACTCCAAGACAAATAAAACCTGTCATGTACCTTGTAATAGATGCATAATGAAGCCTTCTCTCGATGAGCACGGTAGATAATGTGCAGGGGAGAATATATACGTAAATAAAATGCATGTAATTTCTCATGCCATAGAAGTACTTCTCTTTTATGTTAGATCGTTCTACAATAACAGAGCGGCAGGCATGACCCTAATGTTTTTTTGAGTAGAAGGCATTGTGGTTGGTGTAAGGACTAGAATTAGCACCTAGAGGGGGGTGAATAGGTGATTAAATCGATTTTAACAATTAAATCCGAATGTAAGATTAATGAATTAGAAACAGCAATTGCAGCAAATGAAAGTTATGAAAGATAAAAGGATTAGGGAGAGAGAATCAAGACTCCAGGATTTATAGTGGTTCGGCTTATATCAAGCCTACGTCCACTCTCCCCGCACTGGACAGCCCTTCGGCTGGATTTCACTAAGAATCAAAAGAGTATTACGTCTCACGCTCTTGAGTCCACAATGTAGAACTTCTACTACACTTCCTCAAGGTCTCACAACTCTATGATCACTCTTTTGATTACATATATTGCTCGAATAAGATCACAAACGAAATATGGAGGTTCAGACTTTGGAATTCTTCTATCCAGCACACTTCAACAACTCGAGCGTCTCTCTTTATACGCTTCTTCATGCCTTCATTACCGTTGGCACCTTCCAAAGAAGTTCTTCCAATCAACCCGTTGGACGAATCAATTTGGAGAGATCTCGAGCTCTTTAAGGTAAGTGTAGATAGCCCATCAATCCTGCCGCCCATACAATCGGGATCTTGGTTTTCATAAGTTGAACTTTCCAAATAAGTTGCGAATCTTAGAGAATCTATATCAATTCGGATATGAATGTAAGATCGTGTAGTCTGAATCCGAGTCGAAAGATATTCCTCAGCCATTGAGATAAAGACTAATCGAAATAGAAATTTTTATCTTGTCGGTCTGGAAACTGTCCATGAGAATAGACTTTGAAACTTGAGTCTTGTTGACGTCGGACTTTGATCTTCGAGACTTTGCTAGTAGAGTCTCGCAAGTCTTCGACCCAGGAGCGAGAGAAATGTTTTGTCAACTTCAAAACCTTTGAGGAGAATTTATCCAACAATCTCCCCCTTTTTGATGGTGACAAAACTTTTCTGATTTGAACACTATTGCCCCGCAAAACAACTTTTAAGCTTGCAAAGATATCATTAGAATAAGAATAGTATAAGATGTCACGTACGCGAGATGTCCTACACAAACTTACCCCGTACACGAGATCGCATCCACGAAACCTCATTAGTCAATGCAGACTTTACTATCTATATCTAATTTTGACAGCTTAAGGTAATGCAGTAGTAAGCAATCATTCAAAAACTCAAGATAAAAGTCAAAATATCAATCACAAACAAACCATTAAATCCAAAAAAATAGAAATGAAAGTTTAAAATTTGGGTTTGGAATGAGAATGGAGTGAAAATCTGCACCGCAAAGTCTTCTCCCCCTTTTTGTCGGCATTAAAAAGTAAGAAAATCAAGGAGCACGAGGAACGCGAACAAGTTGAAAGTCCTCCATAGACTTGACGGTTCCTTCCAGCTTCCTTAAGTCTTCTTGAAGTTCAAATGATAGCGGTGCCTTTTCTTGTGTCTTGAACCTTACTTTGAACATCTTTCAGTGATCATGTAAGGAGATGAACATAGCATGATTCTCATTCTGGATAGTCTGAAAGTCACACCCCATAGCATAGATTTGGCCTTTGAGCTCCAATATGATGTCAAGCAACCTTCTGAAATCTCCTGAATTGTCAGTCTGTGTGCTTGCGTCAACTCGGTCTGATGGTGGAGTCAAGCCGGTGTGAATGTCAGAAGGAAGATCAATGTTTGGAGATGAAGCCTCTCCCTCAGGATGATGAGCAAGCATAAACATCTTACGCATCGGTGGCGATCTACTCACACTTGCACTTGTAAATGTCGGGAGAAGAGGAGTGCTTTCTCTTTGGATATCTCCCCCTGTTTCCATGCCTTACGGAGGGGAGAAGAACTCTTCTTTCGAGGAGTCTCCTCGGTGACAAGATTGTCTTCGATCCTCCTTTCCTGCCGGAGAATCTGTCTTTGCTTGTGAGTCTGGTTGGTTTATCTTTGAGAGTCTGTCTGGGCCGACTCTTCCTCTTCATCTTTCTCTTCCTCTTTCTTTTCTTTCTCTTTCTCTTCCTCTTTCTCTTTCTGTTCTTCCTCTTTTCTTTCTCTTTCTCTTCTTCTTCTTTCTTTCGTTCTTTCTCTGTCTCTTCTTCCTTTTGCAAGGATTCCTCTTCTGGTTTCCTTTCTCGGTTTCTTACGCAAATTGTTGTTACGGAACAGTGATACGGGGCGAGATCTTGCCGAGAAACAAAAGCTGAATAGGCATATCATCCTCATCATCTTCATCTTCCAAGGATGATTGCCCGCCTCTTCTTGATAGGACCAAAGTGACGGGTTCCTTTCCTTTTCTTTTTGCCGCAGAAGAGTCTGGTTTGATCTTCACGGGGTTTTTCTTTGAACTGCTCCAGACTTCTTCTTTGAGTTCCTTGAGACGCATCTTTGTTATCATCCTCGGTCCGATGACCATTCGACCAATAGTCTTCACGAGAGAGAATGTGGGGAGGCTGGATGTTCGAATGTACGAAAAGTCGTGTAATGAGAGCGGCATAAGGGAGTTGTCCCTTGTCCTTTGCCATCGACACATTGTACATGTGAAACATGATAGTGTGTGGCGAGAGAGAAATTAATGCCAATCTTGATTGCAAACATCAACTTTGCCTCGAGATGGATACATCTGTCTTTGAAGTTGATTTTGGTCTAAGACAGTTGATCACAATCTTGTGAAGCGAGAATATTTGTTGCATTCATTACGGAGTAGGATAGGCGACCTTCAGCAATTCGGTCTCTTGCAAGCTCCATGGTTGCATGACTCACAGACACAGAAATTGATTGGAAAGCACCTCTTTCCACACCAATTACGTCTGCCAGAGTGTCTATATCAACAACATATTCTCTATCTCGTACGCTAAATGAAAAGCTGTTCGCATCAAGGAAGGAAGAGATTAGAGTAGAAATATGCGGTCAATTCGAATGAGCCACATCACATTCGGTGCAAAACTTGTGCGGTTGAAGTTTCTCAAACTTCTCTCGAGATTAATGCTCGGTAAATCCAGAAAATCAAAGTCCACCGTTCGTGGATTTATCACCCCTCGCTTCAACAGTTTCTCATACTTCTTCCTGTGTCCATCAGATCGAAACAGTTCATCCTTCTTTCCTCGAAGGTTTGCAGCCACACCCATCCAAGGTTTAAAATGTAAATACATTTTCTCATCATCATCCTTTCCCTCTAGTTGATTAAAACTACCAAACCTAGGGTCACTGGGAAAGTTTGCAAAAACTTTTGCCGCTGTTCCAGCAGGAACAACGCCTGATCTTTCCATCACGGTGAGAAAGTGTGTCTCATTTCTATAACATTTTTCCTTCAAAAATTCATCGATGAAGGTCATTGCGGCAGACCCACCTTCCTTCAATGCGAGTAAAGCCTATAAACAAAAAAGCGAGGCTTGAGTGATCTTACTTGGTTCAACATTTTCAAGCACTTCTTACGCATGTTGGGGGCGACTATCATGAGGTCTAGTTGAGGAGGATCGTTGTTGAGATCGTTGAGGAGACCGTTACATTGGAAAGTCGCTTTCTTCTGTAAGATTGAAGTGCGTAGGCCCCTCTCCAGAGCCCTGTGGTCCCCTGCTTGCAAGTCTCGATGATTTTCTTTGGTGAGACATTGTCGCTGTCTTGGAGGAACTTTCTCACTTGTGTCGCAAGAAAGACAAAATCTTGAGAAGTAAAAATCGAGGAGAGAAATTCCGAGAGTGAAAAGCTTTGAACTAGGGTTTTACGGGTAAAGTTTAAAACGAAGAAGAAGAAGAAGTATAAAAGGAAATCGAATCGTGGTAGCGAATCGACGCAAAATAAATTCCTTTTTGAAAAATAACTGCCTTAATAAATCGATAACCACCCTTTATAAAATAAACTGCCTTAATAAACATGATTATCCATAAATAAACGGGCAAACTTACCTTTTCGAGATAAAAGATTAAGTAAATGTACTTACGGTCGTGTCGATTGGTATTCTCGGTCTATACCCTTTTGAGTCGATACTGCAAAGTCGACTTTAAGATTCTGAGTCTGAGCTTTAACAGTCTTCAAGAGATACAATATTGAGTCTTGAGCGAATAGACTCAAATAAGCTTTTCTCAAGTGGCTTTGTGAAGATGTCTGCCAGTTGATTCTTCGAGTCAATGAATTGTATCAAGACTTCTTTGTTATGAACATGATCTCTTATAAAATGATGTCGAATCTCAATATGTTTGGCTCTTGAATGTAGGATAGGATTCTTTGTAAGATTGGTTGCTTGGGTATTGTCACATCGATCTCTGTGCAAGAGTCTTCAATACCAAAGTCTCGTAGTTGTTGTTTTATCCAAAGTATTTGAGAACAGCAACTTCCAAGTGCTACGTATTCTGCTTGATGTTGAAAGAGCCACAGTACTTTGTTTTCTTGAAAACCAAGATACCACCCCCATTGCCAAGTAATTGACAAGTACCAAGTACTTTTTCTTTCAACTCTACAACCTTGCAAGATCTGCGTCAATAACCAAGAAGGGTAAAGTCTCCTTCTTTGGGATACCATAGACCAATCTTAGCGGTTGCAACGTATTTAATGATACGTTTAGCAGCACTTAAATGTGATTCCTTGGGATCGATTGAAACCTAGCACATATGCAAACACTAAATAATATGTCGAGTCTAGATGCGGTAAGATAAAGAAGTGAACCAATGATACTCTGTATAATTTTTGGTCGACTTTCTTCCACCTTCGTCTTTGTCTATCTTCAAAGCACTTGACATTGGTATGTCGGTCTTTTTGCAATTCTCCGGACCGAACTTTTTAACGAGTTCTTTTGCATATTTCTCTTGATGAATGAAGATTCCTTCTTTAAGTTGTTTCACTTGTAGACCAAGGAAGAAGGATAGTTCACCCATCATGCTCATCTCAAATTCATCCCGCATAGACTTAGAAAATTTCTTGCACAAAGTCTCATTAGATGATCCGAATATAATGTCATCAACATAAATCTGAACGAGTAGAAAGCTTTTGCCTTCCTTTTTAATAAACGAGTAGTGTCTACCTTTCCTTTAGAGAAACCACTTTGAATTAAAAATTACTTAACCTTTCATACCAAGCTCGAGGAGCTTGTTTTAATCCATATAAAGCTTTCTTCGATCCCGAACACTCGAGTCTGGTTTCTTTGAGTCTTCAAATCCAGGAGGTTGTTCCACATAGACTTCTTCTTGAATAAATCCATTTAGGAATGCGCTTTTTGACGTCCATTTGAAATAACCTGAAATTCTTATAACATGCAAAAGCAAGTAGTAATCTGATTGCTTCTAACCTTGCTACTTGGAGCATAAGTCTCATCATAGTCTATCCCTTCTTCTTGCGTGTATCCTTTAGCCACGAGTCTTGCTTTGTTTCTTGTCACTTTGCCTTTTTCATCAACTTTGTTCCCGAAAACCCATTTAGTTCCAATAACAGATTTACCTTTTGGTTTAGGAGTTAATTCCCAAACGTCGTTGATACTTGAATTGTCTGAGCTCTTCTTGCATTGCTTCAATCCGACTTTCATCAGCTAAGGCTTCTTCAATGTTTTTGGGTTCTATTTCGAAAATAAGTGCAACCGCACTAGACTCTTCTCGCCTCTTGGATCTTGTACGAATTCCCTCATTAATGTTCCCAATAATGAGTTCTTCAGGATGATTTGGACTTGTGTTTCCGATTCTTGGATGGTCGATGGGTTGTTGATCATTTTCTTGAGTTGAATCTCCATCGACAACTTGTTGTACTTGCATCTGGATTTTGGACTACTTTATGGGAAATAGCTCTAGCAGTATCTGGAACAGATTCTGATTCTTCAGTCTGTATTGGCTGAACTTGTGGAGAGTCTTGAAATTTGACGTTCATTGATTCTTCCACAGTCTGAGTCTTCTTGTTGAATACTCTATAGGCTTTGCTTGCGGTTGAGTAACCAAGAAAGAATCCTTCATCTGATTTTTCTTCAAACTTACCAACTCGATCATTTGCATTCTTCGAGAATAAAGCATTTACAACCAAATACTTGAAAATAAGAAACAGTTGGTTTCTTTTCTTTGAAAATTTCATAAGGAGTTTTCTCAAGAATTGGTCTTAAAAATACTGTTAATAATATAACAAGCGGTTGAAACGGCTTCACCCAAAACCTTGAAGAAATATTACTTTCAATTAAAAGAGTTCTTGCCATTTCTTGTAAAGACCTATTCTTCCTTTCCACAACCCCATTACGTTACGGTGTGTATGGAGAGGAGAATTTGTCTTGAAGACCAGAATCATCACGAAATTTAGTAAAGTCTTGATTTTCAAACTCACCTCCATGGTCATGTACGAATACTTGAGATAGTGTAACCTTTCTCATTACTGCACCTTCTTAGCAAACTTTGAAAAGAGAGAGAAAGTTTCAGACTTACTTGAAAGAAAGTAGACCCAAGTAAATCGTGAATAATCATCCACTATTACTAGGCGAACCTTTTTCCACCAATGCTTGCGTTCTAGTAGGTCCAAATAAGTCCATATGCGAAGCTGCGGTACACGATTAGTAGAAACTTTACTTATTAGTTTGTAAGAGTTTCTAACTGTTTTTACCCAGACGCATGGTGTGCATAGATCGGACTTTGAATAATTGAGAATAGGCAATCCTCGAACAAGTTTCTTGGAGGAGATCTTGCGATTTGCTTCATATTGATATGGCCAAGTTTTCGTGCCATAGATTAGCTTCATCTTGTACGATATCAAGCACTGTGATCTTTCATGATTTACATCCGTAAGATAGATATTTCCATGTCTTCGTCCGGTAAAGGATTGAGTAGAATCTTTGATTCCCGAGCACTTTCTTTCCTGGAAATTGATCTTGAATCCGAGTATCACACAACGGCTTATCTTGAGCAAGTTGTAATTTAATCCTTCAACTAAGGAAACATTCTTGATTGACAGACTTCCAATCTTGACTGTTCCACGACCAATGATTCTTCCTTTGTTGCTACCACCAAAAGAAACTTTTCCTCCGTCTTTCTGGTCAAGTGTTATGAAGCAACTTGAATCTCCTGTCATATGTCTTGAGCAGCCACTATCTAGATACCATTTAATCTTCTTTTTGAGAGTAACCTGCAATTAAAAAGAATTCAAGCTTTCTTTGGTACCCACATCATCTTGGGTCCAGAAGAGTTAGAGCAATAAACAGTCTTTGCCCAATTCCTTTTAACAGGTCTCCAAACCAAAGGACATTCTTTCTCAAAATGTTACGATCTTTGACACTTAGAACATTTTAAGGCATTTTACGCCAACAGGTTTTACAAAGACTTTCTGAAAATGATTTTTATAAGCAATTCTGGTTGGTCTTTGTTTGATTCTTTCCTTCACCTTTGGAAAATCAATTAGAGGAATAGTTTCGAGAAGTCATACCAAGACCTAACTTATCAAAGTAGGGTCTTTGTATCGAAAGAATCTTATCCAACTTTTCAGAACCATTTGAAAATCTTTTGATATATTAGAAATATCAATTTTCAAAAGATTATTTTCTTTGGAAACAGTGCGAGTTTTCTTTCAAGACAGTAAAGTTGTTTTCTAACTTTTCAAACTTCTCTTTCCAAAGTTTTTCTGTTGCTTCAATGTAGAATTTTCCTTTTTCAATTCGGAGATCCTCTTAAGAGTTTTTAGACTAAGACAAAGTTCATCAATGTATTTCGAAACTTTGATAGGAATTACTGAGATTACTAACCTCGAGTTCACCGTTCGAGTGCAGTATCGAATCGAGTGCAGTCCGAATCGATTTTGCCATTAGACAGATATTGGCATAGTCGTCATCACTTTCTTCACATTCAGTATCACTCCAGGTCTCTGCTTTGAGTGCTTTTCTGTATTTCTCAGTCTTTCCTTTTCTCTTCTTTAACAGAGGACAGTTGGGTCGATGTGTCCCTTTTCTTGCATTCAAAGCAAGTCACTTCTTTGTTAGAATCATCTTCCTCTGTTGATTTGTTGAAACCTTTGTGAGCTCTGTTTCTTCCGGTTAAATTTTCTTCCTTTTCTATTCAACTTTCTGAATCTCTTTATCATAAGTGCCGCTCTTCATCATCTAGATCTTCTTCGAATCAGTAGCATCGAATAGTCATTAGACTTTAAGGCAATTGATTTCTTACCTTTTGAATCTTCCTCTTCGTTGGTTTGCTCTACTTCATAAGATTGAAGAGTCCCAACCAATTCGTCTACGTGAGAGTGGAGCAATCCTCTGTGTCTCTCTTATTGAGGTTTTTATGTGATTCCAATCTTTAGAGAGTCCTCGTAGGAGTTTGTTGACCTTCATATGTCCCGAGATTGGATGTCCACGATATTCAAGACCATTCACAATTTCAGTAAAAGCGACTAAACATGTCAGTTATTGATTCTCCTGATCTCATCTTAAAGACTTCATATTGTCCCAAAAGAATGTTGATCCTTGTCTCTTTCACTCGATCTGTTCCTTCATAGGTAATGTGAAGCCTATCCCAGGACTTCCTTTGCTGTATCACAAGAAGATATTCTGTTATACTCGTTAGGGGATAAAGCACAATATAAGGAGTAAATGGCTTTAGCGTCAAGAGTCTGTCTCTTGGTGATTTCTTCTTGAGTCATTGGAGTGGGATCGGCAACTTCTTTTCCTCTCTCGGATCCCGATCTTTGCAGCGGGAATGATTCCTTTGTCTACCACTTCCCATTCCAAAGGATCTTTCGATCTTAGGAATGCTTTCATCTTGTTCTTCCATATCTTTGTAGTCTTTTCCATCAAAGTATGGAGGTGCAGGTATTGCTCGACCTTCGACCAACCCTGTAGGTAACATACTAGCCATAGATCTTTTACTCAGAAGTAAAGACACTTCTTATAAACGAGAACACGAGCTCTGATACCAATTGTAAGGACTAGAATTAGCACCTAGAGGGGGGTGAATAGGTGATTAAATCGATTTTAACAATTAAATCCGAATGTAAGATTAATGAATTAGAAACAGCAATTGCAGCAAATGAAAGTTATGAAAGATAAAAGGATTAGGGAGAGAGAATCAAGACTCCGTTTTATAGTGGTTCGGCTTATATCAAGCCTACGTCCACTCTCCCGCACGGACAGCCCTTCTGGCTGGATTTCACTAAGAATCAAAAAGAGTATTACAGTCTCACGCTCTTGAGTCCACAATGTAGAACTTCTACTACACTTCCTCAGGTCTCACAACTCTATGATCACTCTTTTGATTACATATATTGCTCGAATAAGATCACAAACGAAATATGGAGGTTCGTACTTTGAAATTCTTCTATCCAAAGCACACTTCAACAACTCGAGCGTCTCTCTTTATACGCTTCTTCATGCCTTCATTACCGTTGGCACCTTCCAAAGAAGTTCTTCCAATCAACCCGTTGGACGAGAATCAATTTGGAGAGATCTCGAGCTCTTTAAGGTAAGTGTAGATAGCCCATCAATCCCGCTCGCCCATACAATCGGGATCTTGGTTTCCATAAGTTGAACTTTCCAAATAAGTTGCGAATCTTAGAGAATCTATATCAATTCGGATACGAATGTAAGATCGTGTAGTCTTGAATCCGGTCGAAAGATATTCCTCAGCCATTGAGATAAAGACTAATCGAAATAGAAATTTTTATCTTGTCGGTTGGAAAACGTCCATGAGAGTAGACTTTGAAACTTGAGTCTTGTTGACGTCGAGACTTTGATCTTGAGACTTTGCCCGGTAGAGTCTGCAAGTCTTCGAACTGATCCGAGAAATGTTTTGTCAACTTCAAAACCTTTGAGGAGAATTTATCCAACAGTTGGAACATGAGATCTACCGCATTCATACCAAGTGCTTAAACACCCAGGCTATGTGGGGCCGCTGGAACAAGTATTAGGAGTAGATAGGGTAAAACAAGATGAAATCGCTCGAACTTCCTCATGCCCATCATTTGTTTGGGAATCAATCGAACACAATAGTGGAGGTATGATCACATGTTATCACGTGATATGTTCTGTAAATCTAGGTTTGGAACAGAAGAAAAAAAAAAACTCAAATCAATTGACTAGAAACCCTACATCTAGGAATTTTGGTCACCGCCATTGCCATGCTACCTACCACTGTGGTGCTACCCTCTTCACGGTGACCACCATTATGGTGGCTGACAAGTGGGGTGCAGCCCTGAAGTACTAGGGTGGTCGCTTGAGGATGGAGACTACGGTTGCGTGGTTTTAAATCTAAAAAGTGATTCGAAATTATGTGCACGAGAGACATCTCAAATTAAAAAGAAATTGATAAAAAAAAAGAAGCAATCATGCATAGAGAGAGAGACAGACAGACAGAGAGAGACGGACAGAGAGAGCGAGAGAAGGCGCCATGAGCGAACCATCGTGCCACGTAGGAAAAGGAAGTGCTAGGCTGTGCCAAGTGAAATGACTGGTGTTCGCATCAGCGATTTTTGGCTAAAATTGACCGGATAGACTCAATCAGCAAAAAGTGAAAAATGTTTAGGAATGAATTTGTAAAATTGAAAGGTTTATGACTAAATTGGTAAAAGTATAATGTGTTTGGGACTTTTTGGACAATTTTTCCGAATTTATCCAGTTCAAGATCTGTCACCAGATGCTAAATAGGATAACGCCTCTTATCTAGGCCATCAAACGCATGGGAGTGTAGATCTTTCTTCATATTCAAAGTTAGAAATGGATTAGTGATACTCTTTAATTTATTATGAGAATAACAGTTTGTTTTTTACAACAAAAAAAAAACCAAATAATAAATAATTATAAATTGTTGTGGAGATCACTATTTCAAGAATTTGTGGCTCACAACAATTTGTTATTTTCAGAGTAGCCCAATGACTATTGTGCTAGCAAAATCCATATAAAATCAGTTTCAAGCTAATTTAAAGAAAGAAAATTCCTGGTACTTAGGATCTTCATACAACCAAATCTAGCAACTTTCCCAAGTCATTAGAATGTCTAGCCATGTGAACTATTGTGCGGAAGAATTGTAAGAGGACCATAACCATAGACTTTTGGCAAGCGATGAGCACGCCCGTTTATTGAATCTACTCTTTCTCTATTGTGTGCCTCTTTGGTCTTGAAAACATTGGAGAGATTCCAGGTTTCAAGTCAGCGACATATGGCTGGATGCTTATAGTTACCTTAAGGATGATCGGACCGGTGCATTTATATGCTCGGATGGGACTAATTATGGGGTCGTGTCTTGCCCTCGAAGAGTTCATTTTAAGTCCATATATCACAAATAGAATAATGTGTCCCGACATGATGATAGCAGGGTCATTATCATCATTGTAGCGATTAAATAAGTGTTGGAGCTATTCGAGCATTGTCCCCTTCTATTCATGAAATAAAACATGAAAACTATTCATGAGTCTGGCTTATGTAAGATCCGACACCCTTTCTCTATGTGACAAAAAAAGCTAGTGTAATTCTTTAAATGCTAGTCAATTCATCTTTAACCTTTGTTTAACTCATTCTTGACATTGTGTGAAGACCCCTAAAAATATTTATGTAATTCACTAATTCGCCATATTGAACTTAATATATGTCCTGATGTAATGCTCGATAAAGATTAGACGAGCAAGTTGAACCGTGTTCTAATTCAATCAAATTAAAGTGGATCTTAAAGCGGAAGAATACCCATCTCTAGATGCTCTCCGAGGTTGACCTAAATGAAGTCTTCGTCTCAAATCAAGGAGCACTTTTTTTTTCAATATCTTGATAGAAAAACAATGGACGATGTGACAGAAAGTCATTCGTCCTATCTGATCGGTCAGTGTAGCATCAACATCAAAGAGGAAGGGACCGAGAACAATCCACAGACCTAAGCACTACCACTCGTCAAGCCATGGAATTTCTCTCCTCCCCGCGAAATCCGAATATCCAACCAAATATCCCATGAAAGGACCTTATCTTCCTCCCTCTCACCGTAGCAGGAGGGGATTTTCTTCGGCCGCCCTTCTTGTCGGCCGGCCGTAAATCGCGGACACCCTTTGTCTCCCGCTTGGAGTAACCCTATAGGGCTTAGACACGTCACCCCGTCGGTGGAATGAACGTAGACACATGACGGATTTCGTGCATTCATGAGTATTAGTCAGTTGAAAAAAACTTCATTATACATATTTCAATCCTAAGACTTGTCAGGATTCGGTGCATAGACATAGCAAAATAGAGAGTAAAGGCGAGAAAGAGCAATCGGGACATAAGATTTATTATGATTCGTCCTCAAATTATGATTACATCCAGCAAAGGATTCTACTATAATTAGCACCCCTCACCCCTTTATTACAACCTTAATTATAAGAGAAATGTATTATATAGAGGTAACAATAACTATTCATAGGCAAAAACCCAAATTACCAACAAATACAGACTCAATTTAGTGGCCAAGGGCGCTGCCCTCTAAACCCCTACTTGGGTGGCCCATGGACCCCTTCCCGCTCACCAGAGAGCAGGACTCTGTGCACTTTTATCGAAGAAGAATATGAATCACACCCCAACGAGAACATCAAGATTTTCAAAATTTCCAAAAGACACGACAATCTTAACACAGATAGTGCTAATCAACGAGTATCATTGGACATAATGATTCTAGTGTCATTTAGACTCAATGTTGTATTGGACCGATGATATCACGATCAATTTTAGGAGGTTTACGCTCGCTTTTGCTCGGAGCCCTCGAGCTTTTTGCACGAGCGATGGTCGATGGTCACGGACGTGACATCGAGATCATCGTTCGTAGAAGCTGAACTTTTTTGTGGACGCAACATTTATGACGCGATTTATCCTCGCGTCACTGATGGTTTGCTTGACCGGCACCACGTTTAAATGGGCCATACTGTTGGCGTGATTTTCTCTCATGCACCACAGCCTTCACTGATGCTAATTTAGAGCTTGCACCTTTGTCGGGAAGTTTTCCAGATTCTAATTTTGAAACTGTCATGGTGCTCACCTAAAAAATGACACAAAGAGGACGAGGCAAGTTCTTCAAATAATTAGGGTTATAACCCGCTCTGATACCTACTGGAGGTCACCCGGGCCTTGTTATTCTCTGCGAATTTGTCTAAATCCTATTGGGCAGATGCAGTTCTGATTAGCTGTTATTTAATTAATAGACTCCCTAGTCGAGTGTTAGGGTATACAACTCCTATGGAAGTGTTGTATGGGCGAAAATTTGATATATCTCACTTGAGGAATTTTGGGTGTGTCTGCTATGTTCACTCTCAAACTGGTGGAAAGCTAGATCCTCGTGCTAGGAAATGTGTGTTTGTTGGTTATTCATCTGTCAAGAAAGGCTACAAGTGTTATGACCCTTACACAAAGCGTATCTATATTTCTCGGGATGTTGTATTTGATGAAACTCATATGTTTTTTCCTAACAAGAGCCACATTCAGGGGGAGTGCACAGATTATTATAAGAAGTTTTTCTATGAATTTGCTCCAGTTCCTATGGATGTTAATGGGACCGGTGAAGCCAAAGTCAACAATGGGGGTGTCAAAGCCAACAATGGGAGCTGTGCTTCAGGTCACGAATCTATAGATCAAGAAAATTCAGAAGTGGATCGAGAGATTGAGGCAACTGTTGTTCCAGAAGTTGAACCTAGAATTACCACTGACGGGTTGATAGATGAAAGGGTAGCGGATGTAATCCCGTTACGAAGATCATCTCGTGTCGGTAGACCCTCAACTTGACTTCAAGATTTTACTACTTATTATTCGGTTCAATATCCCATTCAAGAATTTGTTGGATATGACAAAATATCTCACAATTTTTTGAGTTTCTTATCTGCCATTGAAGAACAACATGAACCTCACAACTATGAGGAAGCAAGGGAAAAAGCCATTTGGGTTGATGCAATGAAGGATGAACTTCAGGCTTTAGATCAAAATCATACTTGGGAACTTGTACAACTTCCAAGAGGGAAGAAGACAGTTGGTTGCCGATGGATCTATAAGATCAAATATAACAATGACGGATCAGTTGAAAGATATAAAGCGAGGCTTGTTACAAAAGGATACACTCAAACATATGGTATAGACTACAAAGAGACCTTTGCACCTGTGGTTAAAATGAACACTGTGCGTGTTCTTATGTCAGTAGCTGTTAATTGTGGATGGTCCTTGTTCCAAATGGATGTAAAGAACACATTCCTTCATGGAGATTTGGAGAAGGAGGTTTATGTGGATCTTCCTCCTGGTCACCCTTTGCATAATAAAGATGGAATTGTTTGTAGGTTGAAGAAGGCCATATATGGTCTCAAGCAATCACCTAGAGCTTTGTATGGTAAATTGAGTGCTGCACTCATCAAGGTTGGATTCAAAAGAGGGACAGCAGACTCGTCAATGTTCACCAAGGCTAACGACAAAGGTATAGTTATTGTACTTGTTTATGTTGATGATATTGTGATTACAGGCAGCAATCAATCTGGAATCGAAGCACTTAAGCGGCATTTGAGCAAGGAATTTGATATCAAAGACCTTGGCAAATTGAGGTATTTTTTGGGTATTGAGGTGGCGAGATCTCACAAAGGATTATTTTTATCTCAGAGAAAATATGTTATGGATTTGCTGAAAGAGACTGGGAAGTTGGGAGTTAGACCGGTCAATATTCCTATGGAGTATAATAGTAAGTTCATTTCAGATGACACTCCATTACATGATGTTGGGCAGTTTCAGCGACTTGTTGGATGGTTTATTTATCTGACTATCACTAGACCTGACATAGCATATACTGTTAGTTACATAAGTCAATTTATGTAGAAACCAACTCGAGGGCATATGGAGCTAGTAAATCATTTGCTACGGTATTTGAAGGCCACACCTGGGAAGGGAATTTTAATGAAAAATAATGGTCACATAGAACTTGTTGGCTACACTGATGCAGATTGGGCCGGAAACCCAATAGACAAGAAATCCACTACAGGGTTTTGTACTTTTGTGGAAGGAAATATTGTCACTTGGAAAAGCAAAAAACAAACGGTGGTTGCTCGTTCGAGCGCAAAGGCAGGATATCGGGCCATGGCTACTACTACTAGTGAAATTGTGTATTTGAGACTATTGCTTCAGGAATTGGGTTACAATTGCATGACCAAGCCTATGAAGTTGTTTTGTGATAATCAGGCTGCAACTCATATAGCGTCAAATCCAGTGTTTCATGAGAGGACCAAACATATAGAGGTGGATTGCCACTTTGTGAGAGAAAATGTGCAAGACAAGACAATTGAGACCCCGTACATTCGGAGTGAGGGTCAACTGGCCGATGTTTTTACCAAAGCGTTACCCAAGGGAGTATTTCAAGAAATGATAAGCAAGTTGACCTCCGACGAGATCTTCGGTCCAACTTGAGGGGCAGTGTTGGCGTGATTTTCTCTCCTATCTTAAGAAAGGAGATTTGTTAATATTGTATTCCTATAATTCTGGGATCTCTTCCTTTTTAAGATTTTATTCTGGTTGCTTGTTTCCTTAGTTGTAGCAACCTTTCTTGTACATATGGTTGAACAATGGCAGATGCTCAACACAACAAAACTAACAAAAAAGAGAATGAGAGCTTTGTATGTAGGCCCATTACCGAACCTTGTAACCTTTGTGTCTTTGTGTGAATTATTTCTTTTTCTACACATACCGTTCCCCAATTTTCCAAGGAAATCTCTGACGCGCGAGGATTCTCCCACGTTATTACAAGTCCAAGTCTTCAAAGACCGGCACAACGCGTTGGTCATCGTTTCACCATTTCGATTCCTCTGTTTATTTGGAAGCCTTTGGTAATGAGCTGAAGCACCAAGCTTGAATAGCAGGCCTTGCTCTACATGTTCATTTCCCCAGCATCACAAAAGATGAGGTCCTTCGCGAATCTGTCCATCCCCTCTTTCTCATGCTGATTAGCTGCTTGACTCTCGCTTGGGCAGCTAGGTTCGACATCACCAACAACTGCCCCTACACCGTGTGGGCCGCCGCTGTTCTGAGCGGTCGGAGGCAGCTTGACCGCATGGCCCCTTGACGTCGCCGCTGGCACAAAGGGCGTGTGGATCTGGGCCCGCACCAACTGCCGCTTCGATGGGGCCGGAAGGGGGAGCTGCGAGACCAGTGACTGCAGCGGGCTCCTCCAATGCCAGGCCTATGGTGTGTCCCCGAAAACGCTGGCCGAGTTTGGCCTGAACCAGCACATGAACATGGACTACATTGACATGTCGCTCATTGAGGGGTTCAACGTCCCGATGGAGTTCAGCTCGACCTCCGGTGGGTGCAACCGGGTGTTCAAGTGCACGGCCGACATCGTAGGGCAGTGCCCGGCCGCGCTGAAGGTCCCTGGTGGGTGCAACGGGCCTTGCCCGGTCTTCAAGACGGAGGAGCATTGTTGCAATTCGGGTAGCTGTGGCCCCACCGTGTACTCTAGGTACTTCAATGATAGGTGTCCGGATGCTTATAGTTACCCCAAGGATGATGCTACCCGTGCTTGTCGCGGTGGGACAAATTATAAGGTTGTCTTCTGTCCTTGAAGACGTGACTAATGAGCAGTTCATCCTTCCACGATGAGCGAAGTCCCAAGACATATAAAACCCGTTATATACCTTGTAACAGATGCATAATGAAGCCTTCTCTTGATGAGCACGGTAGATAATGTGCAGGGGAGGATATATACGTAAATAAAATGCATGTATTTTCTCATTGCATGTAAGTACTTCTCTTCATGCTAGATCTTTCTATTATAACACAGTGGCGGGCATAACCTCTAATGTTATTTTTGAGTAGAAGGCATCGGGATTGGAACATGAGATTAACTGCATTCATACTAAGCACTTAGTCACTTAGGCAATTGTATGGCCACCAGAACAAGTATTAGGATAAAATAGGGTATTATGAGACAAAATTCTTCGTCCTTCCTTTGGCGGAGATATGGTCACATGCTATCCCGTCATATGTTTGGTAAATTTAAGTTAGGAAAGGACTAAAAAATAAAAAATAAAAAAGTTCAAATAAATTGCCTAGAAACCCATCTAGGAATTTTGGTCACCACCATTGCCATGCTACCTCCCACCGTGGTGCTCCCCTCTTCCGGTGACCACCATATTATGGTGGTTGACAAGGGGTGCTGCCTTAAAGTAGCAGGGCGGTCATTTGAGGATGGAGAACACCGTGGTGGTCGCTTGGTTTCAAATCTAAATTTAAAAGAAATTGAAAAGAAATACAAAAAAGAATTATGCAGCGAGAGAGGGAGAAAAGTTGCCATGATTGAACCATCATGCCATGTAGGAAAAGGAAGTGCCGGTGTGCCATGTAGAACGGCGGCATCTACGTTAGCAATATACAGCCAAATGGACTCAATTAGCAAAAAGTAAAAATGTTTGGTATTTAATTGGCAAAATTGAAAGATTTATGACTTGGATTAGTAAAAGTGCAATAGGTTTAGATTTTTTTGAACAATTTTCTCAAATTTATCTGGTCCGAGATCTGCCACCAAATGCTAGAAAGGATAAACCCTCTTATCTAGTCCACCCAATCCACCGATCGGTCTTCAAAAATAATTTTGGACAGTGCATGCCTTTCTGCCCATCCAAAGTCGGTTCCAAGCTAATCCAAATAAAGAAAATTTCAATTTTGGACAGTGCATGACTTTCTACACATCCAAAGTCGGTTCCAAGCGAATCTAAATAAAGAAAATCTCAATTTTGGACGGTGCATGACTTTCTGCCCATCCAAAGCCGGTTCCAAGCTAATCTAAACAAAGAAAATTTCTGGCGTTCAGGATCTTCATACAAATGTAGCAACTTTCCCAAGTCATTCGCATGTCCAGACAGGTGAACTGTTGTGCAGAAGTACAGTAAGAGAACCATAACCATAAACACTTTCAGCGAGCAATGAGCAACCCGCTTCATTGAAGTTTGTACTCTCTACTCTGTCTAGCCTATAGAGTTTCTTTAGAGGACCTGACTTTGGGTGGAGGTGTGCCGGCAGGTCGGAAACGATCAAGTTTCTTCGGAAGACCTGTCTTGACCAGAAGCAATTTCGTTCGGATCATCTTTCGATCCGAGTAATTTTAAACCGATCCCTCCTGATCGTTTCGGTTCCAGCTACTTTTTACGGCACCGATTTTCGTTCCTGGCGCATAAGGATGAGGAAGATCGAGCAACCTGTTCCGTTCTTGGGTCACACCCAAAGTTCAATCGTCTCTCGCGAGATAGTCCAGTGATTTTCAATCATGAAAGACCTAGACAAGGTTCGGACTTGTCTATGCCCGGTGGCTTGAACTTTTCTTATCTTTCTCGACCAGGACGATCCAAGCCCATGTTGGAATATATCCCTAAATGGTTTTGAATTTTGATGATAACAAAACTTGATCCAGATATCTACTAAAATTATTCGAGTGTGCATGTGGTCATATTTAAACCGTGGAAAGGCCCAGGCCCAATTCCACCAACGCTTTGAGTCAAGTTTCACCAAGTCTAAATTTTGCGAAATAAATGGTGTCTAAACACTTGGTTTTGAACCACTGGGTTTGTTTCCAGCCACCCTTCCAACTTGGAAGGGGAGATGGATTCGAATCCCCACCTTTGGGGTGGGGACGCCAGTAGTTTCAAAAAGTGAGTTTCGACTCCCACGCCCAGGAGCGCAGCGAAAAGTCGAGTAGCGTTAGAATAGGAATAGAGTAGATCCGATTAAAAAAAAAAAAAAACTTGGTTTTGCAAAACAGTCAAACTTGATCGTTGAATATTTTTCCATAAATGGATTTGACAACTGTTATTTATGCCGGAAATCTCTATTCGCTCAAGAGATTGGTGAGATGATGTTGCCAAAATCTGACATCACTAGAAGATAAAATGTCTCACTAGAAAACCGGATAGACGCCCCTGATTGATGGAAGGTTCTGCACATGTTTTTCGAGGATTTTTGTCAGCATTGTTTTTATAGAGAATTAGATGGACGTAATGGCATCGTGATACAAGTGTGTTGTTCCAATTTGGAGCTTTATTAATTGGAGAAAATTCGGCCAGAAGTGATATAATCGAGAAAGGCAAAAGCAAGATAATTGGAGCATTGTTGAGAGGTTTTTGAGTCTTGTCTTTTTTGTGAGCTTGTGGACTCTATTCTTTGTTTTTCTTTTCAGATAAGAAAAAGCACAGGCCCATTAATAAAGGCACAAGAGAAGTTACTATATTAAAAACGAAGACATTTGTCAGGATAAGAGACAAAAAGTATGCGGTGACTCTTTATGAGTAATTACAAATGTGTTAAAAAATTTGGGAAGAGCGTCTATTTTTGTTTTGTACAAGGTATTGAAACGACTATCAATCTATCTCAAGATTGTTATAGAAGTCAAAGCAGCAGGTTCTAAATGTGTGACAAGACCATATTTGTATTCTTAGCATAATTAGTGGATTTGGGTTTTTAAATTTGAAAGAGAGGAATAGAACCATCCAAACTGTATCTCTATAAATACCATTCAAATTTCTTTTTCCTATAACTTTTTAATTTCTGCCACTAGTTTTTTTTTTTGGTCGGAAAATTTCTGCCAGTAGTTCACTTTGCGCATAAAAGGTAAAGTAAGCTATTGCAGCTGTGAAGTATATGCAAAGCACCTTATAAAATCTGTAGCCTTTTCATGACTAATGCTACTATGTAAAAGTTATACCAAAAAAATCCAAGTATGTGATAAATCAAAGTCAGGCCATCACGAGCTTGTTTAAATTGTTCCAGAGTGATTAATCTTTTCTTGGTAAAATGACATTCCTAAATTGAAAATATTTCCTTTACATTCACCGATTTAAAAGCTTACAGGCGGAAGTCAAAACCTATGCACTCAAAAATTGAAACAAAATGAGTAATATTAGGTATATTAAGATCAATTCCATAAATTAGTCTAGGAAGTAAAGAGATAGATCTAACTTTTAAAGAAATAAATCATATTCAATAATAGTCAATAAAACCGTCTTATCATTATAGTTAAAAATTCAATCCACATTGTATACAATTAATCCGATGCATCTAGACCGTTGGATCTCGTGGGGTTCCACGCGAACCTAATAATCTCTTTCCATATCTGGCGCTACCGGAACGTACCAACGAACGTGCTTGCCAGCGTGGCAAAAGTACGGGCCCATGCCCTCCCACGTGGCCCACCTCTCATTGGCGCCGCAAGCGACTAACGACTAACAAAGTCAACCGCCGTCTCCTCCTCGTTTCCCGGCTGGACGGACGGCCACTTGCCACTTGTCCCGATCCGGTTCGTATCCGGACCGGTTCTGCCCGTGGCAGCTCCCGTATAAAGGCGACCGCAGGTCAACTCCTGCGTCCCACGTTGGCTGCTTTCATCGTCCTCGTTGTCCGAAAGATCCCAGAATCCCGAGAAAGGATCGAATTCGCTCCGCCCCTCCGCCCGTCCGTCCGGTCCGGAAACGAAGACATGCCTCAGGGAAAGCTCGAAGTTCTCCTCGTCGGTGCCAAGGGCCTCGAGAACTCGGATTTTCTCAGTACGTTCCTGGCGCCTTTTCGTCTTCCTTTTCATGATCGTCGGATGAATCTTCGGAGCAGATTCTTTCTTTCTCGCGCGTTTTCGTCAGATGGGTTTGTCGCGATCGTCGGGTTTTGGTCGTTTCCGAAATCTGGATCGCGATGGGTTTGGATCTTTAGAACGAACGATGTGTACGTGTAGCATGTTTTACCCGCGATGGAATGGAAAGGTGGCCGCGGATTTGATTCCGAGGACCGCTGACGAGGAGTGTTTCGTGAGATCGTTGTGGATGCAGTGATTTCGAGATGATTTTTGATCATTTTGTTGTTGTGTTGGGCTGTGATCGTTCTGTTTCATTCGGTAGATCCGTGTGACGTTTGTCTTGGTTATTACCTGTTCTCTGATCCGATGATCCGTGACTGGTTGTCGTCATTACCATCATCACATCATGCTATTAACGCTGCGAAATTCCATTGGGATACCTCTCGATTCCTCTATATCAATTTGAATTTATCGTGAGAGGGAGATACATGCTGCATCGTATTTGGCTTGAATTGTGAAAATGCAGTTACCCGCAAGATCTATCTGCATGTACTGATAAAATGCGTGAATCCAAAACTTTGAGGAAGTTTGAGAAACTGAGGAGATGTAGTGCGTCAATTTACAAACTCAGAAAATTAGCTCCGTTTTCTTTCATTTTTCTTGAGTTTTGATGACTGGCTATTGAATACCCTGTTCAAGGGGGCTTCGTTTAGTCAATGTTTTCATTTTTTAGGAAAATTATTGCAAATTTACTTTATGTCCTGCACAGATTTTGCTGTTCTAACAAAATGTAGTTTGCGTTTTAATTTCTTTTAATACTTAAATGTGTAGGTAGCATGGATCCCTATGTCATCCTTATATGCCGTACTCAGGAGAAGAAAAGCAGTGTTGCACAAGGTTGGCACCATTTAGATTCATCATTGTGTTCGCTTGAGTTTGATTACTGATTGTAGATAAACTAAATGGCATACTATCTGTAAATGTGTTGGCAACTAATACCTTGTCGAGCTTCAGGACCTAATAAGCAATTGCATTGGACATTTCAATGGGCAACGTCCTGGTTGGTGCTCGATAGATATGCGTCCTAAAACATATATTTTAAAAGCATCTTTGAAATAAATGATGCAGGACAAGGGTCCGAGCCAGAGTGGAACGAGACTTTCCTGTTCACGGTGTCTGATGGAGTTTCAGAGCTCAGATTGAAATTAATGGACAGTGACAACTTTTCGTCAGATGATTTTGTAGGCGAAGCAACGTGAGTATTTTGAATCATCCAGCAAGTATTTGTCCCGATTTCTTGTTTATTTCCCTAATCAGTCTGACCGATGTTGATTTTCATCTGCTACATCTCTTTGCTTCAGCTGAATGTGTAGAAGTTCTGCCTATAGCTAACCAAAGAAATAAGACACTGCCAATTGACTGCAAAAAGCAGTTATGTGGAACTGTTACTGATGTTTCCGCAAGTTTCTAGCAGAATTTCCAATGTTACTTGTACAAGCATCACACTCATTTAGATGTCAATTGGCTTTTCCAATAGATCAGATTCAGCGGATGATTATTCATCCAAGAGACGTAAAGAATCAAGATCTTAGAAGGAGAAATAGCAAGTTTGATAGTAGAACTTGAAGCCCCAACCCATTCAAAGTGATGCAACAATCTTTTTTTCTGCGATGCAAGAATGATGAAGTGACTTTCATATTTGGTTTTTCGGGTTCTTGCAGGATTCCTTTGGAGCCAGTCTTCATGGAAGGTAGTCTCCCTCCTGCGGCATACAATGTGGTCAAGGATGAAGAATACCGTGGAGAGATTAGAGTCAGTCTCACCTTTACTCCTGAGGTAATTCTCTTGCATTCGACTGCTCTGTCCATTATTATTTTGAAGGAAACCCGAGAACGGTTCAAGAGATGGCTATAACGACGAGGAGTGCCGATCAAAACTTTGATGGACTTTGATGCTGATCGTAGTCCTGTCTTTGATCGTACTTGACGATTGAGATGGTGCTAACCTCTCGATTCATGGGAAAGAAGATTGAATTTGGTTGGCTGATTTTACATCTATTGATTCTTGGCCCTTCATCACAGGAGTGCAATGAGCGAGAATTTCAGCCAGAGGAAAGCTACGGCGGATGGAAAGAGTCTTCAGTTGAATGAGCAACGACCAGGCCCTTCCCGTTGCTTTGAAATTACTTCCATTTGATGCATCCTGAAAGGCAAAGAACGGCAAAGTTCTCATCTATATTCTTTGCATTTTGTGGATCATAACGGAGGTTGAGCGGATGTGTTTTGAATTTCGACATTACGGATTGGGATCTTTTGTTGTCTGATATCTGTCGAAGCGCCTTGACCTATCGCGCTTGCATTTTCGAATCTTTGTTTCTGGTTCACCATTCCTTTTCTACGTTGTGCTCGCGCCCCCGTGTTTGAGTATCTGATGTCTTGCTTATGGTGATGAGGTTTGAGAGAGAGAAAGAATGAGAAAGACAAGTGACTAAACGGTGATTAAAATGGTAGGAATCTCACCCTTGCAATGTAGTTAATTTTCAAGAAGCTGGCAGGTAACCTTGAACAAAAAGCTTGTTCTGACATTGTGTTGGCGATGCAATGATATTGCGACGAATTAGGATCATTTTGCATTGTAAGTCTTGAAATAGATAAAAAGGCGATGAACAATAGAAGCGCGAAATAATGAGTTGTGGTATTTGAGGGTGTCAAAAAAGCTCACGGCGGCCCGACCCTATCCTAAAATTTAGGGTATTTGGGGGCTGGGCCATAGTCATCTTTGGGTAGGCATTTTTAGATGTTGGTATTAATAGGGTTGGGGTAGGGTATGGTAAAGGTGGGCCGGGTCGGTGCGAGTTTTTTCGACACCCTAATATATAGTAGCTTTGAATAAATTTCTGATTTTGTCCCTTCGGTGAAATCATTTTATGATATTTGGGCCTGACCTGACCCATGTTGAGTCGGGTCAATCGCGCCTCCATAGGGTCTTGGGTTTGGTCGAGAACTCAGCCTGGCCCGACCCCTTCATAGCCCCAGTAGTATTGACAAACAATTGCAGCCACAAGGCCTGTGAAGAGTACCTCCAGTAGTGTGCAATAACTGAACAAAGAGAATATGTTAACATAAAGCAGAAAATAATGTGTACCGGAATAGATGATGTTTGGAGGAAGAGAATGGTATCAACTTGGATATCACGAATTTAATTTGGTGCCAGTTGCGAACCTCATGGTGACGATTGATTTTGACGTTGAACTTGACGTGGATCGTGCAAATCCAATTTGAGAGATTGTAGAATGAGTGAAAATCTGATCCATATCATGTGGATTGCCATAACCCTCGCATTAAGGTATGATAAAGACTGCTAGAAGTTAATAATGCCTTGACACGGCTTATCTCCATCTGTATTGAGGGTGATTGGCTCTAGGGTGTTCTAGTTCTTGTTAAGGAACTGCAAACCAGATTAGTGTCCCTATAACCGAACTGGACCCAACCAACCTGGTTAGCTTCCCAAGTGGGCCAAAGAAACCGGTGGCATGCTCAAATTTTATTTATTTTTATCATTAATGTTCAAGACGAAATTGAATATGTTTTTAATAATCAATGCATTTCTACGATCAATGAGTTATGTGTAATATTGTAGGTTTCACAGAGATTTTTCCAATTTGTAGCAAAATTTGGTTAGAATGGACAACTACTGTCATGTTTTGGTTTGCTCTTATCATCTTAATCACATGCACGAGTGAAATGGGAGTCATGCGACTAATACATGTTTGGGATGCTTGCGTGAAATTTGAAGTGGGAGATAAATTAAGGCTTTTTAATACAGATTTTTAAGTAATTAAAAATTTAAAATTTAAAAAAAATTGGTCTAGTTTGGATAATTTGGGTGGATGGTTCCACACATAGAACTGGAAACCGGACGGACATTCATTGACTCCAATTTTATGGAATCAGGACCCGGACCGGTGTCCCCGAGAACCGTACGGTCCATACGGTTCTATTTGCCCATCCCGATTCCATACCGATTCCAAAGAACAAAGATCATTTCTCATGGACTCGTTCAGAGTGGCCTATTAGCAGTGGAAGGTGCCATCAATGGGATCGTTGTGGACATAAACCCAAGACTCGAACCTACTCGACCATGGCCGATCAGGTCAGTTTCTTGTAGCCACGAATAGCAGTGTCGATGTGCACATGCAAACAAGCTAGTGTATCATTGTCCTTTTCAACTTGGAAACTTTGTTTGATAAAGCAATGGGAGGGACCACGTGATCGAATAGTCGAAACTCTCCAAAATGGATCTAAAATCTGCAAATGTACCAGCGATCTTTCTGCCGATTCCTCTCTGTCTAATTGCTCTATTCATATAAAACGCAGACAACTGACCGGAACCGAACCGTGAAATATGGCCCCTGAAAGCTGCTCCGGATCGTGTTTTCGGTCGAGCCCGATTTTCTCACACCTCTACAGATCACGACAGCTTCATATTCACCTCAAGCTATTCTCTGGCGAATTTAAGTCCACGCTAATCACTTCATTTCCTCATGTTATTTGCAAGATAGTGCTCTCTCTCTTCTTGAAGTAGAATGATGCAAAGAGTCACAATCTCACCCGTTCTCAATAGAGAATCCATTAATGACTCCCGCAGCACATGTCAGGCTGACCTGCCAACAGCACCTTGAATCTATATAATAATCTTTACATAAATTTCTGAAACCTGGTTAATTAAATGCAAAAGCGAAATAGAATTGCTCCACTGAGCAATCTTTCGAAACCCTTTTTCACATTTTCCATTCTTTTCGTCACGGAACATCAGGTCCTTCCAGATGGCATCATTCGACCACTCGAGAGATCAGATCAAAGAGCATGAAGACAACATTTGATCAGAAGATTAGGCATTAAGGTTCGCTAGGAACCAAGATGATGCAATGCCCTCGTCTATCTCTCTGGCTTATTCAATAATGACGCAGCAATCAGTTGGTTTAATTATAGGGTGACTATGGAGGTTCTTTGTTTTGACTTCCTTAAATAAATTGCTGGACTTGTCTGCCTGAACAGTGCTAGTCGGTGGCAAAACATAATTTAATGTTTGATTTTTTGCATTTTCTGTCGGGATCCTCCCACTTCGCTCGGTTCAGACCCCATCCACTTTTCAAACCCTTTGTTCTTTCTTTTTGTATGATGCAGGATTTTCTGATTAGTCCAGCACTTGGATTTGTACTTCCCAACTAACGTTTCCTCTTGGGTTTGTTTTGTATCACCACGGATGTTGATATTCCCAATTATGCCATCTGCATCGCCGGAGTTTCTCCGGAGTCATGAGTGCCGACCGGTGACCGGAGGAGGGTGTAGTGGTGTTTCCATTTCTTGTGTAATTGGATGGATCAAGAACGAACAATTTCTACCAGTATATTCTTCAACCTTATGTAAACAAAACCTCTTCGGTGACAATTCTGTACAGTCGAAATTTAGCCGGAATTCCGGTGAGAAATCTTGCTAATAGTTCGAAAAGATATCGAAATTCAGATCAAAATGTAAAATATGATTTCTCTTCAAATTTCAATAGACATATCTTCTATGGAACAGTGTCTACTATACACCCTTCACCAAATTACAAGAAAGAGCAGAAGATCACTATGAACTGCAAAACTTTGCATCACAAAAGACCAGCTCTTGGCGTCAGAAGATCAAGACGCTGGCCGATCAATTATGCAGAGGGTTTGGCCCGCCGGGCGTGATTCTCATGGAGGCGCCGAAGACCGGGTCGGCATCGCGGTCCCCACTCGATCCAACAGTGGCTTTAGCCAAGAGATGCAACCGCAGCGAGTGCTCAAACTGGGAGCGAATATCCGGCCTCGTGGAGCGGTGCTTGAGATGCTCTTCTCGACGATGACGATCACCTGCGAATCCATGGATGTTCCGGCAACTCGAGAGCCGAGAAACGAACAGCAGCGTCATCAAGAAGAGAAATGGCAGCTTCCTGCTAGGTGTGCTCATGATCTTCTTTTCTGAAGTGATTGATCTATGAAAGAAGACAGAAGAAAGGATGTGGACAGACAACGAACCGAAAGGAGGAAGTTCTGGGTCAGTGCTATAACGGGCAAAGCACCTCCAAGTTCAAGCCCTTTAAAACGAGATCAGGCGGATACGAGTCAGTGGCGTGGAAGCAGCCAAAAGCCCGCAACTTGTTCGGCGCGATGACGAAAAGCACCCCCGCGCGCCAAGGCGTTTCGAGAAGTCAAAGGCCATTGTCGTCCTTCCCCTGCTAAACTACCGGTTTGTTTCGAAAGCCGAGCCGCGGCTGTTCAAACGTTATCGTCCGTTGACTTCGCATTAAAGATGGAGCTGGACGCCCCTTGCGCGTGATCGGTCCGTACTTTTCTGCAGTGTGGTTAGGGGAGGTGAAAGCTTGGGATCCCGTCGGAAGACGCGCGCGGCGGCGGCGGCGACAGGTGGCGCAGCACGTGATCCCTGCGGCGCTCGTTGCTTCGTTGCATGTTCTTGCTGCCGTGGAGTTCAAAGGGTTATTAATTTTTATTCGCAAGGACGGCCATGGTTGAATAAGGACTGTTTATTTAGTATTTGACATGACACCGCACGATGGAGAAGTTGCATGACATTTCGAGCTATTGATGGTCAAAGGAGAGAGAGAAGTCTCGAGTGATTGGGCCCCGTTGGGCCCAGCCGGTGGCCCCGCCGGGCCCGCCGTACGTCATGGCACGGTGGAGCGGGGCCTTCTGATGGCCCATGTCCTTGACCCGATAGTACTTTTCCTGGTCGGCATAGGCTTCGGTGCCTCCGGCGGCCTCCGTGTCGTGGTTCTCGTTGATGGTGGTCATGTCCTGACAAGAGGCGTCGTACAGGATGTTGGGCAGCGGCATGGTGCTGCGTCCCATGGGCGGGCTGGGGATGTCCGGCGGGCTGTACACTTGGCCTCCCCATTCAACGTAAGTGGCCAAGTCTCGCAAGCCGCCGCCGGAGAATATTACTGGCGGCCAAAACCCTACCGCCGTGTAGTCTTCACCAAGCTCTAGCCACCACAGTCCAGTAGCCGGATCCTGTACACATACATACGCACACATATTAAAGAATGCTGGAGCAGACTACAATAACGCATCACAATATGGAATTTGATATGAAATTGATGGAACAACATAACGGGAATAGGGTTTCTATACGCCTAAATCTTACTAGATAAATGAAGTAATTATACGTGTACACTGGTCCTGGAGCTTTAGAGATGTTATGTAGAACCGCGTCCATCGGGTGGTCCGAGCGCACAAGAACAAATCCCCGACACTGCGCATTGAAGCAAGACGACTGGGCCGTCTACGTCCACAAACTAAACGATTAGATCATTTGCCATTTTGTTGAAAGATGAAGAGAGCATCGCAAGCGTACGAAGACTCACCATGGTGAAAACGAAGAGATGTGTCTGGTAATGGGAGTACAAGGATGGATTCACCTGTGGAATGAACGAATGTTCATGACCCAAAAGTTAGTAATTGAAAAAAGGTGAACCATAGCAACATCTCCTCATATTACAGTTTCACATTGGAAATTAGTACGAACGCATGTCAAGATTACATCGGATATCACTATGGTCGAGAGGAACGTAGGACAAAGGCTAACGCCGAACGATTAATCAAAGGATGAAATGACGTGTGTGCTGCCGACTTGATTTAAGTTGCTTACCACCCACCCAGCTTGAATGAAATCGGGGCCACTCTGGATCTTGATTTGACCTCCGCTGTATTGTGACCCCTTGGCCCATGGCATTTCTACGCTGCTGACCATTCCCCCTCCATTGTACTTCTTCCCCGACCCAAATTTGGTCCGAACGATGGCAAGCTGTAACGAAAGCGAAAGCGAAAGCAAAAGAACACATTCATTAGTGCTCTTCACACGATCCGTGTCGCTGTCTTTTCTTCTGTTTTATTTTTTTTTTTTTTTTTTAGTGAGAGATAATTTGGAAAGTGCGTTTATGTTTTACTTTTCAAAAGGGGTTTCAAAGGGGTTAGAACCTATCTCACGCTATTGAAATTTTCAGATTAAAGGTGATAACAAAACAGTGGTCTTCCATTGGATGAGCCCATCACGGTAGCCTTAATGGGACTGGCAATATATTTAAGTCTAGACCCATCCTTTGCAAACTAACCAACCGTGATTTTTGACTTGCAAACCAAGTTTTAGAATCGTTTGGCCACTTAAATGGTAGGCAAATAGTGCTTCCATTGGCATTTGTGGAGCAAGTTATTGACACTTGTCTAATTTGAAGAGACTCATGAGACTCTCGCTGTCCTGAACCAAACAAGAATAATTTTTTCTTCGTGGGAAAAAGTAAAACCAACATGCCTTCCACGGAATTTCTAGTATAATGATAGAGATGGCTTTGTGCATCTACATAAGTCTACAATCTAATTCGACACGTCATTCGCATTGAAATTAGATGATTCATAAGGAATTTCTTTTTCTAGATGAAACCCAAATCAGAAACTTCAATTGCTTTTTCAGGTGTAAAGTCATGATTATCTTATCATTTCGATCAAATCCCCTTTGAGGAAGTCCTCTTCCCATTTTCCTACGACTAAAAGGCTAAAGGGGAACGTATAATGTATCGAATGGTAAAGAAGGATCACTCCACTTACATGAAGGCCATGCGCCTCTTCAGTGTTCGGATCAGAACTTTGGCCTGCGTTCTGGCCGCAAGAAGTTCTTCTTTGCTTGTTCTTCTGATCGGAACTGTTCCAAGTGGACAGTCCAAGCGCATGATGGATGCACTCTTAAATCCATTTGCCGCCGGCCCTTCGAGGTTCGTCCTTCTCTTGGGACGAAAACTAGGCCTCATCTATGAGGAAAACCCATTCAATTAGAAAGAAAATCGGAAAGTTACACCCAAAAGTCCTGAAAATTTCTCCCTCAAAGTGATTTCACAACATAAATATTTGAAAAAACACAATCGATTTCTCAACATTTTGAATCCAATGCAATCAAGTTTTTCTAGCAACATGTCAGCCAAATTTGCTGATGTTGTACGTCAGAAAGCCCTCGTGGCACTCATTAATATCTTTGAGCATATGTGGCGCGGTCGTGGCCATAGTGCCAACACGTTGCCAGAAGGGACTTGATTGCAAGGACTCAAAAAGTTGAGGATCTGATCACAATTTTTCAAAAGTTGAGGACTCAATTGCACTTTGAGCCAAAATGTGGAGGACTCTTGGGGAAGTACATTCATCAAAGCAATGGAAAGCATACATCGAAATGGAACGAATGGTTCTTCAGCAAAGGATGATCGAATGCGGGCTGCTTGTAGAAATCCACGCAATCATAGGTGTCTCCATACTCGGTCTGTGCACAAAGACAAAGCTCTCTCGTTAATTTTACATCTTTCTTCTCCGGCTACAGAATGCAAGAGTTTCTTAGTACCTGAATTGTCTTTACAGCGGGCTTATTCAAACGCCTTAGCTCCTCCTCTATTTGCAAATCTTCCTCCGAAGGCGAGCTCTTCACTTGTTGGCAAAGGAGTGAAAACAGAAGCAGCATCACAACCTTTGACTCCATTCGCGCAATCCTGACCAGGACGATGTGTGACAAATTGGCGATAAGAGCTATGGCCTTTGAAGGGTCTAAAGGAATATTCGTTCTAGTTCCCAGCATTATTACACTTGCCAATTCCAAGATAAGTAGTCATTAATGATTAAGAAGAAGGAACACTGGAGAGGTCAAAGGCCAAAAGGAAAATGCCAGTAATGCATTAATGATGATTGTGGGTAGGCTAAAAATGGGAAAAACAATTTAATGATTCAACGGTTATAGCCATTGGGACATAGGGAGATCCATTGACTAGGTAGTTTGAATTGATTAAGCAACAACCATCTTTAGTGTTGAATGACCAAATGCAATTCATCCTAAGAGATTGATTGATCAACGGTTCATGGTGAAACGATTGCGATCTTATGTTTAAAGAAAGCGAGATCTTAGATTTTATCCCTACTCTATGAAACTGCTTATGGCATCATCGAAGCAATTTATTTTGGAAACTTAAGTCTAGACATGGATGCACAACATGCTTTTGATTGGACCAAAATGTTGTCGCTCTCAATAAGAAGATGCTACATGGCAATTTTTACCTCGCTAAAAAAAAGTCTCAATCTTGAAACGTAAAGGTCATAAATTCTCTGAAAATTGTCTGCCGGTACTCTTTTATCCTAAACTCTCTTTTGTATTACAACCCAAATGTAAGATGCTGCCAGTTTATCTCAATTTGTGATATATATAGCCAATAAAGGCACTTGTTATGCCATTAGTTAAAGACTTTTGCAACCTTTAATATATTGATCTTTCATGTACTACGCCCGACCAATACTGGAAACACCGAACGATTCTACATTAAATTTTTCCTAACAAGTGTCTCGAGAGTAGTTGTTAATATGATTCATAATAAATTGAGAGTGGTAGACTAGATTTGATGCAGCAAGCTTAGATTACAAATTTGATGCTTTCAATAACCAAATCACGTCGCATACCACGTTTGATATTCCATTTAAATACATGTCCGAAAATTGAATTTTCAAATTATTGGCCTGAAAAGAAAAAGAAATCTCAAGTTATTGGACTTCACTAGATCCAGCCGGTGACCCCGCCGGGGCCGCCGTAAAACATGACATGCTGTAGAGGGCCCTTCACATAGCCTCTGTCCATGGCCAAGTAATGCTTTTCCTTGTCGGAATATGCTTGGGTGTCAGTGGCAGGGACCTGGTCGTGGGCCTCTGTGATGGTGGTGATGTCCTGACAAGACGCAGTCAACTTGACGTCGCCGGTCGGAAGATCGCCGCGCCCCATGGGCGGGCTTTTCACATCCGGCGGGCTGTACGTTTGGCCGCCCCATTCCAAGTAAGTGGCCAAGTCTTGCAAGCCGGGGCTAGAGAATATCTTCCGCGGCCAAAACCCAACCACGATGGAGTCCTCGCCTAGTTCTAGCCACCACACTCCACTTGTTGGATCCTGCATATTAACAATGATAATAAGAATAAAAATGTAATTATAGGAAATAATTGATGGGCGAGCGGAAATGGGGTTTTGGTATATCGGAGGTTTTACCCGGTAAATGAAGTAATTGTACGTGTACACCGGTCCTCCCTTATGAGAATATGCCTCGAAAATTGCATCGACCGGGTGATCAGATCGCACGAGAATGAACCCCGGGCAGTGGACATTGAAGCAAGATGATTGACCCATCTGCAGCAAATTGGCCACTCGTGCAGAAGTATTAAACGATCAGATCCTTCGTTAACATGTCAAAAGAGTAGAATCTCGTGAACGTGCGGAGACTTGCCTTTTGAAAGATGAACCCGCGGGTCAGATTGTCCGAGTACAAGGACGGATTCACCTGAGGGAGTTCATGAGCAGAAGATAAGATGCCAAATAGGAATCAATTTGTTATCCGAACGAAGTAAAAGAGCAGGAAGATGGCAGCATCTTCTCATATCATCTGAGAATATCTCAAACGGGAAATCTACACATGCTCATCTGGAGATAATTAGAATAGCAGTTGCAAAACACGATTTCTCAAAGCTCGTATGGGCATTTGGATATCACCATCATCAAGTGAAACATAAGAACAAAAACTATGCAGAACAAGTAATTATGATAAAAAAATCCAGGTTCATACCATCCATCCAGCTTGAATGAAATCAGGGATATTCTCTATTTTCATCTGGCCTGCGCTGTACTGTGCCCCGGAGGCTTTTGGTACTTCCACGCTGCTGAACATGCCTCCTCCATTGTACTTCTTTAGAGAGCCGAATTCGGTTCGAACGATAGCAATCTGCAGGAGAAAAGAAAAAAATAACAGATTTGCTAGTACCAGCCAGGTACTTTGATTACTTACGTGAAGATTAGATTACTTACATGGAGGCCGTGTTCCTCGACGGTGTTTGGATCAGAGTGTCGAGCATGAACTTTCGCCTGCGTTTTGGCCACGATTAGTTCTTCCTTACTTGTCCTTCTGATAGGGACGGTGCCGGTAGGACAGTCTAAGCGCTTGATGGTCGCGCTTCTAATTCCACTCGCTGACCATGTTTCCTGGTCCGTCCATCTCTCAGGACGAAAACTAGGCCTCATCTATAAGAATAACTCATTTCATTAGCAAAAGAAATTATCAATCTTAAGAACACAAAGCGTTTACGTAGAAATGATAGGAACCACATACCCCGAAATGGAAGGAGTGGTTCTTTAACAAAGGATGATCGAACGCAGGTTGCTCGTAAAAATCCACGCAGTCGTATGTGTCTCCATACTCCGTCTACGCATATAGACAAGCCACTCTCTCATAAATGTTTTCCTTTTTGCCCCTCAATTACAGAATGCAAGACTTCACTCTAAACTCGGGAAAACGAAAGGAAATTCTGTACCTGAATTGTCTTGACAGCATGCTTGTTCAAACGCCTTAGCTCCTCCTCTATTTCTAAATATTCCTCAGGAGACGAGCTCTGCACTCGCTGGCAAAGGAGTGAAAATAGAAGAAGCCACACAATCTTTGACTTCATTTTTGCAGTCCTGAACTAGATAAACTGAAACAGATAATTAAGAACAAAAATCACTATGAGGGTCTTGTGTAATGATGATTGTTGATTCATGTGTATATGTACCTATAGATATAGAGAAGCTATTGAGAAAGCAACTTTCAGTAGAATTAGCAAATCCTCGGTGTCTTTACGTCAAACTCAATTAGAGACGAGGAAGTAGGTACGATGCGAACTATGCATTCATTACCATCATTGAATGACGAGGAAAGGTCCAAAGGATGCACTAAAAGTGCATTAAAGATAACTTGTAGACAGGCTAAAAATGGGGAAAAATAGAGTCAATGACGTCCAATTAATAAATGGTTCAACAAGTCTAACGAAGTTGAGGGGCAGGGGGAGAGGGAGGGTTGGTTTATGATACTTGTTTATAGGCTAAAAATGGCAAAATAAAGTGATTGATGTCCAATTAATTATTAATAAACGGTTCAACAGGCGTAGCAAGTTGAGGGGTAGGGAACAGATGGTTGAAGTGTGTTGGAAATTGTGATCCATTTTCTAAACTTTCTAGAAACTTCAAGATTGATATTAGCTAAAAAAGTCAAGAAAAATCCTTAAGAAAATCTAGCTTAGGTGGCAAAGAAAAATGTAGAAGCATAAATGTAGAAGTCTCTAGAAGAACTACAATCTAGAATTTCCTAGATGAAGCCTACATGGACAACATTCTATAGAAATCTATAATGTTGTACTAAGGCAACTCACGCCTATAAATAGGCTTGTAGCTCATTCATTTGTGTGTGTGAGGTTTATACCTCCACCAGTATGGAGGAGTAGAATTAAGATAGTTTCTATATCATGAAATATTCCTCCATTACCAAAACATCTTTTACTATTCATTTCCATCAACTAGATAAATTATATCCCATGTTCTTTATCCTTCAATTATGCTATCTTATCCATTGTCCATTCTCTACAAACTATATCATACACTTGCACACATCACTAATCAAAAACTATAACTAATATCAAAACTATGCTTCCGCATGCACACATCTAAAAATTTCTAACAAAGTGGAACCTACAAGTCTCTCCCCTCTGCACTTTTGTGCAATGTTGCTGTTTTGAGGATAGGTATCAAATGTTCTTTGGCTGTTCAATTTCTGGGCAAGTCTAGAAGGGTTTTCTTCAGCTTCATCTTTAATAAATTGATCGTTTTTTATGCGAAGTGGTTGTTTAGGTCACGAAGAAAGTCTTGAGCCTGGAAAATGTGTAAGTAGACATGCTTCTCTTCGATTTAGTTAGGGAAAGGATTTTTTCATAGAGCGAATCCCGCTCGTTGGGGTGTTGAAATAGAAGCAAGAATAAAAGAAGATTAGCACAAGAAAATAACCAAAAATTAGGGGGCAAAATTGATTGTAGCAACTCGGACCTGATGATGGTGACCTTGGCTACCTAGCCTGAAACACTCTTTTAAGATGACTTAAGGAAGAGTATCCGTGTTCGGGACAACTGCGAGCAAAAGACGCTAATTTTCCAAAGAAATTCCGGTTGCCTTGTGAGTCAGCAAGATGCTAATTTTCTGACAACTGGGAGCTTGGGAGTTGACAAGGCAAAAGACAGTCAAATGCTTCAGAAGTAGTTAAAACGCTTCCATACTTTTGACCTGTTTCTGGAGTTTAGGTCTCAAAGAGACAAGATGTCAAAGGTTCTGCATGATTTCGTGGTCATTAATTTATTGATAATTCTGATTGTGTCGCCATTTTCTACCCTGTAATTAGATCTACAGCTTGGTTCACCATTTTCAATTTCTTGTTTTGCCCAATCACCATTTTCAATTTCGGCTGGCAGTTTGGCACTACATTTTCTTCTCCATGTCTTCCTTCTTGAGTACAATGTCTCTCAATTTCAAAAGTTTAAAGTGTTGTGATAATGCAAGTATAAGAAAGTGTGAAAATGATGATGATTCAATGCGCAAAGAGATTTCTCATTTCGAATATCACATTTGTACACTTTCTAGATTAATGTTTTCCCCCTACAATAAATTATCTTCCCCTATCGATGCTAAGATCCTGTGTTGGTAGAGGATGATTTTAGGGTCTGACCTGTGACAGGCAAGGATGCTGTGATCAAAGCTAAAACTGGAACTGGGCAAAGGGTGGCTATTTTGGTAGGATCGCTGCTCCTTTCTTACCATCATTCATTTCATCAAGAGAACTTGCCAGTTAGATAGCTCCAGAAGGTAGAGCTTTCTTGAAGTACCATGACGGCATTGGTGTGCAAACACTTGTTGGAGGTACACGTTTCAAAGATGACCAGAAACGTTTGGAATCTGAGTCACACGAGGTTAGCCTTCACATGCATGTCCTGAATCTTTTTTCTAAATAAATGGTGTGTTTGTTTCACGGAAAACGTAACGTTTTGGAAAATGTTTTCCGGGAATCCCTTTTCTAGGAAAGTGGTTAGTTTTCCTTTGTTTGGTTATACATGATTGAAATTATTTTTTGGTGTTTGGATCGCATTTGAAAAATGATTGAATGACATTTGACCTAACAATTAACAATAGTGTGCCTCTTACTTCCAAATTAATTTGTTAAGTCCATCACCTTTTTTAACTTTATAAATTTTTTTTATAAAAAATCAAAATTATAATTATTTTTCATATTTCAATTTTTTTTTTTTCTTCCTTCCTTCCTTAGCCTGCGGTCGGCAAGGCGATAGCCGGCGACAGGTGAGGCTCAAGCCTTGCCGGCGTCGGGCGCGGCCTAGGCCTCGCCCGGATCGGCGAGATCGAGCCTCGCTCGACGCCGGCGAGCTCGAGACTTGGCCTCGCCAACGACCGGCGAGGCTTGAGATCATCGGCATCGGGCGGGGCCTCGGCCTCGCCGGATCAACAAGATCAAGCCTCGCCGACGATTGGTGAGGCTTGAGCTCACCGACGTCGAGTGGGGCCTCGGCCTCGCCGGATCGGCAAGATCGAGCCTCGCCCAACACCGACGAGCTCGATATCGCTTGTGGCCGATCGCTAGCCGTTGTCATGGCCGACGGCCAGCCAAAGAAGAAGAAAAATAAAAGAGAAAAAGAGAAGAAGAAAAAATAATTATTAAAAATTAAAAATTAAAAATTATATTTTAAAAAAAATAAAAATTATATTAAAAAATTAAAAATTCGATTTTTTAAAAATATTTTAAAAAGAATTATAAAAATTTAAAAATATATATTTATAAGAATAATTGTTTGTAAACCAAGCATCAAATATAAGCTTTGGTAGATTCGGAAAACGTTTTCCGTCTTTTTAAAGGAGAAATCATTTTCCCGAATTTAAGGCTTTGTTAGGAAAACATTTTCTGTTGGCCCAGGAAAACGTTTTCCGTTGACTCATTTTCCGAGTGAACCAAACGCCGGAAAATGAGGAAAATGTTTTCCCGAAAATGTATTCCGCGAAACAAACACACCCAAAGTATCATTTTATGACATCGGATGCCTATGCAATGTAAAAATAGATGGATACCCGTACCTACACAAATCCTAAACTTGATGCAAAAAAAGTAGTCTCTCCTCAACCTTCTGCAGATAATTGCTGCAACTCCTGATTTTAGTGCTCTGAAAAAGAAGTGGTTTGTCTCCAATTTGCTTTCGTAGAAGCTGACCACTTGCTAGACCTCGGATTCCTTAAAGACATGGAGAAAATTATTGACTGTCTTCCTCGTCCAGGACAGTCTCTTCTATATTCTGCAGCGATGCCAAAAGAGGTAAAATTGATACTTATTTCTTCTTTGGATCTTGAAATCGTAGAAATTCTGCTTATCATGACATTTCTGTGATTTGTTATGTCTGTGCAGGTTTGCCGGATATCTCAGCTTGTTTTAGAGAGCAAACATGCTTTCATTGACACTGCAGGTGACCGTCATGTTGAGACTCATGCCCAGGTATGCTGTGGTGCTCTGCTGAATGTTGATCATCATAAGTAGTCTAAGACATCTAAATTTCTCTCTAGGTCTTGTCTCAAGCTGTTGACGTTGCCACGGTCATGCTGACTGTCACCATGAACAGGCATATTGGCGTGCATTTTCAAGTTGTCCATCATTTTCACGAGCATATTTTGGAGACACCTGAATACAAGGTATCAATGAGAGTATTCTTTACTTCAACGAAGTCATTTTATACCCATTAGACAATATCACTGTGCTCTGGTCATTGCATTATTCTGTACGACAGGGATGGTAACATCTCTCCTATATTTACTTCTTCGGGAAATGAAGATGAATGTTAGAGTGATGCATTCTAGGAAGTCTCGCAAGCCAACAGATGGGAAGCCACTTTTGGCGAATAGTGCTTTCGGCCAAAACCCAACCGGCGTGTAGTCTTCACCGAGCTCTAGCCACCACGATCCACTAAGTGGATCCTGTATGATGGATTTAATCAATGGGCCTAAGTTGGCCCGGCCACGATGGGCCTAAAGGCCCGGCCCACGGGAATTAGGCCCGTGGAAAGGGGAACCTATAAAAGGGATGAGAGAGAGAATGAACACATTTTTTGGCATTTTGATGTACGTTCTCCTTTTTTTCTCTCCCAAAGTGCTCTCTCTCTCCAAGACGAAGAACAAAGTCTAGAAGCGACTCCGTCTTCCTTTTTGACGATTTTTCGACATCGGATCGAACGGGACTGAATCCTCTTCCTCTTTGCGGCGTCGGTGTCTAATCTCAGGCCAACAAGGTACGCTCGAATCCGTGGTGTGCTTTTGATCGGTGATACGTGACATTCCCGGGCTTATCTTCCGCATATGATTTAGGGGTTCGGTTTGAGTGCCGAATCCGGTTTTCGGGGATCCGTTATTCCCAACATTGGTATCAGAGCCCGTGTTCGCGTTTTCCCGACTTGTTTGTTGTTTGATGATTGATTTTTCGCAAAAGCACTTCGGCCGTACGGATCGGGCGAGAAATCCCGACACCCGAGCGTTGTTCGCCCATTTTTCCGATTTTTCGTAAGTCGAAATAGAAATCTGATGGCATAGGGAGGAAGGCGACGTCGAGACGAGTCCGGCGACATGTCGCGCGCCGCCGGAAGACTCCGCCCGCGCCCCCACGCGCGGCCAGAAGGCGCTGCGCGTGGGCGCGACGCGCCAAGACGCGCTGGTTCGTCCAGCGCGTGCGGAACACGCGCCGGTGGCGAACCGGCGCTGCGCGCGCCGCCGGCCGGCGGCCGGCACGCGCCGGTCCACGGACCGGCGCGTGCCGACGTCGGCATGACGTCACCCAACGGCGGTAACGCCCCGGTGACGTCATCGGCACGTCGCGCCGACGTTGGTTGGCGGGCGGTCACCCGGCCGGCGACCCGACCAGCGACGACCCGACGCCGGCACGCGCGCGGCACGTGCCGGCCGACGTCGCGTGACGTCGGCCGCGCACGCGCGCACACGTGCCGGTCGGTTCGTCCGACCGGCCCGACCAGGAGACCGGTCCGACCCGACCGGCCCGGCCCGACCCGGCGATCGACCCGTTGACCTCGGTTGACCGTTGACCTCGCGTTGACCGTTGACAACCGTTGACCGCGACCGTTGACCGTTGACGACCGTTGACCGTTGACCGACGACCGTTGACCGTTTGACCCAAAAAAAAAAAAAAAAAAAATTTGTTTCTTTTTCAATTATGTCTATATGGATTATATGTAATCCATTTTTGTTCTGCATTTGTTGCAGGAACAATGCCTCCCCTTCAATTACGCACGCCTATTCGCGTAATTACCGATAAACAAAAAGGCAAGGCTTTCTGTGTTGATAGGCGGCACGACCGATTATCGATGGGAGAGTGGTGACATAACCGATCATGTTCTTAAAGTCAACGGGAAGATACAAAAGGTCATATGGAATGGTCGTCCCATGCCACGATCGAGATGGTGCGATTTTCATTAACACTCTTCCACTTGAATGGCAAGATGTGTTGAATCGCATATGGGATGTCAACGGAGCTGCTTCATACAAGAAAATTGTGATGATTTTTGTTAAAGAATATTACTGCATTGTTACAAGGGAAAAGATCCAGAATTTGAATGAAAGCGGATCTTTCCCAGTTCGTGTGCTGGCTTGGCGTTAGATGTATTGGCTGTTTTTTGGTTTAGTGTTCTTTGTGGACATATTATGTAATGTTAACTACCTGACTGTTGTTGATGTAACAACCTATATGTTAGCAGTATTATTTGAAAGCATTTTTATATATATTGTATGTCAATTATCATTTAACTTTTTCATTATTATTGCTGGTTCTTGTGGGTAGTTAGATGTGGGTAATTAGTGAAGTTTTTGTAGCTTCATAGAATTGATTTTGCATATGACAATCATATTAATGATAGTTTTTAAGTTAGGATTTTGGAGGATGATTGGAAACGTAGTGACCTTTTGATTCTAAAACCTTACTTGAAATTATTCATTAATATGATGGGTCTCAGCAAAAGGGATGCATAAATAATAGGCATTAATAACTCGTGCACATATGTCGATGTGTTCGAGATCAATGGCTTCACCACAAAGAGCATAGTTGCCGAGCTAAACAAAGGAGAAAAGCTCAATGGTGACAACTATGAAATTTGGCAAATGAAAATCCAGTATGTCTTTGGAAGAACAAGAAGCACTTGAGGCTCTTAACCCGACCATGGTAGAACCCGAAGATGGAAACACCGCACGACACAAGAGAGACAAGGAAGCTTTTGCTTTGTGTGGAAAAGAAAGAACTCTCTTGCTCGCATCACGTTGCTAAGCAGCATGGAAAATGATGTCATGCGAGAGTTTAGGCGTTTTGACAATGCCAAAGAAGTCCAGGAAGCATTGGCGGCAAGATTTGGTCATACTTCGGTGACCGGGCGAGACAGCTCACTATCGGGTTTGACTCTTATAAGAAGCCTCATGGTCGGACCATGAAGCAACATCTTAGAAAGATGTCAAACATGATAACCGAGCTGAAAGATGCTGGCCATGTCCCGACGGATGAGTAGCAAGTGCAAGCGGTGATTCGTTCCTTGCCTCGAGTTGGGAGCATATGAAGGTGCACCTAACTCATAATGAAAATATCAAAACCTTCGAGGATGCAATGCGTCATCTTGAGCTGGAAGAGGACCGCTTTGTTGGCGGCTAAGCCGGATCTTTGAACTCTATCATGCTAGTTCTAGCTCAAATGGAGCTTCGAACTCCAAGCGCAAGCGCCCTAACTGGTTTGATAAAGGAAAAGGCAAGGAAGCAGGTCCTTCAGGAAAGAAACCCAAGTTTAACCAACATGAAAGAGGAAAGCGTCCTCGCATGAAAAAGCTTACAAGGGTGAAATGCTACAACTGTGACAAGAAGGGTCACTATGCTCGCGACTGTCGTGAGCCAAAGAAGGTATGCACCCCTTGTATTTTTCAGAACTTTGCTTATGTGTCGAGTTCTGTATTCTTAACTGAGTCTAATCCTTTGTGGACTGTGGATTCAGGATCGACAGACCATGTAGCGAAGGATAAAGGATCCTTCGTGGAATTCCGACGAGTACCAACTGGAACTAAGTGGATCTATGTGGGAAACAACTCCAGAGCTGAAGTGAAAGGAATTGGCACATGCCAACGAATATGCGTGGTGGACGCACTTTGTTCCTACATGATGTGTTGTATGCTCCGGAGATTCGTCGGAATTTAGTGTCTGTTTTAGTGTTGGTTAAATTAGGTTTTAATATGAACTTCTATAATAGAGGTGTGGATTTGTTTTTGAATACAAATTACTATGGTTGTGGTTATTTTCTGAATGGTTTTATTGTATTAGATTTTGATTATGTTAATACAAATGTTTGTTATTCCCTTCTCACGTCTGCTAAAACATATGATAATGATGTGAATGTATGGCATGCTAGACTTGGTCACATTGGCCAACAGCGTATGAATAGACTAGCCAAAGAGGGCTTGTTGGGCAATATTGAAAAAGTCGATTTGCCCACATGTAAGCATTGCCTAGAAGGGAAAACGACAAGGAAACCATTTGGAAAAGGTAAAAGAGCTGAATTTCCTCTGCATTTAATCCATACTGACGTCTGTGGTCCAATGAATGTGAGAGTAAGGCATGGGGCTGTTTATTTCATCACATTTATAGATGATTATACTCGATTCGGATATGTCTATTTGATTTCTCATAAATCTGAAGCAATAAGTTGTTTCAAAAGGTTTATGAACCTGGTAGAGAATCAATTAGACAAGAAAATAAAAGTATTGAGATCCGATCGAGGTCGAGAATATTTATCTGATGAGTTCAGAAAATTATGTGATGAAAAAGGAATAGAAAGACAGTTGTCTATTCCATATACTCCTCAACAAAATGGTGTTGCGGAGAGAAGAAACAAACCCTCTTGGAAATGGTTAGGTCCATGATGGCGCATGCTAACTTACCTATTACCTTTTGGAGTGATGCGTTGTTAACTGCTGCCTATATACTTAACCGTGTGCCTTCCAAATCGGTTACTTCCACTCCATATGAGTTATGGACAGGTAGAAAACCGGACTTAAGTTTTCTTAAGCCATGGGGTTGTGCTGCCTATACACATGAGTCCTCTCACAAGTTTGGGAAATTGGGTCCCAGAGGAAAGAAGAGTATTTTCATAAGATACTCGGAACACTCAAAAGGGTATGTGTTCATAGGTGAGCAGGAAAGTGGGAGTATAACTGAATTTGAATCACGGGATGTCACATTCTTAGAGGATGAATTTCCTAAGAAGGGCGAAATAGGGGAAGATCACTCCCTATTTGAAACATTGGATCAAGATAATGATCTTAGTGAAGTTCGTCCAAGTGGGAGTAATATGAGAAGTGATGAATTGAATTCAACTCATTCTCAATTGCAACCACTTAATGAGACGACATCATGATTACCTAATCCAAGTGGGAGCATAATGGGGAATAATGTGCAAAGTGTACAATCTCCCATACGGCGAACAAGTCGCCAAAGTATTCCCCGTCGACGTTTTGACATTGAAGGGGAAACTTTTATGGTTGCTCCACAAGATGAGGATGAGCCAAGAAATATTAATGAGGCTCGAATTGCCCTAGTAAGGAAAAATGGATTCATGCAATGGAAGAGGAAATTGAGTCAATGAAATCAAACCAAGTCTGGAAACTGGTTGATCTTCCGGAAGGACGCAGCTATTGGGAACAAGTGGGTTCTCAAAATAAAGCGAAAGGCTGATGGCTCGATAGAAAGGCATGAGGCTCGCTTTTTGGTGAAAGATTGAGTCATAGACTGTGTCCGACGACTCCACAAGAGAAGGAACAAATGAAACATGTTCCTTATGCTAGTGCTGTTGGGAGCTTGATGTACGCTATGATGTGTACAAGACCTGACATATGTTTTGTAGTTGGAATGGTGAGTAGATACCAATCCAATCCAGGTCAAGCATATTGGAAAGCCGTTAAGAGAATACTGAGGTATCTAAAGGGAACTGCTGATTATACGCTGAGTTATCAAAGAAAGGATCTGCGACTCGAAGGCTATTCTGAAACTGATTAGGGAGGAGATTTAGACGAAAGGAAATCTACCTCTAGGTTTGTTTTCTTATTGAATAATGTCACCATTTGTTGGAGCAGTAAGAAACAAACGTGTATAGCCTTGTCCACGATGGAAACGAGTTCGTGGCATTATCGCGGTAATACAAGAAGGTGTTTGGCTTAAGAGATTTTTTGATCATTTAGGTGTTATTGAGAAAGCTGCAAATCCATTATTAGTTAATTGTGATAGCCAAGCAGCTATAGCGTACACCAAAGATCCAAAATATCATGGCAAGACCAAACATATAGATACCAAGTATAACTTTATCAAAGATATGGTTGCACGAAAGGATGTGAACTTACGGTACATATCTACGCATAGAATGGTAGCAGATCCTATGACAAAGCCAATACCTAGAGATGTGTTTTGTGGTCATGTAAAATCTCTAGGATTGCGTAGAGTCGATGTACTAGATATTGTAATTTCCCTGAGTTGTTCACATTTAATGAATTTGAGTTTTCATTATTAATGCCTATGAATCTTTGTTTGATCTTTATGCATCTTAATGCTCGGTGTATTACATTAAGTTGAGAAAGTATGTCGGACAGATAAGAGATTAGCCCACTCACACGGGTAATCGCCTCTATTTACTATGTGATAAATAGAGATGAGACGGTTTTTAAGCTTATTATCTAGGTGATAATCGAGAGCTCAAGCTTAAAATAAATATGTCGCCTTAACTGAGTGTTAAGATGAGGACATGATATATACTATGTCCGGAAGTAAAATACCCCACATATTTTACTTTATCTGTCTAAAATGCCGATGTGAGTTCGATGAATTTTGTGAATGAGTAGATACGTGAACTCAAGTTAGACATTGTGTATGTCGAACTATCATCTGTACGGTATTGATGGTGTAGACATACGCTCCATGGGAAAGGAGTTAATACCGTAATACGTATTTCATACTATGTATGCATGAGACGACCAATAAGAGTGGCAAAAGTTTGATCTCAACTTTTATGCCGTATGAGACTCTTGAGGAAAAGAGTTCCTCAATTTTTAGTGCCCTCATGACTTTTACTTATTCTCAAGATTTCTATTTAGTGTTTGCTATCTTAGAATGTTGCCAATGGTCATGAGTTGATTCGATCTAATGGGACATTACTAGAAAAGCAAGTTGAATTGAAGTTGAGAGTTTGAAGGAAAGAGGAAGATCGATTTTGGAGAATCACATTGTAGTTTTGTATTCACTGGTCGACCAATTATGAATGTCTTTGGGATAATCATAATTGTGAATACAATAAATATATCATTGTTCAAAAGAGATCAAGAGATATATAAATGTGATCGATCGATCTAGGGTACATACTAAATTTACTCGGAATGTGACGCCCATTATGAGCTGCTATATATTCCTAACAGATGTATAGCAACGAGCTCTCAAAGTATCTTGGTCGCGCACGGATTATTCACCGGTATGAATGTTGAAAGAGGAAAAGAGGATTTTCGGTTAATGGGCCTCAGTTGGGCCTATCCGCCCATGTTGGTTTTGACCCACCATGTGCGAGTGAGAGATGATGGATTTAATCAATGGGCCTAAGTTGGCCCGGCCACGATGGGCCTAAAGGCCCGGCCCACGGGAATTAGGCCCGTGGAAAGGGGAACCTATAAAAGGGATGAGAGAGAGAATGAACACACCTTTTGGCATTTTGATGTACGTTCTGTTTTTTCTCTCCCAAAGTCCTCTCTCTCTCAAAGACGAAGAACAAAGTCTAGAAGCGACTCCGTCTTCCTTTTTGACGATTTTTCGACATCGGATCGAACGGGACTGAATCCTCTTCCTCTTTGCGGCGTCGGTGTCTAATCTGTGGCCAACAAGGTACGCTCGAATCCGTGGTGTGCTTTTGATCGGTGATACGTGACATTCCCGGGCTTATCTTCCGCATATGATTTAGGGGTTCGGTTTGAGTGCCGAATCCGGTTTTCGGGGATCCGTTATTCCCAACACTGTACACATGTATGCACACACATACATATATGTGAAAGAATGCTAGGGTAGACTACATGAAGGGATTACAATATGGAATTTGATATGAAATTGGTGAAAAAACACAAAGGAAATTGAGTTTCGATACATCCAAATTTTACTCGATAGATGAAGAAATTATATGTGTACACTGGCCCTGGGTTTTGAGAGACGGGCTGTAACACCGCATCCACCGGGTGGTCCGCACGCACGAGAACGAATCCACACCGTGTATTGTAGCAACCTGTCCCGCCCACTTGTCCATAATTAAACAAGTCAGATCGTTTGGTAGCACATTGAAAGGAAAATAGAATATTGCGAATGTACGAAAACTTGCCTTGGTGAGAATGACCAAATGAGTCTGGTCATCCGAGTACAAGGATGGATTCACCTGAGGAATGAATGTTCGCGAGCCAAAAGTTTATATGTGGAAGGAAGATTAGTCTGTTGACCTAATGGCAATAAAAAAGCTGAATCATAGCAACATCTCCTCGTATTACAATGCTGAACGATTAATCAAGGATGAAATGAAATGTGTTCTGCTGACTTAAGTAAGTTGCTTACCATCCACCCGGCTTGAATGTATTCAGCGCCACTCGATATCTTGATTCGGGCTCCACTATATTGTGATCCCTGGCAAGGTGGCTTTTCCCCCTCCATCGTACCTCCTTCCCGAATCAAATTTGGTCCGAACGACGGCAAACTGTAACAAAGAACAAATCGGAAACTTCAGTTGCTGCTTCAGGCGAGAAGTGATTGTCTTATCAACTCGATCCATCCCTTTTAAGGATGTCCTCTTCCCATTTTACTACGATTGAAAGGCCAATGCGGAAAGATAGTGTACCATGCGGTAAGGAACGATTACTTGACTTACATGTTCGCCAGGAAACTGTTGAGTGTTCGGATCGGCATTCAGGGCAAGAACTTTGGCCCGCATTTTGGCCGCAATGAGCTCTTCCTTGCTTGTTCTTCTGATCGGAACTGTTCCAATTGGACAGTCCAAGCGCTTGATGGACGCACTTTTGACTCCACTTGCCGACGACCTTTCGAGGTTCGTACTTCTCTTAGGGCGGGAACTAGGCCTCATCTATTAGCAAAACCCATTCAATTAGAAACAAAATTGGAAAGCCACGCCAAAAAGTCCAAAACATTTTCCCTCAAAGTGTATTCAAATCATAAACATTCGAAAAAGTGCAATCAATTTCTCAACTTTTTGAATCCGGATGCAGTTAAGTTCTAGTAAAGTGTCGCTGTTGCACAGCACTTTTTAATATCTCCGAGCATATGCGTTAGGGCTAACGTATACACATATAATTTCTTCAAAGACGAGCTCCACTTGCCGGCGAAGGAGTGAAAACAGAAGAAGCAATACAAGCTTTGACTCCATTCGTGCAATCCTGACCTGAATGGTATGTGACGACTTGGCCATAAAAGATATTGCCTTAGGGTGTTCTAATGGAATATTCATAATAGATGAATCGACAAAGAAAACATAGATAAAACAATAAAAAGAATTAGGGACACACTCGTATCGACAGAGATGGAAATGGTGAGACCATGAGAGAGGAAAATGAAAACAGAAGATAAGGGGCACTTATAATTATATACCTAAGATTTGCACAAAAAGAGAATGGTTCCAACCCTACGTAATTAAACCCATTCTTACCAAAAAGACAAAATCCACGGCACTTATAGTTATACACCTAAGATTTTGGACAGAAAAGAATGGTTCCACCTCTGTTTCCATGTAGGGTTTTACCTCCATAAATATTAAGATTTCGTTACCAAAAGTCTCTATTTTTTTAATTGGTAAATTTTACTTCCATAAATATTAATTTAATCTATACGAGAGATTTCCAAAAAATCTAATTCTTTTCAATGTTGTCAATCAAATTTATAGATCAATTGTCGAGTAGAATCTATAAATAATTTGATATAGACTGTTTTTTTTTTTTTTTTTTAGCACAACTATTTGTTTACAAATTTTTACTTTTATTGTGCATACTACCATCAAATCTCATCTTATCGGTCTGCTTATATATATGACATGATCAGATGAAGAAAATTATTTTTTTGAATATTTTCCAAAATAAAATCACAATTAAATTCTCCAATGTGAAACTTTCAAGATGAAACTTAATTAAATCAAAACATTGCATAAAACAAGATTTTTTTTTAAACAATAGGAAGCATGCTCCAAAATAGAAGGAATGGTTCTTCAATAAAAGATGTCGAACCCGGGCTGTTTGTAGTACGAGTCTCCATACTCGGTCTACACATATAGACAAGCTTCTCTTGGTAATCTTTTCTTTTCCTTTTTCCCTCTCGATTACGGAATGCAAGACTTCACTCTAGCACGAAAAAACAAGAAGGAAGGAAATTTTGTACCTGACTTGTCTTGGCAGCAGGTTTGGTCAAACTCCTTAGCTCATTTCCAAATCTTCCTCAAGTCACAAACTCTTTTTTTTTTTGTCGATCATACTCTATTCATATTTTAACGCTCAACTTTTGCCCTGCCGGGCGTGGAAGTCGAAACTTACTCCTGAAACTACAACGTCCCCACCCCAACCCCCGAGAAGGTGGGGATTCGAACCCCCCACCTCCTCCTTCCAAGTTAGAAGAATGGCCACTAGAGCAAACCACAGTAGTTAAGAGACAAGCTCTTCGCCTATTGGCAAATGAGTGAAAATAGAAGAAGCGATACAATCTTTGACTACATCTGTGCATAACTGACCTGGAAAATCTGAAACAGATGATTAAGGGCAATCATTACTATGGGGTCTTGCGTAATGATAATCGTAATTCATTCATATAAAAATCAGAGAAGCTATTGCTAGCTACTGTCAGTGTCTTCATATCAACTCAATAGGAGGCATGAGGAAGTAGGTACAATGCGAGATTATGCACTCATTAATCGTAATTTGCGTGGCTCTCTTGCTCCTAACCCCCCTCGACTACTTTGATAAGAGTGATCTTAGAGATTGTCTTCCTATGATGTTTCCACCGCCGGGAACTTGCTGAGGCTAAAATGTTCAAGGGTTACCCCTGGCTTGAGCTGGTCTGGTTCGGTCCTTGGATCCCGTGGCACTTGCTTTTATTAGCCATGCATAATTGTTTAGCGACAGAAAACAGATCTTAGAAGTGGAACTTGCTCGTCTCTCCAGTCCGCAGCTTGTGTAACTCTGCTGTCTTGAGGATAGAAATCACTTGCTTCTTTGGATGTTCAGTTTCTTTGCAAGTCTAGAAGGGTATTTATTCTTCTGCTTCATTTTATTGATGGAGTCCCCAGCCACTAGGACAATAAAGTTGTCGATTTAGGCTTCTGTTCGTTTCGCGGAAAATAATTTCGAGAAAACGTTTTTGGATTTTCCAGGCGTTCATTTCACGGAAAATGAATTTGCTTAGGGAAAATATTTTCCATGAATGGAAAAAAGTTTTTTACGTTAGGAGAAAATGTTTTCCACTTTTGAAAAGTGGAAAACATTTTTCTCACCCGATCTCTCTTATTTTACACTTCTACAAATCCTCATTTTCTCCTCCCCTTTCTTCTTCTTCTTTTCTTTTTTTATTTGAATTATATTTTAATTTTAATTTTCTTTTTTTAATTCGAATTATTTTTATTTTTCTTTATTTTTCCTTTTTCTTTTCTTTTTTTCTTTTTTCTTTTCTTTGTTTCCCATCTTCTTTTTTTCTTGGCTAGTCGTCGGCCGTCACTAGGTGAATCTCAAGCTCGTCGATCCGCGAGCTTTGTGCTTGATGCTCGCGCTCACCAATCTGGTGAGCGGAATAAAAATTTTCCTTACCAAATATTGAAAAATATTTTCCGAAACATTTTCAGGTTTTAGCCGAACACCAGAAAATATTGTCATTTTTCTAGAAAATGACTTTTAGAAAAATATTTTAAGAAATTGTCCATTTTCCGCGAAACGAACGAACCCTTAGTTCAGTGTTAAGAGGGAAAGTCTTTTCCTCAGTTGCTGTTCAAGCTTTCTCGGCCCGCTTTTCTTCGAATGTGGCAAGCTAGACAGTTTGCCTTCGTTGCTCCTCTTCCTGCGAATTCTCACTCCATTATGTCCCGGATTAAGAGATTGGTTAGAGAGAAACATCGAACTAGATATGCAGAGACAGGTTCCCTTAGAAAGGCATTAGACTCCTATGTTGAAAAAGAGGTTGCTGTATAATATTCCAACTAGGAACTTTTAACCTTGTAGCAGAGGTTGCTCCCCTGCTTTCGTGCTTTTGTCAATTTAGTTAGGGAAAGGATTTTCCAAAGGAATGAATTATTATTTTCTTCGGTTATAATAGAAGGAAAAAAAATAAAGAAAAATTAACGCAAGGAAAGAATCTCAAAATTAGGAAGCATTAATTGTAGCTACTTGGAACCGAACTTGAGCCCGCCTACTTAAGCCTGCCTCAGCCGCATAATTTTATGAACAAAATACAATATTTTTCAATATTGTGGGAAGGTCCTGACAATGGCTTTGATGCTTGATATCGGTCCGACCCCTTCATTGATTAGGTCTATTACGAATTATCGAAGAGACCACCCTTTTCTTAATTTCGGGTCAATCTCATCCCAAAAATAATCATCAAGGGCCTAAAGAAGTAAAACCTTGTCTTTATAGAGGCCCAATGAGAATTAAACCAAAATCCAAGGGCCAACTTGAAAATTCCCCGAGCTATAATTACCAAATGACCTTTCTTTTTGGAGCATAATTACCAAATGACCTTAAACCCTGTCCATCCTTCTTCTCCTTCGCCTTCTTCCCGCTAAAACCCTAATTCTCTCTCTCTCTCTCTCTCTCTCTGAGAACCTCAAGGAGCGAAACTCGCGATCATGCTCTCATCTCTCCTTCGCGAACATCGCGTCCGCTTCTCGGAACTCCTGGAGCGCTCTTCCGGAGGCCTCTCGAGCCTCGTCTTCTCCAGGTCCATGGGAGGAGGGCCGCGCACCTTTCCGGGAGGCCTGAACAAGTGGCAGTGGAAGCGAATGCACGAGAAGAAGGCCAGGGAGAAGGAGAAGCGGCTCCTCGAGCAAGAGAAGCAGCTCTACCAGGCTCGGATTCGGTCCGAGATCAGGGCCACGCTCGCCAGCGAGCCGGACGCGTCGGGCTATGGCGATTCGGCGGCGGCGGCGGCGGCGGCGACGGCGACGACTCACGGTCCCATGTCTCCGAAAGACCACGTCAAAGCCCTAGCCGACCGGTTCATGAAGGAAGGGGCGGAGGACCTGTGGAATGAAGACGACGGTCCGCTGAAGGATCCTCCGCCGCCAATTCGGCTGGCGACTGAGCGGCCGGGACCGACCAGGTCGCCGATTGATTTGAGGAAGTTGGTGGAGAGGCATGGTGGTGTTGTTGGCAGTGGCAAGAATGTGGATTTGAGAAGTTTTGGTGGGCCCAATCATGTGATGAGTAGGAAGTACTCGGTTGTGAGTAATCGTAGGTTCCAGAGAAATGAGAGTTCCTCAGGCGAGAGTGATTCAGATGGTAATTTAAGGAATGATCGATTTAAATCGTCGCATGGGTTGACGGCTGATCGGGCAGACTTAGAGGATTCAAGGAGTGTTAGTGGTTTTGTGAAAAGTAAGAACTTTTCACGGCAAAGGAAAAGGGTGTATTTCAAGAATGATAGTGATTCTTCTTCTAGTGATGACGAATCAGAGTTCGACAAAGCAGATGATGTGGGAAGGCCCGATGCTAGTAATTTGAGGTGGCCAAGATTGAGTGCGGGCGGAGATGAGTCGGGGAAGGTGGAGAAAATGAATGGAGGCACAAACATGAGGAAGAGGGGAAGTAACGCTTCTCTCGGGAAGTATGATTTCAAGATCAAGAAGAGGGTGCCGCTAAAGTTTGTTGAGGAAGAGACTAATTTTTCACAACATGTAGAGTTGATTAGGCATGAGCTTAGCAAGAAGAAATTGGCAGAAAATCAGGGTGAAGATATGGAGGAAGTTTACATTTTCACTCAGAAAAGGTATAATAGGCCTTTCTCCATATGAATATCAAGTCAACAATCGGTTTCTCTGGTATCCATTGCTTTTGCTTGAGTGGAATAGAACAGTGTAATTGTATAAACAGAAAATTATTGCATGACAGATAAGTGGATTGGTTGATGTATGGGATTTTATTTCCAAAGATGGTTCATCAATTCACTGAATTTCTTGCAATGAAAATGTCCAAAGTTGTTGGATCTTATAATGGGTTTAACTGTGGGTTTTATTGTGTGCCTCTGGTCATTTTGTGTTTCCTTTTTCCAGGTTTGATGAATGTGACATATCACCATTGTCGATTAAGGCTCTTTCATCAGCTGGGTATGTTCGAATGACCAAAGTGCAGGAAGCTACGCTCTCACTTGATGGTAGTAGCTATGCTATCTTGTATATTAATCACTACGTTGCCTTTTTAGGGCTAAATCAACACATCAATAAAGCACAAGCACAAGTTGCTGGGTTTTAGATCTCCTAATAACATATTACTTCACATAGAGCAGCTTACACAATTCATCAATCCATTTCCATGCATTAGACATATAGCAATTGTGAATTTTTGTGGATGAGTTCCCTTTGCCTTGTGAGTCAGCAAGATGCTAATTTTCTGAAAATTGGGAGCTTGTGAGTTGATAAGGGAAAAGATAATCAAATGCTTCAAGTGGTTGAAACGCTTGCATACTTTGATCTGTTCTAGAGTTTAGGTATCAAAGAGATAATCGATTGATTATTCTGATTGTGTCACTATTTTGTGCCCTGTAATCAGATTGACAGCTTGCTTCACCATTTTCAATTTCGTGTTTCAGCCTAATCACCATTTTCAATTTTGGCTGGCAGTTGGCACTATTTTTCCTTCTCCATGTCTTCCTTCTTGAGTCAAATATCTCTCTCAATTACAAAAGTTTTTACTGTTGTGATTGTGGAAATTAAAGAAAGTGTGAAAATGATAATGCTTTAACGCACAAAGAGATTTCTCATTTCCAAATATCATATTTGTACATTTTTTAGATTAATGCATTCACCCCACAATACATTATCTTCCCCCGTTGATGCTAAGATCCTATGTTGGTAGATGATGGTTTTAGGGTCTGATCTTTGACAGGCAAGGATGCTGTGATCAAAGCTAAAACTGGAACTGGGAAAAGTGTGGCTTTTTTGGTAGGATCGCTGCTCCTTTCTTATCATCATTCATTTCATCAAGTTCCACGACGCTTTTGTTTATACTCAAACAGCTTCCTGCTATTGAAACAGTTTTAAAGTCACATAGCTATAAAAATCAGCGGGTGCCTCCAATATATGTTCTTATCCTTTGCCCCACAAGAGAACTTGCCAGTCAGTTAGCTGCAGAAGCTAGAGCTTTGCTAAAGTACCATGATGGTATTGGTGTGCAAACACTTGTTGGAGGTACACGTTTCAAAGATGACCAGAAACGTTTGGAATCTGATTCATGTGAGGTTAGCCTTCATATGCGTGTCCTGAATCTTTTTCAAATAAATTATCATTTTATGACATTGGATGTCTATGCAGTGTAAAAATAGACTGATACACATATCTAAACAAACCTCGAACTTGATGCAAAAAAATATAATCTCTCCGCATCCCTCTGCAGATAATTGTTGCAACTCCTGGTAGGTTATTGGATCATGTAGAGAATAAATCAGGTATATCTGTACGTCTGATGGGGCTGAAAATGCTCATAGTTGATGAAGCTGACCACTTGCTAGACCTTGGATTCCGCAAAGACATGGAGAAAATTGTTGACTGTCTTCCTCGTCAAAAACAGTCTCTTCTATTTTCTGCGACCATGCCAAAAGAGGTAAAATTGATACTTATTTCTTCTTTGGATCTTGAAATCATAGAGACTCGGCTTATCGTGACATTTCTCTGATTCATCATAACTGTGCAGGTTCGCCGGATATCTCAGCTTGTCTTAAAAAGAGAACATGCTTACATTGACACTGTGGGTGTCGGTTGTGTGGAGACTCATGCCCAGGTATGTTGTGGTGCTATGCTGAATGGTGATCATCATAAGTAGTCTAAGACATCTAACTTTCTCTCCGAGTGTCTCAAGCTGTTAAGTTTGCTATGGTCACTTGACTGTCAGCATGAGCAGGCATATTGGGATGTAGTAGTTTAAAGTGACAAAATATGGAACTATGAGTGAGCCAAGATTGCCCTTTATTTGTAGTCATGTATTGTATTCCCAATGTGGGAGGTGGTTACAACACAAGCATGAGTATTAATAATGGACTAATTTACTGCCATCTTTATTTCATTTCTCACTCTTTTATTATTTTCAGCTGATTATGAGGAGAATGAGGATCATATTGTATGTGTCATGTACCCATGGTTCCTCTCTATGTTTGATTAGCTGGACACATATTTTACCTGTCATTGCAGGTTAAGCAATCCTATGTAGTTGCTCCTCATGACATGCATTTTCAAGTTGTTTATCATTTTCTCAAGGAGCATATCTTGGAGGCACCTGATTACAAGGTATCAATGGGAGTATTCTTTATTCTAATGATGTCATTTTCTACCCGTTTAACAATATCACTATGCTCAGGTCATTGTATTCTGTACGACGGGGATGGTAACATCTCTCCTATATTTACTTCTTCGCGAAATGAGGATGAATGTTAGAGAGATGCATTCTAGGAAGCCTCAACTTTACAGAACTCGCATATGTGATGAGTTTCGAGGATCAAAGCGACTGATACTTGTCACATCTGATGTTTCATCCCGCGGAATGAATTACCCTGATGTTACCTTGGTCCTCCAGGTATGCTAGTAAGATTTGAGAGTCTAATTTACATTTTCCTGGTAAATAGTCAAGTATTTTGTCTGATAAAAGGCTGTGCTGGCATTGAGCTTGATTTCTGAACAAATCCTAAGGAAAAATGATCATGAATATTGCTGCCATATTAAGTTTGTCAAGTGTCATTCTCTCTTCTGGGAGTAATATTGAGTTCAATTCAGGTGGGTATACCCTCTGACAGAGAACAGTATATACATCGTCTTGGGAGAACAGGACGGGAAGGGAAAGAAGGAGCAGGAATTTTGTTGCTTGCACCGTGGGAAGAATATTTCCTGGATGAAGTGAAGGATCTGCCCATTGATAGAATCCCTGTACCATCTGTGGAGCCAGATGTCAAAGTCAGGGTAATCATCTGCCCCATTCTTCTTTTGCCACTTGTATGCTTATACATGTAAATGTTGCTCATTGAACCTGATAGGAGTAGCTTTTACTGCTGTCGTGCTTGATAAGTTGATGTGTAAATATCCTAACTTACACTATAATGTTAATTATAATTTTCTTCTGAAGTTTAAAATAAGCGATCAAAGTGACAATGTAGACTTTTTTTAGGGGAGAATCATCCTTGCAGATAAAACTACTAACAGTTTCTTCCCTTTTCTTGGGATAAGCAATAGGATGGTTTCGCTCATAATCAAAAGATCAATTCTGCTAGTGCTTCTCTTCAGGCTTTTGACACTCTTTTCGCTAGTAACAAAGTTTGGCTCGCCTTTCCTTTTGTCTTGCCTAAGATTCTCTCTGCTGCAGATGGAGCACTCAATGGCAAAAGTTGATACAAGTGTCAAAGAAGCAGCATACCATGCTTGGCTTGGCTACTATAACTCGATCAGGGAGATTGGCAGAGACAAAACAACACTTGTTGAGCTAGCCAACCGATTCTGCGAGTCCATTGGTTTGAAAAATCCTCCTGCGCTATTCCGAAAGACAGCACTAAAGATGGGTTTAAAGGATATTCCTGGCATCAGAATCCGCAAGTGATCCTTGTCGCGGTGACATCCAAGTCTTGTATAAAGATGAAATGGCTTCTTCACGTTGGTTCAGCGCTTCAATTGACGCTGTTCTGAGAGAACAGTGCTTGTCATTGATAAAGAAGGAGATCAACCAGGGTCAATCAATCAGGAGACAGTGTTTCCGGTGTCCTGCTTCTTTTCTGCGTCCATGGTCATCATCTTCAAGCTTCCGGTTTCACTGGTCCTGCCATTAAGCCATTGATTTCCTGGAACCTGTGGGACGGCTTCTAAGTGTGGAGCCACTAGATTGAAGAGCTATCTTGTGGTTGCATCAGGTGTTTAACCTTGTATCAATCCACTTGTTTAATCGATACAGGACTTAATGTAAGGAACGACTTCATTCATAGCGTGTTCATTAACCCTTTCTGTGGTAGCTTGTCACTTTGAATTTAGAATTACACGCTGGTGCTGCTCACTTCTTTGTGCAAATTTAACTTTTTCCCCGAGTGAAAGATGGGTAAACTGTGTGAACAATACACAAAAGAGATCAACTCTTCAAATTGCCCCTTTAAGATATAATGTGATCTCTTCTGCTACTGATTTCTCATTAAGCGTGAAAAGTCTTCAACAAGCTACAACTTTTACGAATCAAATATCGAATTTCTCCTTATATGGCACTTGACGAATGATACCCTTCATCACCCGTAACTTTAAAGTTGTAAGAAGAGAAACTATGATAAAAGTATACTTACATTGACGAATGAACATTTCTTCCACAAGACAACAACATATGAATAAAGAAGTACTCGAAACCGCAAATGTCTACACTTTATACTTAAAACTACTAAGCTCACAAGGCACAGTTTGCGTTCACAAAACAAATCTCCATGAAGAGACAAACCCGACATATTTTATCTAGCGTAAAAGAAGACAATGGCTCGCTCTCAGATATGTCTTGTTTGAAGAGAACTCGACTTTTGGATATAGTGAGTCCTTCCAGATTATAGGCCTGTTTTTCCTCAAGCTTTTGAGCGATATTGGGCAACATTTTGCCTTGCGCAGCATCCGATGAAATAAATCACAGACTGGAGAAGTGCAATTTGTGAAAAGAATATCAGGAAAAACACCAACTAGAACATCTAAATAAGAATTTAGAACAACCCTTTATCTTCTGATTTAGTTTTGCCTTACCAAGACAACGAACAGGATAACGTTAAAAATTGCAACCACCCTCCACTCGATCTTCATATACTGAGCAACACCAGCCCTAGGACAGCAAGTGACAGTCAGACATATCCTAACAGAGGGAGAAATAAGAGAAGCGGGCACTAAAGCAATGACATTTACTTGCACGAATCACAATTGTAGCACTTCACCGCTCGGGAGTTCTTATAGAGTTTGCAGTCCTTGTTGGAACTGACGGGGTGGTAGCTCAAGTCGTAGTATGATGCATTCACGGCAGGGTAACCACACCTAGGATAAAAATAGGTTCACGAGAAAAAAAAAATTACATCAGGTACAAACAACTTTTGCTAACATAGAATTTCATTCAAACAATTCCAAAAGAAATGGCATGGACTTCAGTTTCCTGATTTTGTCACCTATCTTTTCAAATTTTGCAAATAAAATTAGGTAAATTTGAGATGGATATCAAATCCCTATAGTAGGGGTCTATAGCAAGGAAGGGAATGAGGAAAAGAATCTTTTTCAGTCGAGAGACAACAAAGGAACATACTCAGATGGAGGTCGGCAACAACCAGCTTCAATTGGAGTTAATTTTGCTGATTTATATTGTCTGAGAGTCTGAAATCACAGAGCAGTTAGTCTCAAATAATGACAACATAATCATTTAGACCAATCAGAACCCCGAGTGACAAACTAGACCTTATATTTCTTCGATAAGTTGTTGCAGTCCTCAGATTTCACAAGACAACTCTTCAAGCGCTCCCAGTTATGTGCATCGTTTAACTGAATAGAAAAGCCAAATTGAGTCTAAGTTATGACAATCAGCAGAAAGACAACGGAAACTCAGAAGAATGGCATGCAACAAAATAAAGGGCATGTTTCTAATTCAACACTCACATGTTTTAGAAACCACGAACTGTAATCCTGAAGTTGATACTCTTTGTACCTGAGAAGACACAGTTATGTGAATAAGGTAGTTCAACTCTGATGCTGTCAGATGAAGTAAATGGATACTTACTTTAAACCGGCTGCGCTGTGCCCCGAACCATTGTTTGTCACAATGAAGCTAAAAATGCACAAAATCTGAGTCAATACAGGATTAGGATAGGAAACCCATTAAGTTATTTATCTAGAATTTCAACTCATAATCTGGATCTGAAGTATTAGTATGCAAAATAGTTATTTACCAAGCTTTGATAAGATGTACAGATCTTTTGAGAGTATAAGTTTAATAAACTTGAAAAGAGAGAATACCAGTAGCTTGTAAACTCGGCAAACCCGGTTTCCAAATACCAGCAGAGCATCATTCTGCTATATTATAATAGGCTTTCCCCCCAAAATCTAAAAGCCTGCCCCAGCTCATGAAGCATAAATTACAGAACGACAAAGGCTTTTGTAAGATATACTTACGCTAGCACAGTGAACACGAGGATTCCCACCAATATCAGGCATAACAAGATCAAGTACTGTACAGTGTCAAGTTGAGATCATTGCAAAAAGGCAAAAATATGTAAGGGGAAAAATAGCAGTTGTCTCTAGAGATGAAAATTTCCACTGAATGTGATAAGGATACAGCCCACAACAGTATCGAGTTATTCTTCAATGCACCGAGAAAGCCAATTATTGATCTGAAAGTCAAAACAAGCAAGCTATCCGTTACATATCAGTGATAAAAAGCAATGGAGAGCAATACTAAACCAAGCATTATAGCAAATTAAATAAAGAACAAGAGCAAAGAAGACTTACATTATGAATATAAATGCCCCAAGACCCACAACAGGAAGAGTGAGGGACTTTCGGCAATTGTCATCGTGAGTGCTCATCCACACGCCAAACCCTATAACAGTTACAGCCAAAAGCTGCACGAACGAGCAAGCAGAGAATTCACGCCTGAACCAAGATCACACATTTCCATCCTTTTAAACACTTCTGCACAGAACTTCGACATTTTCACGAAATTACTGCGGAGCACTCAGTCAATGAAGTCACCAAAAAGAACAAAGGTTGCTGCAATTGCAAAATCCCTCACTGAAGCTTCAGTATACTGCACATCTAAATCACAATTACCCAATCCGAAATAACCGATGGCTAGAAAGCTTTACAGGCCAAAAAAAGACAGGACTTTGCAGAAAATTAAAGAACGCGCGCAACACAGAGACCGGCATTCCGAGTGACACCATGACCTAGTCACAGTAACAGTGGGAAAATGGCGAGAACATGAACATAAGCCGTCGAAAAGCGAACAACAACCAAATGGGTACTCCGACATTGCGAGTAAACAACGTAAAGGAGGCTACTTCAAGGAAAATCCCAACTCCAAAGCCAGAAGAGAATACAAATTATACCATAGTGATGAAGTTGATCCATCTGATGACGAACGTGCTCGTTCCGACGCCCATCTACAGTCTCTCTCTCTCTCTCTCTCTCCGTGAACTCGTACAGCAAGAGAAACGGAAAGAGAGAGAAAGGGTACGCTGCTCCGGCTCTATACAGCAGAAGAAGACGCTGCCCGAGAGCGGAAATGCCGCTTGCAGTGCAAGGGAAGAGAAGAAAGGCTGTGCCAGTCTGCCAGAGTGGGGTACTTTTGGGGTACTTTTAAGGTGGATGGAGGAGACAAGGACCTTTATGTCCAAAAAGCCGATATCACAGGCACGTGGTCGCGACATTGTCCTCCTTCCCCGTTACCCCACACAGACGACAGAGGAGAAAACAAGAGTTGCTTAATCCACGGGACAATCCATGTATATGATGTCTTTTTCTCTCCCCCAACTGTTTTTCACCGTCAGACATGATCTTTCTTCCGGTCCTCACGTCAACCAACCAAGGCTGACTCCTGTAGTGTGACTCGGACACAAACAGAGATAGTCTCGGGTCATCCTCCGGAGGACTCAAATTGGAATCTCTCCTTGACCCCTTCAACAGTCCCGTTTGTTTTTTTTTTTTTTTTTTAATTTTTTTTTTTAAAATAGAAAATTTTCAGGCGACTTCGCCGTGATTTTAACTTTGGAGGCGCAGAGGCCAGATTTCCGGCGGCCAATTATTTTTTCGCGCCGGCCAGCCATAACGGCGCGACCTCAGGCGACGCCGTCGCCGCCTGGAGGCGCGACCTCAAGCGCCTGAGGTCGTAGACGCCAGATCTGGCCGTCCGGCGGCCAGATCTGGCGGCCTGAGGTCGCACCTCAGGCGACGCCGGCTGAGGTCCGCGCGACCTCAGGCGAAGCCGCCTGGGTCGCGCGGACCTCAGGCCGCGTCGCCTGGGTCGCGCGGACCTCAGGCCGTGTCGCCTGGTTCGCTCGGAACCAGGCGGCGCCGCCTGAGGTCGCGCGGACCCAGGCGGCGTCGCCTGGTTCGCTCGGAACCAGGCGACGCCGCCTGAGGTCGCGCGGACCCAGGCGGCGTCGCCTGGTTCGCTCGGAACCAGGCGACGCCGCCTGAGGTCCGCGCCGCCTGGGTCGCGCGTCGCGCCAATGACGGTGGTCACCGGCGACGCGCGACCCTCAACCAGCTGCGGCGATGGTGGCTGCCGGACCCGGTGGCCGGAAGAAAAAGAAGAAGACAGATGGGGAAGAAGAAGAAGAAGGTGAACAGTAGCGGTGAACAGTAGATTTTGTTTTATCTCCCCTATTGAGCATTGAGCGCTCATATAAAATCGAAACTCATACTTAAAACTAAATCGTTTCAATTCCAACCGTTTAAGAATTTGAGGAATCGAATCCTCCGGAGGACTCAAATTGGAATCTCTCCCTTGATTCCTTCGACAGTCACGTTTGTTTTTCCCTCTTTTTTTTTTCTTCATCATAGATTTTACTTTACTCTTATTTCAACTTTTGTTCTCAGATTTTTGTTTTATCTCTTTATAAGACATGAAAATCAAAACACATACTTAAAATTAAATCGTTTCAACCCTAACTTAAGAATCACCTTTTTTTTTTTTATCCTACATGTGCATTTTTTTTTAAAAGTGCATTTTTTAAGAAGTAACAAAGTAACACCACAATTTAAAAAAATGAGGGATTCCACAAACAATTTAAGTTTCCTATAATTTGAACACGCCGTGCCACATTGGTTGTTTAATCGACACGATTTTTTTTTTCCGCATTTAGCGCACCATTCTTCACTTTTTAAAAGTCAAACTTCACTGTTGCATCTCGTGAACCGACGAGACCGCTCTCAAACAGCTTGTGACCTTAGGTGGGTGGGTTGCGAGCTTGACCCAATTTTTCTTAAACTAGCCAGTAAGCCTAAGTCAATTCTTTTATGCCCAAAGTGGGAGCTTGGACAGGACCTTAGGCTTTCCTAATATTTTAAATGAAAGATTTTGTTAGGATAGCTTTCGATCCATTTGTTGAGCTCACAATTAAGAAAGATCTGCATTATTTTCACTTCTTATTAGCTCCCAACTCCCAATTCACGTTGAATTAATTATGTTGTCTTTTACAAGTTCCCTTCTTAATTTAAGATTCTTTTTTCTTGCTTTTCTTTTCTTCTTTTTCTTTTGTTTCAATTTTATTAAAAGACAAAACTACCAACACCTTTTCAAATAACTTTTTTCGCCTTAGCCGTTTCTTCCACACCTATTACATTCAACATTTCCTTAATATTTGTCTTCTTCTGAACTTATTCTCGATTGTTGTAATAAGAAATGTTAGTTCTATCTACAAATTGTTTATTTTATGTCTTTAGATTATCCTCTTGATCGTGAATTTTTCAACTTCATATTATAGTTAATGTATGCATTATATACAACTATTTAATTTATCATTATATTATTTTTTTGTAGTGTAGTCACTATAGAAGACGATATTATGTCTTGCTTAAATGTATTTGTTGAATTATGAAATTGTGAACGAAGAACTACAATTAATCATGTCAACAAGCTCATTTAAAACTTTACCAAGTAAATTTTCTAATGTGAGAGGATGTAGTGTGTGGACGCATCTTTTTGTTCAAGTTTACTTGTCCTTATAAAAAAAGTTAAAGAGAGACAAATATATTCTTCTTGGTTACAATGGGGAAGGTAATTATCGTGATCAATATAATATTTTAATTGAACGTCAGAGAAGAAAAATTGAGTCTCATTTGATTAATTGTCATTTTGAAGTATGTTGCTATAAATAGAAGAACAAATCAAGTTCACTCAAAATATTAAATGCATCACACAATGAATAATTAAATATTTGACTATTAGATTCACTTTAAAAAGTGAAAGTTGAGTAGTTAAAATATATGGATTACAACATAATGACACATTAAAATTATAATCAAACAAAAGGTGCACTAAATCCTAGTTTAAAAAAAAAAGAAATATACAAATCATTATCACAATAGTGAGTTTTTTTTTTTTTTTTTAACTAGTCATATAACTAGTTAGCTATCTATCAAATATATATATTTTTTTTTGAAAAGAGGTTCATAAATTTTGCTTCAAATGGAGAAAGAAGAAAAGAAAGCAAGCAATAATGGTAAATCAAAGAGTAAACCTTAATAAATGTTGTTTGAGAGGAGCATGGATAGTTTCGTCTCTAATAAAATTGAAACAAAGGAAAAAAAGAAAAAAGAAAAAAAAGACAAGGAATAATCTTAAGTCAAGAGTGGGACCTATAAATGATAATATAATCAATTCAATGGGGACGTGAATGGGGATGTCGGGAGCTAACAAGGAGTTGAAAATAATGTGAACTTAAAAAAAAAAAATCATATACTTCAATGAATATCTTCTCCTCATGTCATACACAATCACTATATTGAAAGTTGATTTTTTTTTTCCTGAATAGTTTAAATGGGTTGATTTCGTGTTTCAAGAACACTCGTATATGAGACTCTTTCGGTGAAGAGGAAAAGAAAAATTCTCAAATTCGCCATTTATGTGCAATGATTTATTTTGGATATACAGAGTTATTTCGCCTCCCTCTCCATGTAGAATTTAAAACCCATCAGACCTTGCTTCCCTCCCTTCTTGGTCATGGAAGGAGAGCCCCCTGCGCCATAAATACAGGCGAGATCACCTTATAAATCCATTTCGTCATATCAAATCCACACGGACTGAAATTACAGTGCCTATACACAAGAAATATCACGATCACAGCAAAGAACAAAAGCAGAATGCAGAATCACTTGAGCAAGCCGTTTATTTTGGTGATTCTTTTTATAACTTAAGCTAAGAATTTTTTATGTCCATGGGAACTTTTAGCGGGTGCAGCAACCCAGAAGCCTTCTAGGAGTATAGCCAGTGGCCCGGAACTTCGCCACGGTTTCTTCGATCTTGAGGAAACTCTCGCCTTTCTTGGCTTCGACCAGCGCCCTCTTCTCTTCCGCTGCCTTGTGAATCTCGACTATTTTGTTCTTCATCATCTCTGCATACTCGGCCTTCTTCTTCTCCAGTTTCTCCTGCAGGTCGTCGTGCGAGAATGTCAGCAAAAGAACCAATTTAAGAGGCTTCGTATTCAGACGATTCTTCAGTCATCCTGTTTCGGTGTTTCATAAGCTTCGTTTTAGCGTTTTATTAAGGCAATGCAGAAGACGTAATTACCTCGATTTTCTTTAGTTCTGCCTCTATGGCTGCTCTTTTAGTATTTTCCCATGCTCCAATGCCTGAGAACTTCTTATATGTTCTGTTTCAAAATCCAATCCGAGTTATAATTTGAGACACTGAGCACAGAACAGGCAGTTCACAACTCTGATTCTAATGTCATAAATACTTCATATCTAGTGAGGAATTGAGGCTCTCACTTGTTGTCTACTTTGGTTTTCTCACTCTCCTCCCAAGCTTTGATCAAGGCCAGTCTTTTCTCCGTTTCAACTCTTGCAAGAACAGCATCTGAGAAAACAGACAGTATAAGCAAAGATTACATAACTCTTCAAAGTGAAATTTTGGCCATTGCAAGGAAAAAAATGTTAAATTCAGGTAAAATAAATTTTCTCGAAATATACCTCTATCAATTGATCCCCCTGAATATTTCTCCACAGGATCTGCTACCTCTGCAAACAACAAAATTCTCAACTAAAGACTAGATTTTTTTTGCAATAGATAAATTTGGGTTTGAGTGGATGTCTACCTCTAGACAACTTTCTTGTTTCTTTCTTTTTCAAATGCTGTATCTCATGATGTGTACCGTTATTATAGGTCAACCAGTCCAAACTTAATCAAAATCTACCTACTAGTTTCTAGCCTAGTATGAGAGATACTTTACTCAATTTACAATCTTTTCAGCCTCTGCTCATCCATTCAAACATTAATATGTTTTTCTTGATATCACCTGAACATTGAAAACAATCAACAAAACTGGGACTACTGATCTTAAGGCTTCCCATAATGAACCAAATTGGCACAAGTTCATTCAGACCCACAATCTTTTGGAAAACTAAACGAGACAGTAATCATTTCTTCAAAGTCTGCATAACATCCTCGTGTGGATTACTCTGAGAGAAAGAGAGAGAGAGAGATTTTACTTACTTTGAGGGACTGCAAGTGAATTTTTCTCAGCAATAGCTGGTGAAACATTATTCTCAGGAGCTTCTTTTTCTTCTTTCTTAGCACGGGAAGTTCTTTCTTCAGGAGCTGCTGGTGGTGGCGGCGGCGGCGGTGGTCGTGTTGGTCGTGGAAATGGTGTCGGTGCCTTATATGCAGCTCTCTGGTCTTCCTCTGCCATCAGTTACTCCTTCAATTTAGCCCCCAAAACTTGTCAAAAGAAGGAGAAAGGAGTGGACGAAAAAGTTTGAGACTCAGCAATGAAGCAGTGAACCCAGAGATCAGAGTCAAGAGGAGAAAAAAGGTAAGAGGCTGTTCTTGATAGTGCTGGAAACTGCAGGGTGGTTGTAAGTTTGGTAAAAAGAGGACAAAAGACCGAGCGTTTTATAGTTGATTACTCACTCTTACTCCCTTGGTATGAACGACACATGAAAAAGAATAATTGGTCCTTTTTTTAGTAGTATTTTCCTTATTTTTTTAATACTTAGGACTTTATCAGGAAAGATGTATTATCCCCCAGCATGTGCCACTTGTCATAAATGGTGTGTAACGGTGAAAATACACTTAGGTGTTTTTAAAGAGATTGGTGAATGATATGGTATATGCCCATAGGGTGCTAATAAAATTTATTTATTTTTTCTTTGTTTAGGATACTCAATCATCAATCTCTTGCCGATAAAAGTTGGATATGGTGATGAATGCCAGTAATGCTAACTCTTTATTTCCAGCTTTCCAATAAAAGAGAATCAACTTACTCATTTCGATTTCACTTTAAAAAATCTCATTTGGTCTCCTTAAGGTGGAAGTCAACGCACATTTACCCTGCAAGTCAGGAGGAAAAATAGAATTTTGCTTGAACGCCATCCTTGCTTGATATATTGCTTTCAGCATCCGTAAAAATCCTCGTAAAGCATGTGTTTTTACAACCTTAAGCAACGGTAGTCACTGATCAAAGATAATATAATTAATTAGTGACGATCTTGTAGTAAAGCTCTTCCAACAAGGAACGTCAATTTAATTAATAAAAAAAGAGATGACAATATAGGTGGGGTTGGACACTTAGCATCGATAATGTGGAAGGGAGATTGACAGGATAACGACGCTTGTCAGGCTAGGGAAAATAGGTCATCAGGTCCAGCATTGAGGACGGCCCTGTCTCTTGTTTTGAGAGCAGATTGCCCAGGCATAAGACTCTACATGTTTGGACATACGTCTAGAGACTGAGCATTATCGAAGGGTACCTTATGAAAAACCATCGCATATTATTTCCATTTTTTTTTGTCAATGTTATTATAGTGTCGTGGGTCTAATCATCGATGTATAATTGGGGATGTTCGGGTTGGGGTCGATAGGTTTGAATTTACGCTAAAATTACTTCTTATTCGTGAAATTATCCTACGCTTGTTTGCGAAATTCATATCCTTGTTATAACATATGGCCCTCCTTGTGCTTATTAACTCAAATTTTTAGGTTGGACATTCTAATATGGTATTAGAGCTAAGTCTTGCCCAAGATTATTTCACATATGCAATCTTCAATCGTCAAATTTCATATGCTAGTCTTAATTCGATTTGGATGAGAAAATGGCATTAAGGTATCTCATATCGCTTATCTATTTGTTCTATAGTTTTCATTTGGTACACGTCTTTTTGCTGCTCAATCATATATAATGCAACTAAGACTTTGCCGATGATCAACCCGCTTTGATGGCGAAGTTTATAATGACCGACGACTTTGCAAGTTAAGCCAATCTCTTAGAAAAAGGAAAAAAAAATATCATTCTTAATGCTTCCATGTTTACAAATTTTATTTCCTAGTAACCATCGTACAATTGTCTAGGATGAATTTAGTAAAGGAGTAAAGGAGTAAACTTTAGTAGCCTGCAACTTTGTATGAAGGCCTTTCAACAACCCTAGATCTCATCTATTGCGTATGCTATCTATATACTATTTTGTCGAGAGATAATTCGATCAAACACCGCACGAAACTAAACGAACTAGATCTTAGCCACTCTACATTAGCTCGAGCCAAACGCATGATCTCATGTCGCAGTCAACGAGAGGCTCTTCCAATGCCTACTAGGCTCTGTAGCTTTTGTCCAGGATCCAAAATCACGGACAAGTCTAAGATGACCACGAAAAAAAGAATCAAAATCTATGGTTTACGCTATTTGTATTCTTGTCTTTGTATCGAGAAATTATTATGTGGGTGTGGTGTACATATATGAAATCGAACTCGAACCATTAAATACGACAACTCTCATCAAATCTGATGATTCAGATTGAGTTTTGTACATATACACTAAATTCATAAGATACTTTTTTAACTATATATGGCATCATCCTACCAATTTTCCTTTGATTTCTCAAAGTTCAGTGATTAACCAATGCATGAGGAATTTATAATTTTTTTTTTTAATTTGAGAAAAGCAAGTAAATAGTTCTTCAAATTTAGGAAGTCACATAGTATATACAAGATGCCTGCATTGATATAGACTCCCACAAGCATACAAAGAGAAATGTTTTAACTAGTGAAAGCTGGTCCATTGCTATGTACAGCTGACTTGAATCAAGGTCCCACTTTGGTCCTCTTTCGTTCGTTCTGTTGATCAGGAACACAGACCAAGTCCACCAGAAAATCGAATACATCGGTCCCGTGGATCGCCGACACGACGTCGTCCCCCTGGAGCGTCCTCCTCTTACCTTCCGCAGCCAGCATCCACGACTTCCTGGTCAACTCCTCGATGAACAGCTCGATAGCCCTCGAGAACACGACCGGTGCCTCGCCCGAGATCATCTTCACGCCATCCCCGGATTTCTTCATGATCTTCTTGATCCGGGCCAATGGCAACGGGTGCTGCTGACTCCCTCTGCTACCGCTGGATGATGATGATATTCTCGAATTTATTCCAGCTTGCCTCATTACTTATGTACCTGTTTATTTGGTTCCTTGTCGTGTTTGGTCTTTAGAGTTTGCCTCGGCTTGATACTACTTTCGTCGCGATCATAAAAAATATGGAGTGAGAGAATAAATAGTTGGAGTCCATAATACAGGAGAAAATTTGTGGAGGATGACTTGGGTGATGAGCAAATGAAGAGAGTGATGGCCGGCCTAGACATCTGTTTAATTAGGCCGGCCAAATTACAGATCATGTTCGTACATTTTTATTATTATGGTTGATGATATAAGATGAGAGCAAAGAGCTCATTTTCACGCATACATTCAATTCAAACGGCTGCCGAGTTTCATGTTTGTACGAGCTTCATCTCGCCGGTTAGGTTCTGGTTCTTATTTATATCGTGCCTAGAGTATTATGAAAAGGGACCGACTGAACCGTCATCTGATCCAGAGGCGGCGAAATTCATGGTGGAACTACAGCTTCTCTCTCGCTTGGAATAACGTAGAAAGCCGAGTCGATCACCCTAAGGATCGGAGTGTAATCTGATGCAGATGGACTGGAGATCAGCTGAGTCCGCAGTCAAAAGTTTACATGATCATGCTTATCGAGCAAACACGATTCATGGCCAGTAGTGTCACGCTCAGACTGAGCTTTAATTTTCTTCTCTTGCGCGACTCTTCTGATAGGCTACGTTAGGCCCGATCTTGGATCCTATGATTGCTTCAGAATCGGCTCCAAACCTTGCTGGAACAGGCCTCTGGTTTGCTCGAGTCCAAGAGATCCGGCTATATTACACCAAACCCTGCTCCTTTCTAAAGCTTATACCCACAGAAACTGAGCCGAAAACTTATATATTAAACGTAAGCCATTCATATGTGCACAAGATTGAACTTAATGTGATAACGGGCATGGGCTTTGTTAGGATACACGTGTGAATGAGTCATATTAGAGAAATCTCACATCGGAGAATTGATTTGGTGTAGAGTAGTTAATATATCCTAATTGGCTCATAATTCATTGACTTACATTTTTGAACGAATGGTGAGTTCAACTTGATATATTGACGAGCTTGGCATTCTTCCTGGAAGAAGGTATCAGGCCATGTGCTCCCATTAGTTTTATTGTATCTGAGTTAGGTTTTGAAACCCATAATTTGAGATGAAATATGGATTAAGACCCTATCTTATCATTTTCCTCAATAATTTAAATCATTCATAAACCAGTTGATAATTTAGATATAGCATGTCACATAAAATAGAACCTTATTGGTGCATGTTAAGCTAATTACTATGCTGACGACGTTTAGTCGGGCCCAAACAGAATCAAAGTGGACTTAAGTTTTTGGCATCACAAGAAGCAAAAGGCAACTTGCTGAAAAAAAATATATATTAAAAGCTTTCATTTAAGCAAAAATAGCTCTCGAATTTTTATTTTTATTCTTGATTTTTTTTTTTTTTTTTTTTTTTTTTTGGGTTTCTTTTCAATCTCTATTTGGTGACAATTCGCAGTTCTTGCCAGGCAATGAGCCCAACTGGTTCCTCCCTTTCGGCTGGGAATCAATTGAAAACCCTGGGACATCATGGACGGCTCTTTCCTTTCATTAAAACCCTAATGAAACCCTAGATCTGCGAATTAATGTAATGTCACGTAACTTTAATTTTAATCTCTGCTGGAATGTCTAATCTTTTGGCGACTTTCATGCCAAACGTAGCCATCAGGCAAGATGATGATGGCTCTATTTTGATTACGGGCCAACCTTTAATGGAAAATCAGAACGGCCATTGATTAAGAGGTAGTTTAAGAGTCCTTCTCATCCATCACCATTAGCTGGACACGGTTTAACTGGACCATATAGTGATCATGACCCTCTTGATCATGACACGGTTTGGAAATTAGCGTTAGACTTCTCATTCTCTACTGAATTAGCAACCGTGTAACGTAATTAATCTTGTCCGCTTTGCTTAATTTAACAGAACGTCTTCTTTTTTTAAAATTTTTTGGCTGGAAATTAGACATGTTTTGTTATGGTTTCACACGAGACTATGGCATGACTGGCCACCAAACACTCAACATTGAAAGTATAAGTTACGATTCAAGCACTTTCAAAATGAACAGAGAAACTTTTCTTCTCTAGCGAGAATGCATTAAGAAAGATGATTCGGAAGAGGGGCTGTGCCTGGATCATTCCGGAACAAATCAGTCCGAGACGACAAAATTACTTGTCCTGGACCGACCCATTTGCACGTACCTAGCTACATATTGGGATTGTGACACCCTGGATTTAACTATCTCGAGTTATTGTCCGCTTTGGCCGATCACATACTGAGCTTCACAATTTTGTCATTTGGCGTGCGGATTGGTACTTTTCCAAGAGGTTACTCATCCTAGTAGTTCTCTAATTTGAGCACACTTAATTTCAGAGTTCCAAAGCAAATTTCAGAGTTCCAAAGCAAAACTTGCCAAGACACCAAAATGCACTTCCTTAAATTAGTTTCAGTTTTTAAATATATATTTCAAAATTGTTTTCCACTGTTCGATTCTTGCTTCATTTGCCATCTTAGAAGCTTGTTAGGAGTCATTCCTTATTTAGATTCTCTGGCCTAACAATCACTCCCCGCCCTTATCGGAATGGATCATCAAGGGGACGAAGAAAACCGATTCGTTTGCACTTTGAGGTTGGTGAGCATGGATGGTCAAGCGGCTGAACCAAGACAGCGTGGAAACGGGTGGGGAGTCGGGCGTCTGCACACGCACGCAGGCTTTGACCCGGCAAGCACGATGGGCTGTCTTTGCTCTTTTTCTGGTCGAGAGTGAATCACACCTTGATCTCACGCCCAAATCGCTGGCAATTGCGACTTTGAAGCCAAGTTATAAGTTGGAATTCAAAGCAACCCTTCTCTTACCCTGCAATGGAAGCATTCCGTTCTCTCTCTCTCTCTCTCTCTCTCTCTCTCTCTCTCTCTCTCTCATGCGATAAACTAAGTGAATCTTGCTCCTTTTTCTGTAGTAACGCGACATTGATTAATGGAGTATTGAGTAACTAATCGTGCATGGCAATAATATTAAGTGATAAGTACTTCACATTGGTCTCTCTATTTTTTAATCCTAGACAAAAATATTAACACAAGCTAATAAATGGTTAATTATGAGAGAAAAAAAAATGAGGGACGTGTTTTGAAGGTGATGAATTGAACCGATCATAATCATCTAGGAGTATGAGCACGGGGACTCGAGTGTTGGAGGTCATGGAACAGCCGATAATCTCTATGAAACGGATCGAGTTCATTCTCTGATTTCATGCAAAAGTTCAATCTAAAGGCAGTTTGTACACAATTGATAAGATCTAAATAAGCAACCTTCAATTTCTAAGCTGAAAATCCATAGACACTCTGATCAATTATGCAAGAACGTTTTTCGTTTGCCTCATGTGAAGCGAGGATATTTATGTTGTACCATGAAGCAGAAAGTGTTAGCTGCTAGTGACGTTTATTTAAAGGGGTAGGGTCCAAATTTTGTAATTATTGTTCCTTGTTCTATATTTGGGTCGAGAGACATTAATATCAATGGTCCATAAAGGGCCTGCTTTCACCATACAAGAAAATTACAAATTTTATGGAAAGGCCAAGGACTAATGGCGTGGAAGGTTCTTGCGGCCAAAAAGGGTACACCGAAATAAAGACGAAGCAAACCCCACATACTGCAAAAGAGGAGTGTAATGCAAATGCAATTTAAAAGAGTCAAAGAATCCATTTTCATGACTATGGGACACGCGTAGTGCGGATGGCATGATGACTTGATCCATTTAGAGAGGACCTAAAAGATGGTAGGGACAATTTCCTCCTCTCATGCTCTCCATTCATAATGCTAGGCCCCGCGCACATTATATAAACTCGCACAAAATCTGATTTTGATATCACGTTAGAAAGTCGAATTTAAAAGTGTAATAGTCAATAGATAAAGAATAATCTGACGAAAATTAATTGTATTGCGACTCAAATAGCAACATGGCAAGAGAGTCTTAATGAAAACTATATACATGTGGGTTGATTCGAAATCACTAGTAAGAGAAGCCACATGTCATGTACTTTAAAAATGACCCTTTGATTTAATAATGACATGGAAGCTTCTCCTGCTCAGCAAACGTGATATTTCCTTCCCCAGAAAATCAGACTCCAGTCAATCTTTCTTAGCTTATAATATACCATAAACAGAGCAGCAAATTGATAAAAAAAAAAGAAAAGGAACTGCACTTTCTCTCTCTCTCTCTCTCTCTCTCTCTGGGTGTGAAACTGAGACAAGACTGTTCATATAGAGAGAGAGAGAGAACGCTTAGAACAGAATGCACATACAGAACAGGCACAAAGATAAAGAGAGAGCTCCCTAGATCCGTGTTCTTTGGCTCATTCGCTGACCGCGTTCCCATGTCGTGAAGCTCGCTCCTTCTTATGGTGAACTCAGCTGAGTCGTACTACATGTCTTCAAGGAGCTGCGATACGTATCTGGGGTCCTCCTGTTTGGCCCGCGTTGACGCAATGCGTACCTGCATTGGTGATTTTCCGGCGAGCTCGAGCTTCCGGTGACCGGAGATACCGCCGACGAGCTCCGGCGGAGGGGGAGGGTGTTCGGGGCACAGAGAATGGTGGAGAAGCGAGAAGAACAAGATGAGAGAAGTGTCTGTTGAGATTGCAGTTTCATGCAACTCCAGGTAACTCAACTCTCTCTCTCTCTCTCTCTCTCTCTCTCTCTCTCTCTCTCTCTCTCTCTCTCTCTCTCTCTCTCTATGCAATAGCACTTAGTCTGTAAAAATTTGTTAGAAAATGCAAAACAAGGTGACAACTGGAAAGTGTCTCGCATCTGTTTTTTTGTCTTGGTAGACTGCATTTTCATGTTTGTTGTAAAGCCAATGCACCCAAATTTGACTGAAACGTCCAATTTTTTTTTTTTTTACGAATCTGTCTCAATTTTTTGTTCTAAGCGGCCAACCCAGATAGTCTAATTTATAAAATGGATAAATAAATATATACAGAACTGCAGGTCTATGTCATTGAGTGATTGAATTGAAGCAGTGTGTTGAAAGTGTGATACTGATTCAGGTGTACAGTTTTGGTGTCAATGGATGAATGTGTCTTTGGTTTTCCAGGTGATGCAAAAGTACCGACTTTGAGATAGAAAACTGTGCCGGAGATTCAAGACTCTTCCTGGGAAGATCACAGAATCTCCCGCTTCATCCCGTGTCAAACGGTATGAAATGTTTGGAATGAGCTGCTCTCTAGTTGTCTGATACTTTGGCACCATTATAGTATGCAGATGATATACCATTATAATGGTCAATTGACAATTTTACTAGGTGGATTCACAATCTCTGAGATGTGTACAGACGACAAGAGTTAGATCTCAATTGCTTCTTTTGTTTCAACAGAGGTTTTGTGTCCAGAGAATCCAAGAAGATTTCTAATCATAGGTGAGACACAAGCTTTACTTATCAACTTTTTTTTAGTTTTTCATGTTTTCATAGTTCTGATTATGTTGTCTGAATGGGGTTTTCCCTTGCCTGAACATGTGCAGAATGGTGGAAAAAGCTGAAGGTTCAAAAATAGAAATGAAAGACAAGAGTTTCAGGTCCCAAGCAAGTGAAAGTAAAAGAGACGAAACCACTGAGACTAGCTTTCTTGATGTACGCCATAAGTCAATTGCTTTCAGTGAACTAAGGCAACATTTTTAATTAAAACATTCATTTCTTTGGCGGGAACAATCTTGTCTTTTAGTTGTATATGATGAAGTTTCAGAAATTTCATGGTAAAAGGTTTTCTTCAAGGTTTTTCTGATGTTATTGGTATGTTTTCCTATTTTAGTTGCCGACGGAAAATGACGAGATTCTCCTTCACAGTCTTCCAGAAGGACAATTAAGTACAACCAATCGCAATGCCGATCTACATGGCCTATTTAGGATGTCTAGTGGATCAAATCTTACAATATCTAGCTCTGAGAGCAGCTCCGGATTAAATTCACCTCAAGAGATTAAAGCAAGAAACTTCATCCAACACAGCCCGACTAGCTTCCTCTCGTCTCTTGGTTATGCCTCAGTGCCTCAGAAACTGATAGCAGATGAATCAGCTAGAGCTCACCAAGAACATCAGAGGTCAAAGTGGGAGTGGTCGCTAAATCTTGATGGCAACTTGGGTACAGATGACTCCCAGATTAAATTTCAGAATGTTCATACGAGCGAAGAACCAGAACTGGCTTCTCACAGTGAGGTTGTAAGGCTTAAGGCTGAGTTATTTGCTTTGGCTAGACAAGCAGATGTTTCAGAGTTGGAATTGCAAACTCTTCGCAAGCAAATCGTGAAAGAGACCAAAAGGGCTCAAAGGCTCTCAGAAGAAAATGTTAGATTGAAGGAGGAGAGGGATTCACTCAAGGAAGTATCTGAGAAATTCAAGGCCTTCAAAAATGATTTTGAGGGTGGAGATCTGCAGGCGGTCTTGGTAGAATTAAGAAAAGAACTGAGTCATGAGAAGGAGGTCAATGCTCATTTGAGATTGCAACTTCAAAAGACACAGGACTCAAATGCTGAATTGGTTCTTGCCGTCAAAGAACTAGATGACATGTTGAAGCAGAAGGATCAAGAAACACCCAAAATTGAAGCAGTTGAAGATGAGGACCAGAAGGCATTGATAGATCTCATTAAGGGCCAGACGGATGCAAATGGTCCAATCCAGCTCGACCAAAATATCAATGACCTTCGTAATGAAATAGCTAACTGCAAGAGGGAAAAGGATGAGTTGGAGATGCAGATGGAGCAGCTTGCACTAGACTATGAAATATTGAGGCAGGAAAATCATGAGATATCATCCAAATGGGAACAATTCCAGCTTGAGGAGCAACTGAATATTCAATATCTATGCACTTCTTGTTTGACTGACGGAAGCAAACCGGAAAATTACATTCAAATATTGGAAAATGACCTCAAGAGCAAGTCAGAATCTCTCTCAGATGCTCTTGCAAACATTAACAAACTTGAAACGTGTAGTAGTGGCTTGGAACGAGAACTGGAGAAGCAGGCAAAAGAATTTGAAGCGGCTCTCGAAGACATAACGCGTGCCAAAGTAGAGCAAGAGCAAAGAGCCATCCGAGCAGAGGAGGCTCTAAGAAAAGTGAGACAAAAATATGCAAATGTAGCTGAGAAGACAAGACGGAAATATGCAAATGTCGCTGAAAGGATACAGGAGGAGTTCAGGAGACTTTCCATGCAAATGTTGTCGACATTTGAGGCAAATGAGGCAGTGACTACGAAAGTATTGACAGAAGCTCGAGAACTGCGTGCACAGAAAATTCAACTGGAGGAAGCACTCCAGAAAGCTAATGAAGAGCTCCTTTCTGTTCGAGACAATTACGATGCAAAAACGGAAGAGCTCTCCAGAGAAATAAAAGTGAAAACAGATCAGATCGAACAGATGGTTTTGGAAATCAATGAAAAGTCTAGGCAGCTTGAACATCAGAAGGAGCTTGAGACTGAAGACTGTAAAAGAAGTTTGTCGCAGGAGATAGAAATGTTGAAAAGTGAGATAACAAGGCTGAGCACGGACAACAATCTCCTCTCTAATCAAGAGGACAATCTAACTGCAGAGTTGGAACAGATGAAAAAATCACTTGCCGAAACTGAGATTGTGGTGGAAAAAGGAAATGCAGAAAGAGAGGTGCTGGTCAGTGCCCTTGCATCACTGAAGAAAGAGATGGAAGATTCACTGATGGAGTTAAATACCTTGAGGCAAATGAAAGATCAAAAGGAAATCGTTGTTGAAAGCTTAAAGTCGGAATTGGAAAACCTTAAAGCTCAGCATGATGACATGAAAAGCTCAAAATTTGAAGAAATATCGTGGAAAGAACGACTAACAAAACTAGCAATCAAGCCAAAGGGTGATCTCAAGAAGCAGGAAGACGCATTCCCTGTGACTGAGAAAAAGAGGAACAGGCGAGCAGTAGTTTCGGAAGGAAAAAAGGGTACTCCGAGAAGTAATAAGCTTGCTCAAGTTTCTAGCAGCAACAAAGAGCTGACAAGTCTACAGGAGAAAATCAAATTGCTTGAGGTATTGAGAGCCTCTTCGCTTTTGTGATTGTTTCTATTATTGCCACATAAGAATAAGAATGCTGTTCAAATCTAACGTGTTGCCTTACGGTGGATCAAACTTTAGTTCAAAATTGCCTCCCTGCCATGTTTAAATCTTGTACTTCTGCTTCTGACAGGACCATATCCAATCGAAGCAATCCGCATTTGACTCCATGAAGGATTCATTCCTCGCTAGGGAAAGTGACCTGCAAAACATAATTGAGGAGTTAGAGAGCAGGTTGCGAGAAAAGGTAATCCTAGTTTGTCTTATGATGCATAGAGCTGCTTTATACTTGGTACAAATTAGATATTTACATGAGACAAGCAGCTTGAGATGTTAAGGCGAGGGATCAATCGGTAAGATCATGCCTAAACATTTACAGAATGAACGGGAGATTAGTCGAGCTACTAGGCACATTCATTGAAGGATGAGAAATTCGGTGTCAAGGACTAAATATGTACTGCTTCGTTGTTGACTTGCATTTCGCAGAGAGTTCACGGAGTTTTCTCTCACTGCTTCTTAGATGCTTCCAGTGATATATGACACTTCGTCTTCAATGCAGAGATGTGAAGATATTGATGAAGTCATGCCAAGAGGTGTGACACCTGAAGAATCGGAAACTCTATCGGAAAATATGTGCAATGCGTCACGCAAGCCTGGTGAAAATGGCAATGCGATCCATGGGTATGACGAATTGAATTAGCCAGCTGAAGATCATTTTGTATGAATTATTCTTTGTATTTGTAGGGTGGTAACAATTTGGTTCTTTATTTTTATGCAGGGATCATTATGACATTGTTTTGGACAATGAAGCTTTCATCTCCGGTTCAAATGCCAGAGACAGCAACTTCGGCAACTTCGACGAGCTACTAACTGAATTGGCATTGTTGAGGGAGAGGAACGAGGCAATGGAGTTCGAGCTAAAGGATCTGCAAGAAAGATACTCCCAAATAAGCCTAAAGTTCGCTGAGGTGGAGGGCGAGAGACAACAGCTTGTGATGGCACTTCGCAACCTCAAGAACGCCAAGAATGGCAGCTGAACGTCACCGGTGAGCTACACCGATGATATAGCGTACAGAACTAAGCATTTGGCTCTGGCCAATCAAGAGTCTTGATGCGAGGTCACCTGTTAATAAGCTTGTACATAGCAAATAACGGCTATGGGCACGTGCGGCTAGACCATCTTCATACGAGTTTGTAAGAGCTTTTCGTCTGTACCCAAATAACTGAATGGCCATGTTTAGGGAACTTCCACTTGTGTCTCCAATTTGCTTTCCCCATCCACAAAACTAAGTACCTATTTCAGAATGCCCAATCCACGATGCAAGTGACATTGCCGTTTTTCCTTTTTGTGCATTCAGTTCTGCGTCCCGGATGAAGGAAGTAAGAACAATATATGCCCAAGCCCCACATCATGAGATCGCCATCATATATCAAAACATAATTATACTCAATCTGCGTAATGTCAATATTTTGGACCTCACAATTAATAAAAACAGGCACATTTGCATCTCTATTGAAGCAAAACGTTAAACACTTGAGCAACAAAAATTTCACCCTTCCTCCTCACCCTGGGGGCGCATGCTTAGACACTTAGCAACAAAAATTCCACCCCCCACCACTTCACCCTGGGCGTGCGAGCGGGAGAGAGAGAGATTGCCAAAAGATCTATCTACGTCTAGAGCGGGAATAATGGTTGTCATTCGGATTTCTCTTTCCGCTGAAAACTGCCAAGGCCTTCCTGACGGGAGGCTGAAAAGAACTAGTCTTATCGCCGTGACAGGAGAACACATCATCTGAACTGAACAAGTCATCTCCCTGTGCAACGGAATTTAATGCAGCCTTAGTTCAAGCAAAAGGAAAGGAACTTGAACGTTTCCAAGTTTTAATTGAGTGAATTGCTATGGCAAGAAAGATTCAACACAATGAAGATAATTCACCTGCTTATTTGCCTTCTTCTTTGTTTTAGGATAGAGGTACTTCTGTGGCAACTGATCTTCACGTAGAATGAGGTTCTTCGAAATGGCATCTCTTCCGCCTTGGGGTAATGGCAGTGAAAACTGCGCAAAGAAATTGCATTTTTTTAGAACTGAAAAATCCTCACAATATCATAGTTATGAAGCAAAGTTGGAATGGTTCCCATTTAAAAGCAGAGATTGCCAAGAACAATAAAATTTGGAAAAAGATAAGGACAGATTATAGCAACAAATGCAACAATTAAAATTAAAATTAGCAAAAAGAGCCAACATGCTCATAGACAAACCAAAAACATATTCAACATAACAATAACATTAATGATGACTACATCCACCTTCTGTTAAAATTAAAGAATAAAACTTGCAGCTTCCAGCAACCAAATATACTTACTCTGGTGCCACGTAAAGTAATACGTGGTCGACGGGCTGCTAACACAACTCCATTTTCATTGACCGTGACAGCAACTTTACGCAAGGTTCCACCATTTCCACACTTTGGACAGAAAACTCTCCCAATTTCTGCAGTCACAGTATAGCAAGCATGGCATTTCAGTATCCACCTGGGGACACGAAACAAAACTTGAGTAATTTGACAATGAAGTTCATTAAAAATTGCTGCACTTTTTTTGTATAAGTAAAAGGAACAATAGAAGCTAACAAGTTCCCCAGTGCACTGGTCTAGGAGGGTAAGGTCACATAGCCTTACCAGCTTTTGCAGGGAGGCTATTTCTGTGACTCAAACCAGTGACATCCAGGTCAAAGGGAGTGAGCATAGCCCTCCAAAAACATTAAAACATTATGCCTCAAAGTAAAAGATTCAACAGCCATAACTGCTGAAGAACCACCACGGTTTCCCACAAAACAATTGCAGGTTCAGAGAAATACAAGATTCAACCACACCCCCCACCCCCCAAAAAAAAAAAAAAAAAACTCTGTTCCGGTTCTGTTTCCCCCTTTTCTTTCCCTTCCCTCTCTCCTCCCCTAGCTATAAATTTTTTCCAGAAAAAATGGCTCTTACTTCCACAAGTTCTTGTCCTCCTGATGGTTCCATCAAGAGGCAAAAATTAAAAAAGCTTCTACACCAAGTGAAGTCTAACCTCTGACCACTTCCTACATTTGATTCCATCTGGAGAATCAATATCCATTAGTAGTTAAAATATCCTATCACCAAATTCAACTTCAAACTAACCAGATAAAATAAAGGGGGACAAGAATTAAGTGTAAGGGGAGGTCAGCTGAAACATTTAGGATGAACTATGAGAAATTCAAAAGGTTGGCATTCTCTATAAGAACTGCAGGCTGATGTCAAAGAAAATCAGAAAGCAAATCACCATGTCATTACATATATTATATTTAGATACAAACCTGTGCAGTTGGCGTATTTGCATTCCCCCAGGAGCAAGCAGGCGTAGCCCCATCTGAAGGATAACATTTTGCATTGCAAAATCACCAGTAACGCAAGCTACGCTGGACTCTGATAACGATCTCAGCACCCAACTCTGTTCACTACTCTCATCATCTAAATAAGATGCATCATTGCTTTCATTAGTCTGGCTTGAGATCTCCAATTGATCTGTTTCTTCACTGGCATTATCAACATCATCTCGGCCAACAGCTTCAGCTTCAGATGCATCAACAGATTCCATTACTACAGAAGAAAGGTCATGCTCTATCCCTTCTCGAAGAGCTGATGCTGAATCTTCCTCCAATCTCATTTGTTTCAAGATAGAAGAAAGGTCCTCACTGCCCTCCACCCCTTTGACTATCTTACTCTCCTCAGAAGTTGCGTTGGCAGGTAGCACTTCTTCAGGACATTGATGTAATAGCTCTCCTGAGCCTTTGATATCGTCCATAGAGTGGTCATGAATATCCTTCTTGGCATCTTGTTGACTCTCTTTCTCAGATAGCGTGTCAAAATGTTCACGTCTAGCTTTGCGTCTAAGATATCTTCTATGAGTACTTCTACTGACAGCAGGCAGCCAATCACCAGCATTATCGTCAATTTGTCCCTGAGAAGCGTCAACTCCATCCGCTACCATTTTCTTGCCTTCAATTGCAATCTCTTTTTTCTTGGGGGGAAATCTTCTATGTTTTGTTGAACTTCCTTCCACATTCTCATGATCCACAGAGTGATTATCACCAGCAGAATCATCTTTAGAAAGGTTGTCTTCTGGAATAATGTTCAGGTTTAAGTCCGTCAGTGGTAAAATTCTCGATGATGTATTTGTTTTCTCCTCAGCTTCATGTTCTAATGCTTCCCACTCTTCCAGATTAGGAACATTTTTTCCCCATCCAGGCATGTCATTCTCAGGAAGCCTCTTAATATTAACTGTATGTACAGGTGGTGGACAATCTCTCAGATGGTTAGTACCATGAATTTGAGCCTCAAGCATGTATGTCAGGGCAATGAGTTTCAGATCAACATCCGAAAGAGTTTGCAGGTCACCAGTTGCTCGCGCAAATTTGATAACTGTCAAATGCGACAAAATACAGATAAGTCAATTGACATTCAAACTCTTCTATGAAGTCCAAAGCATAGCTTATTAATATATAAGAAAAATCATCCGAAGTCTTAGAAGCTACACAAGAACGACAAGCAAGAAATAAATAAGCTAAGACCAAAACGGAATCACGGTCACTGCTTTAATTTTCAGAAACCAGGAACTTGATTTTATTACTGCTCCCTTAATTAATATTTCTACTTTTTTGTCAGATTTGATTTCCACTTTAGTTTACAATTAATTCACGAGAATTGAAATGATAGGACAATTCTATTTAACAACCAATTCAAAAATATACAATCATGTTTGCGGCAGAAAAATCAAAATGGACTAATACAAGCAATGACAACAAAAAAAAGTCATGCTGATTGGCCATGTGTTGCCATTTGGAGATATTGCAGTATCCCTCAGCAGGTATGTCTCCACCTATGGATGTATATATTCAACGAATATCCATGTAAAATTTACAAAATTTGGCTTGGTGAAAACTTGGTTTCTGTCATCCATGGTCCGCTAGCACAGGAAACTTGCATATAGGAACTGCACCTCAACAAAACTTCTCTAGATCCATTTGATTTGATTTAGTTCTGCAGTTCCAATTTCTACTACACTGATTACCTACGACAGGCATAACTAGTTCTATCACTCCTTATGAATTTCCACTTATGTTTGAATGAGAAAATTTAGTCAAGGCGGATCATTTTCATGAGCAAGTTATATATCTCCCAAAGCTTCTTACAGAACATAATACCAAGAGCTTTCCCCTCGAACCTCTCGAAATCATCCTCTATACCATAAAACCCCGAAAAATTTGACAATTGAGCTCAATTACCACGACAATCCCAGCGAAATCTTTTCCCCAAAAGCTCTCACAATCACCTTTTTACGTCCATTAAAAAAAAAAAAGGACAAGCGAAATTTCAGCTCAATCAACACGACGAGCCCAATAGTTCCCCCTGAACAGTCTATTTACCAGGGCGACAGCAATTCGAATTCCTCCGCCAAAGTACCTTTATTCAGAGCTTCGGGGCTCGGCTCCATGGTCTCGACGGCGAACGGCACGATCTCGAGGCGGCGGCGCGAGACGGGGTCGCGGACCTCGCTCATGACCTCGGGTACCGAGACGAACCTGTCGGCGAGGCCTCGAAGCCTCTCGCCGCCCTCGATGATGGCGTTGGCGTCCACGACCGCCACCGACACGCCCTTCGAGGAGTCGCAGCTGCCCACGAAGATCCTCTGCGTCGCGGCCGCGCCGTCCTGTGCCTCGCCTTTCGGCTGAGGCTGGGGCTGGGCCTTCACTACGTTGCTCCAGCAGGGGAGCGGCGCGGCCGCGGGAGGCGGGGGCGGGGCCCCCGGCGACGGCGGCGGCGGCGGTGCAGCGTCTTCCATGGCCGAGCAGAGTGTGGGAAGGGGAGAGTAAGAGAGATGAGGCTAAAACCCTAGTTGCGCAACTGCTTGTATGGGAGTTTTGCAGAAGCTGGGTATAATAAACATTTATCATTGTAAAAGCCGGTATTTAATATTTTCTTTTTCAGAAGTTCCATGAAAATTAAATTATAGAAAATCTATTTTGTACTTCTTGTATAGCTAAATGCACTCCGTTTTCATGAAATATATAAAATTACCGTTGATCATTCAATTACTATTTAAAGTTGTGGCTTCATATTTATATTCTTTTTTTAGTTTTTTTTCTTTTATATGGGATCTAATTATCATAAAAAAATGAAAAATTTTAAATAAGAATTTGAAGTACTCCCATCTTTTGAAATAAAGGTCTAAAGTAGATTTTGTGTTAAATTAGTCTCAAATTAGACTCTGAAGGAGTTATGATAGCTTCAAACAAAGGCATGATCTAACCGATCGCAGGCTGACTAAATTTTTCTAATTGGTCTAGAGCATTTTTGTTAAAAGACAATTTTATTTTCAAATTATTTCTCCTTTCTCTTTTCTTTTTTTTTTTTTGCCTTGCCCATGGTCGAGGGCAACCGTCAGTCATCACATAGCCCTCTCCGGGTCAACCACTGATGAAGAGGAAAGAGATAACTAGAAAAAGAAAAAAATTGAAAAAAAAAAAGGGAGAAAAGAGAAAAAAAATTGAAAAAAAGGGTAAAGGATGGAAATGCTCTAACCAGCTAAAAAATTAAACCCTTTTTGAAATTAAAATAATCACTCAAAACCCTTATTTGAAATAAAATCGATTTCAAGCCTTTATTTTAGAAAATGTGGGCACTTTAGGCTCTTATTAGAACAGGTCCACTTCATGCCTTATTTAAGAAAATGAGGTCACTTGATCTTTATTTAGAATTTTCCTTCAAGAAAATGAGTGGTTGATTGCACCGTCTCTTTTGAAGTGATTTTCTTCTTAAATGACAAAATTTAGCCAAAAAGAAAAAAGAAGAAAAAGAAACCTAAAATTACTAGTGAGGTTTGATTTGATTCTTATGTATTGATTTTTCTTTTTGTTTTGTTTATGTCAATCTTCTATCATTGCTTTGTCATATTTTTAAGTGAAAAAGCCACCAAAAAAAAAAAAAATCTAAACTATATCTATTATGACATATTTATCCCAATTTTTTTATGACACAAAAAAATAAAACCAAAACTTATACCCATATGATTCATCTAATCCAAACTTATTTTGTGATACAAAAAACCCATGTGACGCATTTTAGCCAAATTATTTTTTATGACACAATTTACACCAAATTTTGAGATAAATGTGTTGCATGGATGTAATTTTAGAGTTTAAAAGTTTGATTTAAATGTGTCACTTCGATACAACTTTGGAATAAATATGTTTTTTTTTTTTTTTTCCAAATGAGTAAATATCTTACATGAGGACAAATTTGGGGTTTTTTGTGTAAAAAAAAATTGGTGTAATTATGTTATAGTAGATATAATTTAGTGTTTTGGGCGGTTTTTTCCTTATTTTTGGAGAATCATATTTTCATTATTATTTTACTAGTTAAACAAGTTTAATGTTTTTGGTATAAATATTATGAAATCTATGAACTTAAGAATTTTCATTTCAAGAAAAAAATATTTTTATAAATAACAACTAAAATAAGAGATTAGTGAATTTTTTTTTTTTTTGCAAAGAGAGACTAATTGGATTTTTAATAAGTAGATAAAAGAACTTAATAGTTGGGTATGACATTGAAAAATGTTAAAAGAATTGATAGTCTAGAATTAATATCCTCCGCATGCCTAATACTTACTTTTCTTATTTATGACTTTTCAAATATTAATAGTCCTTTTCTCTATTTAAATATTATTTTTTTTTGCTATATTGACCTAAATTTCATGAAATATTAAATTGAACAAGTTTGAAACTAGTGTAAAAAATTTAAAGGAATTGGCTAGCATTTGATATATACTGTTGTATCTCAACAGTTGAAACTAATGTGCTGGTTGCCCACCCTATGTAAAAGAGAATTTGTGGACCTACTGGCATCATTAATATTTGTTTGTAACGGTGTTAGCCAAGCTCTTATCGTAATTAAGAATGTCACATGTTTTATTTTTATTTATTGTGGGCATAAAAAAAATTGTCCAAAAAATTCTAAATTTATGGTACCACAACAAATTCAGTTCTAAACCTGCTAATCATGCTAATTTAATCATAAACCTTTGGAGGATTTGTCAATTTAGTCATATTTGATGATTTATCGATTTAGTTATAAACATTTAAATTATGTTTACACATAAACTTTTTGACAATTTACCAATGTAGTCCTTTCAAACAATCATCCAAATAATAGGTTTAGGATTAAATTTGCCAATTTTCAAAGGTTTAAGACTAAATTTAGACAATTATAAGGTTTAGGACTAAAATGGAAGATCATCAAAAGGTTTATGATTAAATTTGCACAATTAAAAGATTTGTGATTGAATTAGCCGCCGTACAATAGGTTTAGAACTTTTTGGACAATTATCTCGTGACTGTCTCATGTATATGAAAAGGGTTGTGTTCCATTTTAATTTTAGATTTTACTTGTGTTAAAATTAGCATTGATGGAAAGAGAAATTTACAAGAAATCTAATCTTGTCAAAAGTTCTTAGGAGCAAAATTAAAGAACAATGAACATTGAGATCCTTATAATTACGTGTATACATGATAATGACGTGGCATGTGTATGAGATGTGCATGCAACGCACAATTGGTTATAAGTCTATAACTATTTATTTAATGATGCGTGATTATATACGTTTTAAAAATAAGGGAGTCAAGTTATGACACGACTTAAATTGGGTGTGAAGTGTGGCGGGTACGACACCTCTTTCTGTTGATTTTATCATCAAGCTTAAAAATTTCTCAAATGATTTCTAAAAAAGGAAATGTATTGTTATCTAACGTTTCTTGAAAAGATGACATGCGGCAGACACGGAATTTCGAAACAACCTCGAAAGATTCCGCAATTTGTACCTAATTCATCGAATTTTCAATGGAATTTGATTTCTCAACTTCAAATCTGGCCTAGCTTTTAAATTTCGAAAGCACGGAATTGCTTCATGTACGTGCTCTATTATTTTTCATGCGGGCATTACAGAAAAAGATCTTCCGAACCAACCAATTAGGTGAACAAGAATCTAAATCCAACTGCTTGTGTCGGATGGACATTAGCAAATCAAAAAATTGAGATCTAACGGCTAATCACATGAATTATATCCTATCATGCCACGTAATCCAATTTATACGAGAATTTGTCAAGATTCAAGATAAACACCTCCATCAAATATGGGAGTGAGATATCCTACCCGCGTACGTAAACCTGTGGCTTTCACTACGAAAGCATTCGGTCCAACGTTTATAAAAGCACACGAGTGCGAACACCTCTCTTTCGAAAACAACAAAAACCAGAGAAGAAGCCATTTTGTCATTCCTTTGGAGTTCATTACCATGGCGACTAGGCATCCTGTGCTTTGCTTTCAACCCACCGACCAAGAACTCTTTTTCCATTACTTGATGCGGAGGCTGAATGAAGAACCACTGCCTGACCCGAACCTCATCCAAGATTGTGACGTGTATGGCGGCGGTGACCCCTGGAAGATCTTCGACAAGGATAGGGGCGGCAAATTCTATGTTTTCACGGTGCTGAAGAAGAAGAACAGATCAAGGGTGGATAGGACCGCTGGCTCAGGTGCTTGGAAGGGCGAACAGAGTGACGAGTTCAGGGATTTGCAAGGTGACGTGATTGGCTACAAGAAACTTTTCACCTTCAAACCGAAAGCCGGCTCGAGCGTGAAAGTTGACGAGGCCGAGAATGGGCACTGGATCATGTATGAGTAGTCGAAGCATCCCCGCAATGTACGTGTTTCTTTCCCTTTTCTTTTCTGTTAGGTTACTAATCATCCTAAATACACTGTTTGGTAGGCATATCTTCCTTAATGTTGTTGTCGACATGAATACCTTAGACACGTTATTCATTTGGTGTCAACCTTCGACAGTTTGATATGTTGAAAACGAAAGGCGCTTGCTTACTTAATTTCGACACTTTTAATGGATCCTAACAAGTTCTATGTAATTTCAATGCAATAGTTAGGATTTGATCGATAACATGAATGTGTTTATGATCCGATCCATCCACAATGAACTGTGAAAAAGATTAGGGTATAAAAGGAATTCTTGATCAACCGGTTATTTGAGAAAAGCCATAAATATCCATGATTGATTTGGAAAGTGCACTTTCGTCATACCACCATTTTCACTCACGTTATAGATTAAATGTACATTTATAAGGCATAATTATTCCATCATTTTTTTTATATATGTGTTTTTGTTGTTTAATTTCTTTTTTTTCTTTTTGTATCACAGGAAAAGATAATTTATTTATTTTAAATATAATGCAGGAAACGGAGTGTGTCTTATGCGTAATTAGAAACAAATACAAGGGGGAAGCAAGCAAGAAGGTTTGCCGGAATCTGCACGGCCCTGTGCAAATTGAGGAAGAGAATTGTTGGATGTTTGTGGAAGCGTGTGCGCGCGCGCAAGTGTGTATGTGAATAAAAGTGGACTACAATAACAAGGGAGTATAGATAAAAAGGAACTTTTATTATGGAAGTTAATATTACAAGGAAAGAGTGTTTTCTGGTTTTTTTTTTTTGCTACAAGAAACAAAGACATCCAACTCCTATTTATAGGCGTGAGCACCGCCTTCCTCCACCGACATTTAGTACAAAAATCAATATAAAATTACAAGTTTGCTTTTTATCTCCTGCTTGTGCGGATTCTTCGAGATCTTCTGGTGGCTTCTCCATTTTTCTGCATTTTTCTATTCTGCAGCTCCACTTTTGTTGACTTGTTTACTTTTTCTTTTGTCTATTTGCTGCCCACTCGTACCAGAAAATTCTTCAGCGTTTGAGAGTCTTCTAGGCTTGCTTTTTGCCGGTTTGTTTCCGCCAACTTTTTCTGTCTTGTATACTAGAAATTTCTACAACATACAAGAATCTTCAACTTTGTCTTGGACAAATTGTTGCCGCCATTTTTTCTTTCTCCATTAAATCTAGTGTAGTCTAGATCTTTCCAAAAATGGATCACTTTTAACACTCCTCCTTGATCCATTTTTGTGATACTTTTCCAAGCATTTCGTAATGTCTCGAACTTGGCTCGCGATAATGCTTTAGTGAAGATGTCCGCTATTTGTTCTTCAGTTTTGCAATATTTCAACTCGATCTCTTTGTTATTTTGCGCTTCTCGTATGATGTGATATTTGATGTCTATATGTTTGGTTCTTCCATGGAATACTGGATTTTTTGATATAGCGATTGCGGACTTATTGTCGCAAAGTATCGGAGTTGATTCCATCTGTGTTTCTCCAATGTCTTCCAGAATTCTTCGAAGTCATATTGCATGACTAGTAGTTGTAGCTTCCGCAAACATCCAACAAGAATCCACGAGCACAGAAGGCAGAGCCACTCCGCGATGATCACACATACGCCGTCGACGTTCCTTCCACTGCGTCGCCATCCTCAACTACTGCTGCCGCTCAAGCTCAACCATCCACTTCCCCGGCTTTGAACGAAGACAGAGTCTTCATTCGACAGAATAACATCAGCTACACCACCAGAAATGCCAATTCGCTTCCTCCGACATTGGCGAACATGCAAGAAGATACCCGCCCCGCAGCTGCCCCGGCTTTTGGCGGCCCAAATGGTGGTCCCTTTTCTATGATGGGCACGGCAGCACCTGGGGTCGACTGGGAATGGGCGGATCGGTTGAAGAAGATGGAAATAAGTCCGACGGTCAAGCATCTCTTTTGCACAGTCGTCGAGCAACGCGCTCGAGCTCTTCATGGAAGGATGGAACGACCTCGTTGAATCACACTCGGGAGGAGTTCCAGCCAATTTCTCTGATTAGTTTCTAGGCATTGGCCACTGCATCTAGCTAGTTATTAGGAGAATGGATGAACATCATGTTCTTAATTTTGACAATTACTATTATCTGCTCCTCCAGATGATGTAAACTATTATGCCTTTGATAATAGATGGGATGTTTGTCACCTTCGAAATAAGATTTCTCACACAGCTCCGATGAGGACTTAAAGAAGGTTCACAGAACTCGCTGGGATCCCTCATAAACACTCCGATGCTGGGAAGATCGGTTGCTTCATATTTGCGGAATGCCCAGTTCGGTGTATGCAAATGCGAACCCGTTGCTTGCCTTTTGGGGGAGGTTCAATGGCCGCACAACAGTGCAGCCAATGCACGCAAGCTGGCTCGCCGGTCCACCGGCTGTGATAGTGTCTCCTGGTTATGGTGTAATTTCCAGTGCGGTGTTTAGTACTTGAATTTTGCAGCAGTCATGTCATAGACTGAAGAATTCAGACCGAGATGAATACCATGATAGGAACTTGTCATCAATACTATATAGAGTCAATTTTCAAAGTTGGTATCCCCCACTAAAGCCTTTTTTATTTAAAAAAAAAAAAGATTTTGCTAGCATAATAATTATGGGGATAATATGACAATAACAGTCTATTATAAGTCACAAATTCTTGAAAAAGTAAATCCTACAATAATTTATAATTATTTGTGATTTGATTTTTTGTAATTTAAATAGACTATTATTCTCATAATACATTAAATACTATAATGCAATCATTTTTATATAAAAAAGTAAAGAATAAATTAAAAAGTATATATGTAAAACATAATATCTTCAAGTTATCTATCCAACCCCCTACTTTTGTGCAACACATGCATCGCCTTTCAAATTCATTAATATAGGGAATAATGTGAGAATAGTTCTAAACCTATTGCATGAGTATCCATTTAGTTTTAAACATTTTGATCTAGTACTAATTAAGTCATTCATTTTAGCCAAATATTGCTAATGTGGATGCCAACCAACTTATATGGCACCGCCAGCGTTGACGAGGATAATTTTTAATTTTTTAGTTTTCTTTATTTTTAAGTATCTTTTTAGATTTTCTTTTTTTTTTCTCTCATTTCTTCTTCATAGGCAATGATTAGCACCGGCCATGGCAAGGCCAAGCCTTAGCAAGGGTTGGCCTCACTAAATTTGGCCTCGGCGAGGTTGACCATTGCCTAAACAAGGGCTCCCTTCACCAAATCTGGCAAGGCTAGCCCTCGCCTAGGCCAAGGCAACCTCGTCAAATTTGGCTTGGCGAGGTCGACCCTTGCCTAGGCAAAGGGGAGCCCTTGCCTAGGGGCTCGGCCTCACAATGGCTAGGCAAGGCTAGCTCACCCGGCCATGGCTAGTGGCTGGTCATTGGCAAAAGGAAGAAGAAATGAGAGAAAAGAAAAGAAAATTATTAAAAGGTCATAAAAAATTATTTACGTTAGTGCTGGTGATGCCACTTAAGCTAGCTAGTGTCTATGTCAGCAATATCCGATCAAAATTAGCCGGAAGGATTATATTAGCACTAGGTCAAAAGATTTAGGACTAAATTGGCATCATTAAAAAGTTTAAGATTAAATTGACATAAATGCAAGGTGTTTAGGACTTCTCTAGCACTTTTCCCCCTTTCTCTACTCTCCTACTAAAAATAACTTGCATCCATCTCTTATTCGGCACATGCATAATGCATGCGAAGTGACTTGTGATATTTCACAACTGTGGATCTTAATTCTTTTCTATTTCATGGTCTGAACCGTGGATTTCAAGATAATCAAATTGTTTGTAACTTGTCAATTTTATTATTACAAGTAGTGTTTTAAAGTTGAGAATTCGAAATTCATTTATGTTAGGATAAAGAACACTTCAAGTGTCAAAATTTGGCATGGTAGATAAATAAGTGCCAAAACTTTCAAAATGTATGCGTAAATACCAAAATCGGAGAAGAAATGAATACTTAAGTGCCAATAGCGAGAACTTCTGGACAAACAACTAATATGGTTTTTTCTAGTGAAAATTTTGAATGACGTGGCATATATATATCCACATGGCGCTAATGTGACTAGATAAACCCCCATATTAGATTTTTAATATAAATATTAATTTAATTTAAATTAAAAAAAAAAAAAAGGCAACAAATCAACAAGGGCCTCCACAACCACCACCCCATCATCGCTACAAAGGGTAGACAACAGTAGGGCGATGGTTGGTTGGGGTCGCTAGGCCTCGTCCAATGGTCGGCGACCCTGGTTGACGATAGGCGAGGGCGTGCAAGCCCTTGCCCAAATTTGGAGTTAGGGGTTGTGACCCTCCCTTAGAGGGGCCAAAGGCCATCGCTAGCTATGGTGGGGCAGGGTAGTGACCCCACCTTAGTCAATAGCAACCCTTGGCCCAATCTAGGGGAGGGCGCACTAGCCCTCACCTACAGTCGGCTCGCTATTGGCCGGGCCCAACTATCTCGGTTGACCCTCACCCCACCGTTGTTCGTCCTTTCCGACAATGGTGGGGCGATGGCGACGAGGGCCATGGAGGCTCTTGCTGATTTGCTGTTTTTTTTTTTTTAAATAATTTAATTTAATGAATATTTATATTAAAAGTCAAATTTTGGGGTAAACTAACGTTTTGGGACAAGGATTGCTGAGTGAACATTCTTGCAAGTCACGCATACCGGTTTTATTAATAAAATAATGACATGTCGGACTTCTAGTAAGTTTCGTCAGAGTTGGCACTTTTTATTGTCCAATATCTTTTTAAAAAAAGTGGCCCTTATGTGTATATTTTAGAAGTTTTGACATTTATGTGTCCATCCATACTAAATTTTGGCACTTGAAGTGTTTTTTTTTTATCTGTCAAGCAATGAGATCAACATCACAAGATGAGAAACAACTTTTCTTTCCATATACAAATGACCAACGACTACTTCGTATATGACTTTGTAGTGGATAATTATCTGTAATTTTTAAATTGTTTATCTTAAAATATTCATTTAACATTGGTTTATTGGCGTTCTTTTAAAATGTTTCGTCAATCATAAGGGATTTTTTTTCAATAGTTAATACTGCACCGTGTTCTCATAACTTCTTAATTAGTCAAAGATTTCTCTACATTGTAAAACAAAATTCCGTTTTGCTTGTAACTTGTATTAAATTGTTTCAGCTATATTAATAATAATATATATGTTTTTTTTTAATTATTTATGTCATACCGAGGCTTATTGACAATTCAAGACTTAATTTGAAAGCCATATGACTTTTTGAGAGATAATTATCTATATCCTTTTAACTGTTTATTAAAAATAGGATTAATACCACTAAAAATACAAAACTAGTACGTCCGTAGCACATTTACTACAAACTAATTTTCATGTTACAAAGAACTTAATAGTTGGGTACGGCATCCAAAAATGTTAAAAGAATTGAAAGTCTAGAATTTACATCCTCCGCATGCCTAATACTTACTTGTCTCATTTATGACTTTTCAAATATTAATATTCCTTTTCACTATTTAAATATTTTTCTTTTTGCTAAATTGCTCAAAAATTTATGAAATATTAAATTGAGCAAGTTCGAAACTAGTGTAAAAAATTTAAAGGAATTGGCTATCATTTGATATTTACTGTTGTATCTCAATAGTTGAAACTAACATGCCGGTTGCTCACCCCATGTAAAAGAGAATTTAAGGACCTGCCGGCGTCATTAATATTTGGGTTAGTATCCTGAAAAACTCCAAATTGGTATATTTGTGAAAAATTTACCTCAAACTAATTTTTTGACCAAAAACCCCAAATTGATACACATTTGACAAATTTACTCTAAATTGATATATTTGTGACAAATTTACCCTCTATTAGTTTCCGTTAAATTTTATTGTCAAATTACTAAGTTTAATAACTTGTGATAGTGGACTAGTATATTAGTTTGGGATTTTACTATATGTTTGTCACAATTGTACCATTTTTGTGATTTTTTGTATTCTTAATCTAATTTAACAGATTGTATATTTGTCGTAAATATATCAGTTTGGGGTTTGTGGCGGTCGAACAAATTAGTTTGAGGTAAATTTGTCATAATTGTACCAGTTTAGAGTTTTTCAGGGTATTAACCCGTAATAATTATTTGTAATGGTGTTAGCCAAGCTCTTATCATAATTAAGAATGTCACATGTTTTACTTTTATTTTTTGTGGGAATCAAAAAAATTGTCCAAAAAATTCTAAATTTATGGTACCATGGCAAATTCAGTTCTAAACATGTTAGTCATGCTAATTTAGCCATAAACCTTTTGATGGTTTGTCAATTTAGTCATAAACCTTTTGACGATTTGTCAATATAGTTATAAACCTTTAAATTGTGTTTAGTCATAAATCTATTTGACAATTTGCCAATGTAATCCTTCCGGACAATTATCCAAATAATTGGTTTAGGATTAAATTTGCCAATTTTCAAAGGGTTAAGACTAAAATGGAAGATCATCAAATCATTTAGGATTGAATTTGCACAATTGAAAGATTTATGACTGAATTAGCCACCGTACAATAGATTTAAAAATTTTGGACAACTATCCCGTGACTGTCTCATGTTTATTAAAGGGTTGTGTTCCATTTGAATTTTAGATTTTACATATGTTAAAATTAGCATTGATGGAAAGAGAAATTTACAAGAAATCTAATCTTTTCAAAAGTTCTTAGGAGCAAAATTAAAGAACAATGAACATTGAGATCCTTATAATTACGTGTATACATGATAATGACGTGGCATGTGTATGAGACGTGCATGCAATGCTCAATTGGTTATAATTCTATAACCATTTTATTTAATGATGCGTGATTATATAAGTTTTAAAAATAACGGAGTCAAGTTATGACACGACTTAAATTGGGCGTGAAGTGTGCGGGGTACGACGCCTCTTTCTGTTGATTTTATCGTGGTATCAAGCTAGGTAGCACGAAGACAGCGGCAGGCGACGGGACACGCGACACGCGACACGACGACACGACACGTGACACGTTATTTCTCAAAAAGTAGAGAATTCCGACACGTTCCGACACGTTATATATTAAATGAATATTTTTATTTTTAATTAATTTAATTCAAATTCAGTATTTTTATTTTTCGAAATTATATGTTAATCTCATTTATTTATTTTTCCATTAAAAAAAAATCTTCACTCAGGTCCACCCCACGCTCTTCTAGTTCTTTCCCTCGTCCATTTCCCCCTCCCCCAAAATTTATTTTTCTTTCCCTCCCCTTCACTGACAGACAGACAGGCTGTCCTGTCTCTTCCCTCCCCCAATACACGATGGCCCATCAAAAACCTGTCCGTCTTTTCCCCTCCCCCAACACGCGATTGCCCATCAAAAACCCTAGCTCCGCACGACCCTTCCTCTTCTCGTTCCTCGCTGCCCGCCGCTTGCCGCACAAACCCCTTTCCTTGCCGCTCGCCGCACGACCCCCTTCCTCGCCGCTCACCACTCGCCGCCTCTCGCGGCTTGCCGGTCGCCGCTCGCCGCCTCTCGCCGCTCGTTGCCTCTCGTCGCTCACCGCACAACCGCCTTCTCTCCTCTTCCTCTCGCCTTTGGCCCTTTCTCCCTCGCAGCTGCAACCTCGTCAGATCCGTCGCAGCATCACAGTGGCGGCCGTCTCTCGCCGTCGCGGCCTCGTCTCTACTCCCTCGCCGTCGCTTCCACCCTCCATCATCTTCCGGACACGCGTGTCGAAACGTGTCGGGCACGCGTTGACCGCGTGTTGGATTTTCGACACGCGTTGACCGCGTGTCCGAGCGTGTCGATGTGTCCGACACGCTCCGACACGTGTCGGACACGACACGGAAGCACGGACAACGTGTCCGTGCTACCTAGGTATCAAGCTTAAAAAATTTCTCAAATGATTTCTAAAAAAGGAAATGTATTGTTATCTAACGTTTCTTGAAAAGATAACATGCGGCAGACACGGAATTTGGAAACAACCTCGAAAGATTCCGCAATTTGTACCTAATTCATCGAATTTTCAATGGAATTTGATTTCACAACTTCAAATCTGGCTTAGCTTTTAAATTTCGAAAGCATGGAATTGCTTCATGCACGTGCTCTATGATTTTTCACGCGTGCATTACAGAAAATGATCTTCCGAACCAACCAATTAGGTGAACAAGAATCTAAATCCGACAGCTTGTGCCGGATGGACATTAGCAAATAAAAAAATTGAGACCTAACGGCTAATTACATGAATTATATCCTATCATGCCACGTAATCCAATTTATACGAGAATTTGTCAAGATTCAAGATAAACACCCCCATCAAATATGGGAGTGAGATATCCTATCTACGTACGTAAACCTGTGGCCTTCACTACGAAAGCATTCGGTCCAACGTTTATAAAAGCACACGAGTGCGAACACCTCTCTTTCGAAAACAACAAAAACCAGAGAAGAAGACATTCTGTCATTCCTTTCGAGTTCATTACCATAGCGACTAGGCATCCTGGGCTTTGCTTTCAACCCACCGACCAAGAACTCTTTTTCCATTACTTGATGCGGAAGCTGAATGAAGAACCACTGCCTGACCCGAACCTCATCCAAGATTGTGACGTGTATGGCGGCGGCGACCCCTGGAAGATCTTCGACAAGGATAGGGGCGGCAAATTCTATGTTTTCACGGTGCTGAAGAAGAAGAACAGATCAAGGGTGGACAGGACCGCTGGCTCAGGTGCTTGGAAGGGCGAACAGAGTGACGAGTTTAGGGATTTGCAAGGTGACGTGATTGGCTACAAGAAACTTTTCACCTTCAAACCGAAAGCCGGCTCGAGCGCGAAAGCTGACAAGGCCGAGAATGGGCACTGGATCATGTACGAGTACTCGAAGCATCCCCGCAATGTACGTGTTTCTTTCCCTTTTCTATTAGGTTACTAATCATCCTAAATACACCGTTTGGTAGGCATATCTTCCTTAATGTTGTTGTCGACATGAATACCTTAGATGCATTATTCATTCAGTGTCAACCTTCGACAGTTTGATATGTTGAAAACGAAAGGCGCTTGCTTACTTAATTTCGACACTTTTAATGAATCCTAACAAGTTCTATGCAATTTCAATGCAATAGTTAGGATTTGATCGATAACATGAATGTGTTTATGATCCGATCCATCCGCAATGAACTGTGAAAAAGATTAGGGTATAAAAGGAATTCTTGATCAACCGGTTATCCGAGAAAAGCCATAAATATCCATGATTGATTTGGAAAGTGCACTTTCGTCGTACCACCATTTTCACTCACGTTATAGATTAAATATACATTTATAAGGCATAATTATTCCATCATTTTTTTTATATATGTGTTTTTGTTGTTTAATTTCTTTTTTTTCTTTTTGTATCACAGGAAAAGATAATTTATTTATTTTAAATATAATGCAGGAAAAGGAGTGTGTCTTATGCGTAATTAGAAACAAATACAAGGGGAAGCAAGCAAGAAGGTTTGCCGGAATCTGCACGGCCCAGTGCAACTTGAGGAAGAGAATCTGCGAGCACGGAAGGCAGAGCCACTCCGCGATGATCACACATACGCTGTCGACGTTCCTTCCACTGTGTCGCCATCCTCAACTACTGCTGCCGCTCAAGCTCAACCATCCACTTACCCGGCTTTGAACGGAGACGGAGTCTTCATTCGACAGAATAACATCAGCTACACCACCAGAAATGCCAATTCGCTTCCTCCGACATTAGCGAACATGCAAGAAGATACCCGCCCCGCAGCTGCCCCGGCTTTTGGCGGCCCAAATGGTGGTCCCTTTTCTATGATGGGCATGGCAGCACCTAGGGTCGACTGGGAATGGGCGGATCGGTTGAAGAAGATGGAAATAAGTCCGACGGTCAAGCATCTTTTTGTACAGTCGTTGAGCAACGCGCTCGAGCTCTTCATGGAAGGATGGAACGACCTCGTTGAATCACACTCGGGAGTTCCAGCCAATTTCTCTGATTAGTTTCTAGGCATTGGCCACTGCATCTAGCTAGTTATTAGGAGAATGGATGAACATCATGTTCTTAATTTTGACAATTACTATTATCTGCTCCTCCAGATGATGTAAACTATTATGCCTTTGATAATAGATGGGATGTTTGTCACCTTCGATATAAGATTTCTCACACAGCTCCGATGAGGACTTAAGAAGGTTCACAGAACTCGCTGGGATCCCTCGTAAACACTCCGATGCTCGGAAGATCGGTTGCTTCATATTTGCGGAATGCCCGGTTCGGTGTATGCAAATGCGACCCGTTGCTCGCCTTTGGGGGGAGGTTCAATGGCCGCACGACAGTGCAGCCAATGCACACAAGCTGGCTCGCCGGTCCACCGGCTGTGATAGTGTCTCCTGGTTATGGTGTAATTTCTAGTGCAGTGTTTAGTACTTGAATTTTGCAGCAGTCATGTCATAGAGTGAAGAATTCAGACCGAGATGAGTACCATGATAGGAACTTGTCATCAATACTATATAGAGTCAATTTTCAAAGTTGGTATCCCGCACTAAAGCCTTTTTTATTTAAAAAAAAAAAAAGATTTTGCTAGCATAATAATTATGGGGATACTATGACAATAACAGTCTATTATAAGTCACAAATTCTTGAAAAAGTGAATCCTACAATAATTTATAATTATTTGTGATTTGATTTTTTGTGATTTAAATAGACCGTTATTCTCATAATACATTAAATACTATAATGCAATCATTTTTATATAAAAAAGTAAAGAATAAATTAAAAAGTATATATGTAAAACATAATATCTTCAAGTTATCTATCCAACCCCCTACTTTTGTGCAACAAATGCGTCGCCTTTCAAATTCATTAATATAGGGAAAAGCGTGAGAATAGTCCTAAACCTATTGCATGGGTATCAATTTAGTCCTAAACATTTTGATCTAGTACTAATTAAGTTATTCATTTTAGCCAAATATTACTAACATGGACGCTAGCCAACTGACGTGACACTACCGGTGTTGACGTGGATAATTTTTCATTTTTTAATTTTCTTTATTTTTAAGTATCTTTTTATATATTTTTTTTTCTGTCATTTCTTCTTCATTTTGCTGGTAATCGACCATTGGCTAGTTTCTTTTTTCCCTAGATCACAATAGCCAGTAAGTTAAAAATTTGATGGAAACATTAGAGGAAAATAACTAAGTTAAGGGAAATTGCGTAACTATGAAAAGCATTAAGGCCTACCGATTAAGATGATTTAGTCAAATATGGATGGAAATAGCTACACCCTTTGGTTAATGATTTGGAACGACTAGTCAAAATTCAAGCATAGACTTTAGTACAAAATATTTAAATTAACTTTGACAAAATAACGTTAACTATTTATGAATCAAATATAAGCCTAATTCAACAAAGACATGACTAGTTCTAAATTCTAATTTTATCGTAGCAAAGTAATGACCATGGTTATTTAAGTAGCTGTTTTTTTTTTTTTTTAATTTCTGCATAGTTAAGCTACTAAGTTTCCTAAATAAATATATATTAGGGTTATTCGTTTTTCTTGGTCCTTTTTTACCCGGTGGCCCGGAAATTTTGAAATAACCTTGAAAACATTCCGCAATTGTACGCAATTCATCATATTTTAAACGGAATTTGATTTCACATTAAAAAATTCTGGTCAGGCTTTTGAAATTCGGAAGCTTGGCATTCAACAAGATCGTCCGAACCAGTTGGGTGAACAAGAATTTAATCCAACTACTTGTGCCGGCTGGACGTAAGCAAATCACAAATTAAGATCAATAGTAACAATTTGATTTGTCCTAGATACGACGTCCCCCAATAATCTCACCCCACGCAACACAGTTTGTTCAAGAATTTTCAAGATTCAAAATAAGTAATCCATCTGTACCTTGGTATACTCACCGTGTTCTCTTCACTATAAAGCAGTCACTTTACAGTTATAGAAGCACAAAAAAAGCGAAAATATTCATTCGAAAACAAGAAGAGCTGGAGAAAAGAAGAAGTGAGAGATTCTCTCAATTGCTTTCGAGTTCGTCACGATGGCGATTAGGCATCCGTGTTTCGTTTCCGACCCACCGACGAGCGACTCTTTTTCCCAACGCCATCCGCGACTACGGCGTGTAAGGCGGCACTTGGAAGGTCTTGGGCAAGGATAGGGACGAGAAGTTATGCTTTCGCCGTGTTGAAGAAGGAGAACGAATCACGGGTGGATAGGACTGTCGGCTCGGGTACTTGGAAGGGCGAACAGAGGCATGAAATCAGGGATTCGCGACGCGAGCTCGTCGGCTACAAGAAAATCTTTACTTTCAAACTGAAAGCCAGCTTGACTGCGGAAGTCGAGAAGGCCGAGAATGGGCACTAGATCATGTACAAGTGCTCGACGCATCCCCCATAATGTATGCGTTTGGTTGGCATAAACTGCGATGTCCAATCTAGGTTAGTCATTGATAATTTAATTTGTATGTTTAGAGACGGATGGCGCTACATAAATTTGGTGCTTTCTATGGATCCTAACTACTTTGCTCCAATTTTAAAGCATCAGTTAGGGTTTGATCAATAATATAAGTGCATTGATGATTCGTCCACGTTTGATATACGTATGAATTTCTTTCAATTTCTTTTCTTTTTTAATCGAAGGGAGAGGATGATTTATTCCGATTAAATATTATGAGGACTAATCCGGGGGGGAGTGAGATTTTTCTCAAGATGATGAATAAACAGTTATATCAGGTTTCTTTTTAAAATAAAGATGGTGGGGAAAAAAATATCCAATACATTAGTGTTTTGAGGCTTAGAGTAAATAGATAGACTTTTCTCTTGTAATTAACTTCATCGAAGATAAAAAGTTTCTTATCTTTAATAATGATTAATAAGTGTTTTTTTTTTTTTTGGTCGGTGATTAATAAGTGTTCAATGGACACTCATTAGTACAAGGTTTCTTTAATACAAGGAAACATTGACTAATTTAAATTAACTTAGCTATATTCTTCTACTTCTTACTAGTAGTGACCGTAAGATAAGTAAATAGAGACATTACATATAAATTTCTTCAGAAAATTGTATTTTCCTCTTTATGAAGTAAGCATAAAACTCCTAATATTATTTATTTTTTTCAAAAAAATTATTTGATTATTTTTAGAATACTATTAACTTATCAAGCACAATCAATTTCGTGAAATTCGTCATCAGAGTTAACTTTTATTTCAAAGGTCTCATTCTGTTTTCTTTTTTTCATTTTTTTGCCACATTTTGATTGGGCTTACCTAATTTGACCCAATTAATGAGTTCTATTGATAATGTTCCAATACCTATTTAATAAACAGGTCATGCTTGGTTTAAATTTTCTGTCGCAATTATTAAATAGATCACCTTCGGAATAATTTACTTAATAATATAATTTTAATTTGACATGACCCGCCCGACACATACATGTATTTTCGCTGGTTATAATCTCTTTTTATTCTTTTTTCTTCCTTGTCAGCCGGAAGGAAATTTATTTCGTTTAAATATATCATGCAGGAAACAGAGGCTGTCTTATGCGTAATCAGCAACAAAGACGCGGCGAAAGGAAGCAAAAAAGCGTTCCGCGATCTGCACGGCGGAGTGCAACTTGAGGTAGAGAATCGACCAGGAAAGAAGGCACGCCCGCTCTGCTACGATCACGCGACCACCGTCGACGATCCTTCCACCACGTCGTCACCCGCAACTGCCGCCACTGCTCGTGCTCAACTGGCAGCTTCCCCAGCTTTCAACGAGGACGCTGCTGGCGATCCACCTCCTAGCATGATTCCGATCGAGACGTGGACCGTTCCACAGGATATCTGCGGCCCCACTTTCCTGGATTTCGCTGATGACGACGGAGGAACGTCCGCAGCGACGCTGATTCCCTGGCTTTCTGCGGAGACATGAATAGCCATTCGCTTCCTATGACGGGGATGAACGTTTCGCAAGAAGATACCCGCCACACTACTTTTCCAGCTTTCTGCGGCGACGTAAATTATGCCGATTCACTTCCTACGACCATGACGGCAGGGCAACATGATACCCGTGCTGACAGTTCCCTGGCCTTTGGCGGCATGGCATGCTCCAATCCTATGACGGCGATGATGGCTGTGCGAAATGACAACTTCTACGCCGCTGATTCCCTGGCAACAACGGAAACACCAATTGGCTTCCTCCAGCGGCAGCGAACGTGCAAGGAGATACCTGCAACGCAGCTTACCAGGATTTTGGTAGCCCAAGTGCCGATCCGCTTCCTACGACAGGCACGACAACATCGGCGGTCGACTGGGAATGGGTGGATCAGTTAATGAATATGGAATCCGTCCGTCCATGACCTCTTTGATACAGTCGGCAACCAAGGCGATCGAGCTCTTCATCCATGGAACGAGGTCGTTGAACCGCACCCCGGACGGAGTTCTGGCCAATTGGCCTTTTGGGTTTCAGGATTTTAGCCCCCGTTACCAGCTAGTAATCAGGAGAAGAAGAACATAACGATTTTTATTGCAATTATAACTATTTTCTGCTCCTTCGGATGATGCAAACTATCGTGACTTCGATTATAGATGGGATGTTGGTCATGTTCAGAACAAGTTTTCTCATAGCCTTGGTTTATTTGCATTCTCAAATGTGAATAATCATGTCAAAACCTTTTCGATTAGTATGCAAATGTGATCTGCTGCTCGCATTTGGGGGAGGTCCGACGATTCTGCGACAGTCAAGCCTTAGGCTCTTGCTCCCCGAGCTAAGACCGTCAGCATCGATGTCGAGCCCATTGGAGATAAAAAAGAATAATTGGACCCGAAAGGGGTGGACCGGTTGTAATAGTATCTCCTAGTTATGGTGTAATTTTGGGAAAATTGTCCAGAAAATTCAAAACTTATTATAATTTTACCAATTCAATTATAAACCTTTTAATTGTATCGATTAAGTTATAAACTTTTTCATGCTTCACCAATTATGTTCATCTTATCAATTTTGATTGGAAAACCTGACGTGAATGTTGATTGTCCTATGTAATATAACCAATATTGATGTTGACAAATTTTAGTAATATTCTAATATCCTTCTAGAAATTTTTATTACTTTTTTTTCTTACTTTTCTTCTCTTTTCCTTATTTATCTTTCTTTTCTTTTTCCTCTCTCTTCTTTTCTTTTTGCTATTTTCTTTTTCCCTTTACCAACCATCACTAGGCCTAGTTGATGCCTGAGGGAGGTCATCAACCTCAAGCGAGGGCTGCCCTCACCAACCTTGAGCAAGGGATGCTTGGACAGCTCTTTGCTAGTCTAGGTAAGGGTCACCCTCACTAACCTTACATTAATTAAATCAAAGTCCTTCATAAAATAAATTTTTTTCTAAAACAACAGTAAAATTTCATTCATTTTGCATTGAAAAAAATTATATTGGTTATGGAGTGTTTACAAAAAAAAAAAAAAAAAAAAATCCAAATGCCTTGACATGCATAACTTTATCATTTCGATATTTCTGGCGCATTTTTATATGTTCCGATAATGTCTTACATGCTCTATGTAACAGCGTCTCGTCAATAGTAAGAAAAAAAAAGATAAGTTCTTTGATATATAGTAAATGAAGAGACTTAACATTTTTTTATATTAATGAAATTAAAAAATTAAATTTCGCAAGCATAATGAGCTTTTGAGAATGGAGAGGTGAAGAAGACATAAGTAGTTATAACAGTAACAACAAAGAAAATACTACTTTCTTTTTTTCTAAATAGCAATATGTTAAACTTTACGGAAACATTAGAAGAAAATAACAAAGTTAAATGAAACCTGGCAACTATGGAAACAATCAAGACCAGTTTTGTCTATCCACTTAAAAATGAGTGGATCTAGTCATATAGTGACGATGAACTAGCCTCACCCTTCATTTACTGATGCATGATTAAATATAATTTGAAACTAACAGAGTCAAATTATGAAATGACTTAATTGGATGCGTCTACCTTGTACGACGCCATTTTCGTTCATTCACTATAGTATCGAGCTATAAAAACCTAAAAATGTTTTTATAAAGAGTACCATCATGTTTTACAACATTTATTGAAAAGAAAACATGCGATGGGCCTTGGTTTATAACCCATGGTTTGACTTTCTAGAATGAAGAAAGGATCATTCTTAAGGCGTACAACGTATAAAATATTTCACCTTTTACCTTCCACATAACATTATTTTCCAATTTGGAACGATCTGTCAAAATTCATGTGTAGAATTCAGTACGATATCTCTAAACTAGTTTCGACAAAATAACGATATACTTTTTTATGAATCTAAAATTAATTAAATTCAGCAGAGAAAACGAATATTTCTAAATTCTAATTTTATCTAAGCAAAGTAACCACTTATTTAAGTAAATTATTCTTTTTGGTATTTTCGAATAGTTACAGCACTAATATTCCCAAAGAAAGATATTTCGGGACTACTCAATATTCCTCGGCCCTTTTCTAGGCGGGGCCGCCACGGGAATATTTCCACAAGCTTTAGGAGCTAAAGAGGTAGAAAAAGCACGTTTGGGCCAAAAACATGCCTTTAAATCCAACTTTGGACGGTCAAAAGCCCCAGATTTATGTTGCACGAAATACATCACATCTCAATGATAATCCTTAATTAGCCATCACACAACTTAAAAAGTTCTTTATTTTAAATTAATCCCTATATGATCGTGCGTAGCTTTCTTTTGTCCCCTAAAGAAGTCTTACGACTCGAACTTTCTGAAAATGCAATTCCATTACAGAATGTTGTTGCTATCGAATATTGGCGAACTTTCTGAAAATGCAATTCCATTAAGAATGTTGTTGCTATCGAATATTGGCAAAATAGTCAAGTGGACAATTGAAAGGTTGTGATATGTCCTTGGTTTTAATTCTAATTGTGGCGATTCTCAAGGATTGGAAAACTTTTGAATTGTAATAAAATCTGCACGGAAATATCACTCGATAGGGAATGATCACAGGATTTTTGGCACATTCAAGATTAAAGAACGAGATTAAAAAGGGTGATATCTCAATATCCGAAGTCTGATTCAAGCAAAGGGCTATTGTTGGAAAGCTCTCAAAAAATTGATCGAATTCTCAAATGAAATTTGATTTCGTGTCAAATTTAGTCAACAAGATTTGAGCCTTTGAGAGACGTTCACACTTTGCTAGATGGCGACGCACATCGAGAACTGTTATTGTATAATTACGGTGCACATGAAACCAATGCACATACGCCGTTGGATTATTTGAATCTTATAGAAGACTTACCTCCATCCAACGGTGCATGTGAACTGAGCTCACAAGATCAAGTTGGGATTTTTCACGAAGATAAAAAGCTCAAACCAATTGACTTCTAAGCAACGGTCACAACGAACCGTGCCAGCGAAGGCAAAGTCGCCACCTCCTCATGACCGTCGACAACTGACGAAAGGGAAAGCATCTTGGCGGTGCAAATGACGGTCCCTTTTCCATGACGTGCACGGCAGCACCTGGGGTCGACTGGGACTGGACGGAACGGTTGAAGAACATGGAAATAAGTCCGACAATCAAGCACCTCCTTTGTACAGTAATCAAGCAACGCGCTCGAGCTCTTCAAGCAAGGAACGACCTCGTTGAATCGCACCCGGGAGGAGTTCCAGCCAATTTGCCTGATCAGTTTCTGGACTTTGGCCATTGTATCTAGCTAGTCATTAGGAGAGTTGATGAACATCGCGTTCATAATTCCGAAAATTACCATTATCTGCTCCTCCGGATGATGTAAACTATTATGATCTTGCGTAGTGTTTAGTACTTGAATTTTGCAGCAGTCATGTCATGGAGGGAAGATTTCAGACAAAGACGAAAGCCATGACATGAACTAGTCATCATGAAGTTCCTCAGGACATGAACGTTATTTTTCTTTTCATTGATACCAATACGGGTATGTACAAAGAACGAATGCAAATTCCATTCAACCACCGGCAATCGGTGAAGAGAGCATGCCGGTCGGCAATATAGAGACGGACAAAAAGTCAACCCTTATGCTTAGTTTTTCTCTCGAGTTTGGGACGACCTACTTAATATTTGGTACTGAAAATGAACTCCGACCTTAAGACTTGCGCGCTCTTAAGGAGATGATTAAGCACCGAACTTGGGGACCTTGGCAGTTGAGATCTGCGCGAGGAAATGCTCCGCCACAATCCGGCGCTGGATCTTCCCGGAGGCAGTCTTCGGGACGGAGTCCGTGATGAAAACCTTCTTCGGGACCTTGAAGCTTGCAAGGTTCTTCCTGCAGTACTGGATCACACCCTGCTCTGTTACCTCGGCACCTTCCCTTGGAATCACAGCACAATTAATCTGCACACGAACCAACCGGGCATTGATCATTCCAAACTTGTGAGCGAAAATGTCCTTCCTAGTCATCTAAGTTTTGACTACCGCCTCAAGAAATGTTCAATCTCTCAGGAAATCGACGAACAGAAAGAGCTGATTCTTAAGGAGAAACACTAGGTAACACAGCAATGAAGAATGAAATGTTTGTTTACCTCTTCGCCATACTTATCATCCGGGACTCCAAAGGCAACTGCTTGAGCAACATCTGGATGTGCCAGAAGCACAGCATCGACTTCAATTGGTGATATCTTCTCCCCTGCAAAGCATAAACCGAAGTTTACCACATTGGCCACAACAAAGAATCTATCGAAGCTATTTTCAAAACACAGTTATGGCAAACAAAATGGCCATATTTCAGAACTCCAATCAAGTTACCTCCACGGTTGATGAGCTCCTTGATCCGACCGACCAAATGCAAGTACCCATCTGAATCCATAAACCCAAGATCACCCGTATGAAACCATCCGAACTGGAAGGCCTGCTTATTTGCCTCTGGATTATTCTTATAGCCCTTGGTCACGTTCGGTCCCCTTATACACACTTCACCGCTCACACCCTCTGCCTGTATGGCCCCGTGCTCATCCAAAATCGCCATCTCCTGCCCCACGGGTCTCCCGACTGACCCGGCCTTATGCGGCCCATCTTCGGGCAAGGGGTTTGAAGCCATCAGGTGAGCAGCCTCCGTCATTGCATAAGCCTCGAGTACAGGTGCATCAAATGCCTCCTCGAGCCGAGCCATGATAGAGGGTGCGAGCGACGCGCTGCAGCTCCTTATGAATCGCAGCTTCGGGTAAGCCGGCTCTGGCTTGCTGAGGTGGCGGTCCAGGATGATCTGGTGGATTGTAGGGACTGCTGTGTACCAAGTGGCATTGTACGAAACCATATCTGCCCAAAATGTGGATGCCGAGAACCTACCAGCAGCCGGGAGGGCCACGGCAGCTCCAGCAACTAAAGAGCTCAATAATCCAGCAAGTAAGCCGTGCACATGGAACAACGGAAGCACAATCACAGTCGAATCCGTCTCCGATAGTTTGTACACCGACTTGATGTTCTGAACCGATGAAGCCAAATTGAGCTGAGTCAGTGGCACACCTTTCGGGCGACTCGTGGTGCCAGAGGTGTGCAAGAACAGAGCCACATCTGAGGGTTCATTGACGACTTTGGACATCAAGTCAACGCTCGGCTCTACGTTGGTCGAAGAGAGAGTGATTTTGGAATTGGGCGAGTGAAGCTTGGCGGTCACGTGGGGGATGTTTAGCTTGGAGGCGGCGGATTGAGCTGGCTGGTTTCCTTCTTCCGGTGTCAATAGGAGCTTCGATTCCGAGTCAGCGAGGTAGAACTCGAACTCCTCAGCCGTGTAGGCGGCGTTGAGCGGAGCCGCCGTGGCTCGGCATCGGATTACCGCCAGGAACATGATCACAAACTGCAAAACAGAACACATTTTTCGAATCAGCAAAGCAACATACCAATCGCCGCGCACAGCAGAGATCCAAGCACGAATTTTTTCAGAATATGCAGACAAATGGGTTGTCAGTGTTGGACTCCATTAAAACCATCCATCTACTTTTCATGGATTCTAACTTGTTTTTCCATAAATCGATGCTTGTACATCCCAAAGAACCCAGAACACGACAGAAGATGCCTTTCTTGCTCTACCCTGTTCAATTTATTCTGATTAGCTTTTGCAAAACTCGTCATGTTAAACAGTAATCACGCGCTCACAGAAATTTCATGCCCTAGACGCACTTTTCTTTAATGGAAATCGACCCCATTTCCGTTCCTCTGTTCTCGAAGAACTGCGAAGCACAGAGGAACGTCTTCCCATCCCGCATTTTCCGAGTCCATCTTCGACAAAAACGATCGAACTCGTCATCGGGAAGCCATCGCTACCGCGACGAATTCAAACATCGTCATCGGCAATTCTCCATCGGATCATCGTGGAAACAAGAACCCTCACCCAAAAAAAAAAAAAAAAAAAAAAAAATGCATGCGGCCGTACTCCGCGAACTGTCTCGACGATCGGGGGTGGGGGGAAAGGGACGACGTACCTCGACGGTGTTGGGGAAGGTGAGGGCGACGGCGTCGCCGGCGCCGACGCCGGAGGCGGCGAGGAGGGCGGCGGCGTGGTCGACGAGCTCCTGCAGCCGGGCGTGCGTCAGGTCGAGCCTCCCGCAGGCGGAGATGGCCCTCCGGTCGGGGAAGTCGGACGCCACCTTGGCCAGCAGGCCGGTGAGCGTGAGCCCGAGCTTCTCCATATCCGGCTAAAATCACAGGAGGAACGAAACGGAACGAAACCAAACGAAACGAATCGACCGGAGAAGAAAAATTCGACCGATCGCTCGGCGAGACCGAGAACAAACGGAGATCAGAACGAGAACGCGAATCCGCACGGAGGAGAAACGGAGGGAGAAGACTGAGAGAGCGCGTTTCGATGGCGGAGAAGACGGAGGGTTTGCGGCTGTATATAGGACGGGCGGAGGGGGAGGGAAGGGTCGAGGTGGCTCCGCGGCCAGGTCGCGTTCGGTGAAGGTGGCGACTGGGGGGCGAGGTGGGGGCGGTGGGGGCCCGCGGGAGCCGCCACGTGGCGAGTCGGGACGGCCGCTTGGAGGTCGGGTGGGCGTGTGTTCCCCCACGCCTTCGGGAACTGCGCTACAGCTTTCTGCTTGGCTTTGCTTGGCTTGGCTTGGCTTCGTTTTGGCTTCCGCGAATCTCCCTCCCGCCTGCCCGCCTGCCGCCACGTGGACGCGGGGGGCGCTGACGACAGCTTCCCGACGGGGACGTCACGTCCGGGGACGCGTCGGCTTCTGGGAAAGTTTCTAGACGGAGAGAGAGCTAATTGAGTAACGTCGGCACCCGTCAAATATCGTAATCACACGAGTCGAACCGAAGTCGATCGCTTGTATTGAGGGAGCTGGACTCGCGTGCATCGACCATACGAAAGAATTGTTACGCCGTGCCAAAAAAATTTCGTTTTTTAAATGCATGTGAAGCCACTCGATCTCAATTGTCATGTCGTGTGCACACCTCATCTCTTTTTAGCAGCTAAAATGGAGTTGGTTCATAGCACCTATCGAAACGAGTCATAAACCCATCTCTTAATAGGCTCCCATCTCTTAATAGGCTGAGTTGTCGTACGAGTTAGTTAGTAAATGTCATAAATGAGTTTGAAACTTTGAGTCTAGAATAATATAGGCATTAAATAAGATTCCAAACCAAGCCATCTTTATCACTTTTTTTTCACTAGTGTATCAGTTGATCATTAGAATTGTATTGTTTGGAAAATAAATCAATTTGGGTTGCGTCAATTCGATCCGACCTATCCAGATGGCAGATCTAGCTTTGGACAAATGGGAGCAGGCGAGGGATGGTCGCATTGTGTGTGGGCCTGCCCCGTGAGACGTGGTCAGTTATGACCCGTGACTCGAGTAGTGGCATTTTTGCCTTGGAAGAAGCGAAGTTGGATTTTTGCTGGCGTGGCGGTCGACGGGCTCGCAGTCGTATGCGCTTTCGATAAGAGGTCCTCTTTTCTTTCGCCTTTTGGTGCTCCCGAAGGCCTTTTTGACGAGGTTAAATTTGAGACGATGGTCTCTCCTTTATTCTTCCTTCTTCTTCTTCCGGGAAGTTAATGCACGCGACCGACGTACCGACATCAACTGACGTCAGATTTGTCTCTGACTCGTTTCTCCTTATTTTGGGCCCTAAAAAGGAGAAATAACGAAATGATATGTACGAAATTCGAATGATGACATAAATAAATAGAAGGCTCAAGTGCCCAAAAGTTCCTTCGAATTTGACATCATCTTACAGCAAAGGCGAGCTATTTCATATTTCGAACAAATTTTACTAGGAATATTAAACTTGAAATGTACCCCATTCAAAAATATTCATCATTTTCTAGAACCATCTTGTATGCTTTGAAACCTATGGTTTGATAGCTTCCAAAATTTACTCATGTTCCATCTTTATTATTAATTGAACAATTTCAATGAATTATCATCTTTAATAACTACCACTTTCTATTGCTACAATTCACTAATCATAACTTATATTTTGACAAAAAAATATGAAACATTAATAAAGTAAAAGTTTTAGTCATAAAATGTAAGTTATGATTAATAGTTCCAAATTATACATTCATTATCGAACACCACAGAGAAGTTCCCACTGATCCGATTCTCAAGTTCTAGATTCTATCCTAAAACTATGTTCACCTCTATGGTACAAGAACTTCAAAAAATTCCCAATTATTCCCCTCAATCGTTGCACCATTGCATCATAACCCCAGATTGTGATAAGTTACAGATTACTCCCCTACACTTTGATTCATATTGGTATGGCTAGTTTTTTTCTGCACAACGATTAAGTATTGACAGTGGATTAACTCATTTTTCTTGATTAAAGAAACCTCTATTAAAGATTCCTAGTTACATCACGACTATGCATCCTATCTAATTATTTTTAATTTACATCAACCATCTTATATAGGTTATCTTGGTCAAAAAACTGAATAGTTCCTCTTTCGAGTAACACTTCAGGGTGACATGGACAAATTTATTAACAACTTCAGCAAAAATCCGAGTTCGGTGGGTGGCACTTGACTTTTCAAAGCTCAAGGACTATTGCACATATAAGCAAAAGACGAGAGGGTAATTTGTAACTTTTCGAAATTTAATTTTGCAACGGTGCAAAAGATCGCAGGGGGTTTTGACTAATTATGTCGAAATAAAATATGGGATACACACAGTAATCATGCACTAATTTCTTTCAAGTGCAAGTGACTTGTCATCAGTGTCGGAATAAATTCCTTCTAGAGATACCTTTTTTTTCCCAATTAAAGAGCGGAATGATGACGTGATCGAAAAATCAAAAAAGGACGTTAAAGTGCATATACACATATTAATTAAGATTATCTTCTTTCATTATATAAGATCCAACAATTATAATACGGGACATATCGGGTGCTTTGTATAATTGATTATATGCATCGAACCATCAAAACAAAGGCAAAGACTATATATGTTTATTTAGATTGGAATATATTCGATTGCCTGACTTGTCCATTACTTTTAAGATCATGCCTTAATAAAAGTGTCGATTAACCATTCCAGCTTCTTTATAATGTAACATCCACTTTGTTTTGCCAGCAAGATCCCTTATAAATGTCCCGAGCATCAATTCTATCTGTTGCTCCGACAAATTAATCATCCATAAAGTGCATGTCTATTTTCGTTTACTATAATTATAAAGTTGTATCTCATGATCTTAGGGGTTAAATTAGACATTTGCCTCATTTTCTCATATGGCAAAACTAGTGTTCATCTTGAAAATTGACATATAGGCACATTGACAACTCAAGTTCATCCACCACCGTAGAATATGCCCAAGCTGTCAAAAGACAAAGTAGAGCACATCAACATCACAACATGGTTTATTCCTACTCACTAATTAGAGAATATCCTTCCTATGTATCTCTTAATTTAATCACTATGGTGATATTAATAGCCCCGCCAATGTCAAATCAAAGTCGAAAGGAAATGAGATGAGATATCATTTAGTGTTAATCAAAGACGCAAAAACATAGTGAAATTGGCTCAATTCATTTTTGTTATACATAATATATATATATATATAAGCTACAATATATCTGTAAATAGCTACTTAGTTGCAAGGATTTTGAGGACAGGATGCTCTCTAATTTTATTTTATTTTTAATCTAAGATAAGTTTTTCATATAGCCTTGATTAAAATGCAAATGAACTTATCAGTTCCATAGATAAAAATTGACTAAATGATTACATCAAAATTTCGCGCGCAAGTTTAGAACTAAATTGGTAAAATTGAAAGCTTATAACTTAGTCAGCATCTGTATAACATGATTAGATTCGATCACATAGTTTTCCATTCACAAAGATAATAATATGAGAGACAGGACTGATGGTCCTTTTTTCGGGCCGGTCTTTTGTGGGACTATGATCTAACTAACCAACTCATGGCGATGTTTCGATGTTCCACCATCCCAAATTGGCTGTATTGAAGGGTCAAAGTTTTCATGCGCGTGCGACCTTTCTAGAATCGAAGACCAATGGAAATTATGGGAGGAAATTGCATCTCCAAATCGAATTAGGTGACCTATCTAAGTAGGTCACGAAAAGGCCTTAAAACTCATTGGAAACCTAAACGATCTTAGTGCTTCGCTTTCGCTCGAACCATTCAATCTTTTATAAAAAAAAAATGACGAGACCCACAATGACCACAGAGAAAAGCAAGCTGCCCAGCCAATCACCCATTGCTAAAACGACAAGTGCTTGATGACTTGCTCAGCACCCGTCTATCACATTCAACCCACATGATTCGCGCAAACTACCGTGTTGTCGTCATTAAGTTTCCTAGTCCGACTTTTTTATAAACTTATAACTATCGGCAGCATTGTCGAAGTTTCGCACGAGGACTTTGCTTGCAATTTTCGATGGAAGATAGAGCTCAGCGATTTCAAGTTCTATTCAAATTTCACTTGAAACTTGAAATCTATCCATCGGAACAGGGTCCTTAATTTTTGTGACCTATAACCTATCCCATCACAAGTTCCAAGATCAGTTCCAGCGTTTACCCACGTTCTACCTCTACTAGTGAATCATTACATCTAATAATATCATTTGCTATAATCCACAAATCACAACTCATAACTAGACACATGATGATTATGATATATTAATAAAGTGAAAGTCTTAATTATGGATATTGCTGGAAATAGAAATTTGAACCATTGGTTTTAGATTACATACCCATTATTGAACACCATCGAATACCATAGGATTGTATGAATATATTAAACAAGAAAAACATGAAGATTTGCTCCAGCTTCCAAGTTCCCAATTTCACTTGAAACCTAAAATCTATCCATTGGAACACAAGTTCCTCAATTTTTGGAACCGGGAAACTACCATGCATATCCTAAAACTTGGAACCAGATTGACTCCTATCGATTTGGTTCTTAGCGTCCCGATTCTACCCTGAAATGATGCTTGTCCTTGGCGAAAGGTTTCGAATGGAAGCTCCCAAATTTCACGAAGAGCCAAATTGACTAAAGGCTCCGCGAGTGGCCTCCTCCTTTTCTAAATTTTGCCCCCACGCAGCTTTCAAGGGCCGCAATTCAAGGTCGCCGTGCTTGGTGAAATCACCGAAACAACACGTGATTTTCTTGCTGCTTTTGCGTGGTCAAACCTACCCGCTTGCGCGCCCCAAGTATGTGGATTCGAATGGGAAACTATTGTTTATTGAATCTGTTTACTTGCAAGATTAGTCCTCGAAGAGGACAAAACCTATCACGTCCATATAAACAGCATTCATTCATGGAAATGTCGTGTGTCAAGCGTTGACAAGTACCTCTAACACGTTCGACAACGAGAGAACAAGCACGCCGAGCTATATTGGTTTCATTTATCTACTCAGCTAAATAGAGAGGACTTAAAAGGACCATGGGATTTTGCTTCGTGCACAGTCACATCAGGTCAATCTCGACAACTAGTCGATATGAATCCGTCTGCTCGTTATCACAATCGAACCCGTCGATTTGGTCCATTGAACGAGTCAGTGATGATCCGTTTCATTGGTCAAATTGATGGTAGGATTAATGGAATTGGCGGCGGGCCAGTCAACCAAGTCATGTATTCCCTAGGAAAACTATGTTTGGTGGCACAGCCTGCTCCCAGATTTGGGATTTGCTTCCTCCTCTTCCTCTCCTAATTTCTTCCGTTTTTATTTTATATTATTGTTCAGTATCAACGGTCGGAACAATTATGTTACTTACGTTTTCAATCAACGGAGCCCACAAATATGAAATATAAAATCATACCAGTTTCACGTGAGAATTAAATAAATCGATAAATGAAATTTGGTTGGGCTAAAGTGGACCGCGATTATACGTGCATGAATTATGCTATTAATTTGGATATTGTATGGGTATGTGAATTATGCTCGTTTGGGTCATTTATAAATTAGATATAATTCGACCAAAAAAAAATTTAAATATAAAGGAAAGGAAAAGGTAATAGAAATATAAACAACCCCAAAATGGCCTACACTCAAAATAGAAAAAGTACATATGATTCCCAAAGAAGAATAGAAAAATCTCAAATCCAGGTCCATCCTAGTCAAGGTTGGGGACCATGAATTTGGTGGTGATGACTTGAGACCAAAGATGAGACGGTGATTTCAAAACCGTTTCGGAAGATTGAGCTAGATCGGTGCGTGACATCCCTTTAAATCTATTTAATCAATCGAAAATCATTTCTTTTTGAAAGTCCGGACCTTTTCCCGTTTGAATCAACCGAGCCGACAACGGTCTGGTGCCCGTGTCGGGGGGACACGGGAAAGAGAGGTCCGCACCAAACACTGCCACCGCCGATAACGTTTCGCGGAGGTCGGAATCTTGCGGCGGGGAGGCAAAAATAAGGACAAGCAAAAGTGATTGGCCGGGAACGTAAGCGCTTACGTCCCACCAATCTCGCACAAGATTCACGAACCATCATCCATTGCCTTCTCGTGGCCAGGATCCCTTTTGTGTCGATATTTCACGGGTCATCCCAATATCCAAAACTCTGAATTCTGGCGGCCCAGCGCGCGTGCCTCGTAGATATTCCGTCTCGGCCAGTGACCACCCGTCGAGAAAATCCTGCCCCAGTTACCACCTCCCTCCAGACCTCCCGAGACAGATAGGGGTCGCGGGGACGTCTCTACTTTCGAGGGACAGGAAGAGACGTTTCGCCTTTTGCCACTCGACACTTGGACTTCGCTCTGCACGATGGGCAGTGTATGTTTTTGTCGGCCGGGTTCATCCGATTCTGGATTTGCTTCACGCACCGCTTGTGATCTGGGGAAGAGGGGTGATCCGAGACCGAAGCGGGCGGCGGTCTGGGGAGGAGGATTTGCTTTCGACATGGCTCGATGCGATCCATAATGTCTGTGTGTCGTGACTCGTGTGCCGTGCACATCCTTATGATCGGTCACGATTCGATTTCGAGCTCGATCGGAAGTGAAAAAAGAGAGCACCTTGCAACCCATGTTAATCTGTTCGTGATTGTTTATTTCAAAATCAAAATATCGTAGAGATTAAACTAATACCGCGACTCAGCGTTCGAAGAAGTTGAGCGTGAGTTTCATTAGCGGAAACAGTTCATCGTAATGAGCCAATTAATAATGGTAATTATGTGAGAACTAGGAAAGCTGAGGAAGAAATCTCTTCAGAAAAGAGGGACATGCGCGTCTTGATGATCGCAAGGGCTGTTCATAATCGGTTCAAAAGTCCATATCATAGGCCAACTGGACAGGCTCTTGGCCACTTACCCTAAAAAACGAAAGAGACGGGTGATTTTTCTTGGTTTTGGCTGTACGCTGAAAACATGTTTTAGGTCGGCCATTGCGTGTATAATTGCCCCATCCACATGTGCTGTGATCCTAAGATGAATTTCATTGCAAGTGGGCCGGAGGATGCTAGGTTGGCAATAGATTGTCCATCGTTGGAAGAATTGGATAGAATAATTAAATATTAAATCACGTATTTATCTAACAGTTTAAGTTTTTAAAATAGTTAGTAAATGATCTCATAAATTTTTTTCATAAAATCAGAGTTAGCATATCGTGAGTTCGAATTTTTCAAGTCCCTATCTGTATATCAACCTAACTAATATGTTCACTCTTTATGCTATTTGGTTATCAATAAGAATTATCAAAGGCCACAAGAGATGACATATAAAATTGTGATGAAACACTATGATCTTTATGGATACCATATAGATGCACATAAGATATTCAATTTGGAAAAGAAAGAAAGAATCATATTGATAAAATGATTTTATGTATGGTTGTGTTTTGCTCCATCCTCATCGAAAGAAACCAAGTCTCTAATCGGTGTTTGTGACTGTATGTTTATAGTCACAAATGATACCGGAGATATTCTTAGACCCACACGTACATGGTCGACTATACCTTGTGGTTGCCGAGAAAATAAATTGAAAATAATTGAGCCAATCATTGGTAGTGTGTCCGCTTTTAGGTTGGGCCGACTCTTTCTTTCTTTTTTGGTACATTTCTTCCTTAATACATTATTTTGTTGCTTTATATATAATTTTGTTAATGAGTACTTGTTAACGAAGGAAAATCTACAATTTTCAATGCACTGTTTTTCTCGCATGTCATGTAATTATAATATTAAAAGTTGAAATTAATTAAGCATGCTTAATAATTGCTTCTAGCTGCTTTTGAAGCACGTGCCATTCAATTTGATATGTTGCTTGGTCGGATCATATTTTGAAGAATCTCCTAGTGTATGTGCTTATAACCATAAATTGATCATCGAAGATGGACTTCCATCAACTAAAAGTCATTACATTCGAATCTCCCTTAGCTTCCTCATCATTGCGTCTCCATTTCCATCTTTGTACTTCCGTCGTAGGATAATACGTGACATTGCATATTTGAAAGGACATTCTTAACTGTTAAAATCGTTCTTCCATAGTTTTTACATATTTTCTCAGCTGCGTACTAATGCTATTATGATCCATGGAGAGATATCACGATTCTTTTCTCTTGTACTTAGGAACGTGTCGATTATCAATTGATTGACCCTAGATATATTCGACGACACTTTATTAGAAAAGGCCAGTTGATGGAGCGCTTATTGCTTGTGTATGGGGCTCATTGGTGCATGATTCCTTACGTATGTTCCGAGGATGCTCGACATTAGGATTGAAAAGTCCACAATTAATATGACCCCTATTAATCCTTTTTCTGTAGTTGGTGTGTTATTTTCTTTTAAATGAGTTTTTTGTCGGGTGAAGCTGAATACGGGGTCCTTAGAAAGCTTTTAGCACGCGATAGCACAACTCTAGATAAACCATCACACCATTTCCATTTCTCACAAGTAAAGTCCTTCCCTTCTCTCTACCATAATTGATAATTTTCTATAACTTAATTTTCGAGTGATTATGGAATTATATAGTTCTTGCACGCATTAGACCATTGTGAATCCACGTTGCCAATTTAATCTGAAAAATTAGTTAAAAAGTTCTAAATATATTACATTTTTAACAATTTAATTATAAACTTTTAAATTATACCAATTGAGTCTTAAACATTTTTCACGTTTTGCCAATTTGGTCAATTCGACCAATTGTGGCCAGAAATTACTGACGTAGAAGTCGGCCATCCTATGTGACACGGCCGACTCTAACGTGAACATTCTTTTCTTTACCTTTGTTTGGATTTAGTTCGGTGAGGGCTTGGGCAAAGGCTGCGACGTCCTTGTTGGCCAAAATGAGGGTGCGCAGCTCTCACCTAGATTTAGCAAGGGCCACATTGCTCGACCCAGTACTAGTGAGGGCATCCTGACCCTCGCCAGCCTGAGTTCAAAGAAAAGAAAGCTAAAGAAAAGGAAAGAAACCAAACAAATGCAAAAAAAAATTAAAATATTATTAAAAATGTCAAGATCAGCGCCAGTCGTGTTATTTAGGATGACCGATGCTTACGCTAGCAATTTCTAGATCAATTGGGTAGATTAACTCAATTGGCAAAATATGAAAAGTTATAGAACTCAATTGATATAATTAAAATGTTCAAAGTGTAATAAATTAAAGAATTTTTTTAAACAATTTTCCCGATTTGGTTGGTTTTGGCTTTACGCTGAAACAAGCTTCGGGTCGGTCATTGCGGGTGCCGCATCTTAGGTGGGTTGGGATCCTCGGATGGAGTATCATTACAGGCGGGCCGGAGGATTTTGGGACGGAAATAGATTGTCCCCCGTACAAAGAATCTTCTCGGAAACGAAGTCACATTTTACGACTCCTCCTGTCTGAATTTGATCATCCGTGATCAATCGTGTACACAAACGTGAGAGGCGGAAAATGAGGAACTTCCGGTCGGCAATGGACCTAATAAATTTGGTTAGAGATCGGTTCGGATTAGGTGTCATCATTTTTATTCTCGATTGCTAATGGATCTGTCGCGTCGATTGCCCGATCTCCAATTGGTGGTTGCGAATGCGCGAGTGTAATCATGAACAAAACTGGACATTTTCTGTGACTCGATACACTCGACCCGGTCGCCTGTGGTTCAATTCAATGGACATGGTTAAGAACGAAATAGTCAATTGGGAAAGGAGTCAAGCCATTGGAAAACAGAGGGCTTTTGGGTTGGACCGACTCTTTTCTTGCTGGACAAGCCAGGCTATTGGGCCCCCAAAATGAAGCTACAGAATTTGATTGATTAACTTGGGGGATAAATTTCATTCATTCGTTTTGGGATTAATACCATAAAAAAAAAAAAAAAAAAATCCTAAAACAGTGTACCTATGCAGTGTTTACCTCAGACTAATTTTCATTACAATAAATTCTCAAACTAACATACTTATGCCACATTCACTCTAAATTGATTTTCATATCACAGAAAATCTCATATCGATACGTCTCATGAAAAACTTACCAATATCTTTGGGCAAAATTAAAGCAATAGTGACATGGGGTACTAGTTTATGATTTTATGTGACATAAAGATTAATTTGTGGTGAGTGTGGCACAAATATATCCCTTTTGTGAACTTTGTGATACGAAAATTGATTTTATATGGATGCAGCCTAAGTGTACTAGTTTGAAAGAACGTTTTTTTTTTTTACAAAGGTGGCACAAGTGTATGATTGAAAATTTTAAGATCTTTTTCTCAGCTACATAATGATGTAATCTTGATGCATGGAAAGCCATCATGATTCTTTTCTCTTACACTTAGGGACAAGCCGATTGTGGATTGACAGGACCCCAAATAAACCCGATAACCATTTCATTAGAAAAAGCCCAGTTGATGGAGCAAGCAACACTCATACATGTGGCTCATCTCATCCACTAGTGCATGTGAGCTAGATTCAAATTAAGATTCTGTTGTTTTTTATTCCCTGAAGGATGACCCATTGCACGGGCAAAGGTTTTCTTCATTCTTAAATTGATTATGCTGCATTTCTTTAATGTTTAGGGTTGAATTGGTTCCATGTTAACTATAACCACTTATCAGCTCTCCTCCCATCGGCCATAGAAGAAGCACATCATATGTGATGTCGTCTCCCTAAAAAATAGCGCATGACTATGGTTTGCTCTTGACATACGGTCCAAAAAACCTTATAAAGACACGCATGCCCTTCACGCTTGTTTTATTCCTAATGCAAGATTTAGCATATTTTTACCATGATAATAGCACAAAAGTCTCTAAACTTTGATTCAATATATATTGTTGTCTTTAAATTTTTAATTTGCGCAATGTGAACCTTGAACTGTAGTATAATATTCAATGTTATCCCCGAACTTTTAATTTGCTCAAAACAGTCCTTGAATTATCGATGAATGTTTAACGTAATCCCTATACTGTATAAACAAATTAAAAATATCAAAGTTTATGGACCACATTGAATAAATTAAAAATTTATAGGACCATATTATATGTTGAACTAAAGTTTAGAAACTATGTGTCAACCTCCCATTAACCACGCTAGACCGACTTTTAAGATTCTTTAGTTCATCAGTGTTGATTCAGTTGACTTGTCCTATCCGATGAGGTCATCAAGTTCACGCTCGTTTTTCTTAATATATATAGTATTAAAGTGGATTATGTATCCAATTCAAAAAACAAAAAGATTTACTAAATCGACTTCATAATTTAAAAATATTTTCAAAGTTTGATATGAAATCGGGATTTTGGCAAATTCAAATAGATGAAGCAAATAGATACAAAATAGCATTTGTAGTGTTATTTGGACAATATGAATGGAATGTAATACCCTTTGGTTTGAAAAACGTTCCTTTTGTCTTTCAAAGAATAATGAATGACATTTTTAATCCTTATTCTTAATATATTTTAGTTTATATAGATGATGTTTTAATTTACTCTATTAGTATAGATCAACACTTTAAACATATCTCAGTATTCATAAGTATTATCAAGAAAAATGGCTTAGTAGTCTCCTCAACCAAAATATCACTTTTCCAAATAAGAATTAGATTTTTAGGACATTAAATTTCTCAAGGAATTATCATACCAATTGAAAAATCAATTTTTTTTTGCAGAAAAATTTCCCGATGAAATTAAAGATTCTTAGGAATTCTCAATTACATTATAGATTTTTTTTTCGCAAATATTAATATTATATATAAACTCTTACATAAAAAATTACAGAAAAATCATCCACCATGGACATTAGCTCACATTAATATTATTAAATAAAGCAAAACCCATGTTAAAGAAATACTTTCGCTCCATCTTGTTGGTCCTTCTGCTTTCAAAATAGTAGAAACAGATGCTTTAGATATAGGTTATGGATGTAATCTAAAACAAGTAAATTAATAATAAAGAACAAATAGTGCAATTTGTTTCTAAACATTGGAACAAAACTCAACAAAATTACTCTACCATTAAAAAAAAAATAGTAGCCATTGTTTTGGCAATTTCTAAATTCCAAGGCGATCTTTTAAATCAAAAGTTTTTATTAGGCATTGATTGTAAATCAACAAAAGAAGTACTACAAAAGGATGCATTAAATATTGCTTATATTATTTGTCTTTGATTTTGATATTGAATTTATTAATAGATCATCAAATTCTTTGCCTAATTTTCTAACAAGAATTTTTGTGGGGAAAACAATGCTGAAGTCCAAAAAGACAAAGGCAAAGCCATTGCTAAAATCTCATAATCACAACCCCAATCACCAACGATAGACTAGCTCCAAACTTGGATAGATATAATAAAAGCTCAACAATCACTTAAAATCCAACAATCTCCACCAACATTATAATCACCTCAGTAGTTGCAGATATAGTTAGACATAATCAAAGCTCAATAAACACCATTACTGCAATCAATATCTCATTATCTTACTCCTTATTTGTCTCTATTACTCTCTCAAACAAAACTAGAAACTACTTTATCACAACAATACAAATCTCAAACTAGATCACAAACCCAAAAAATCACTATCATTATTTGCTCCAATCAAAACTTAGGCAAACATTGCTCAAAAAAATTCATCAAAACAAATTGAGATCACTTTAAACCTATCACCATTAACCTTTCACAATCCAAAAGAATTGCAATCACTTAAAAGGATAAACAGTGAAATTGTCATAAAACTATCCCCTTCCTCTATAATAGTAAAGCCATCTACTTCTGTTCTTTCTGTAACAACATCACAATCTTCAGCCAAATCACAATTCATCACCAAAAGCCAACATGAAAATTTCATGGTAGTTGAAAGAGATTTCCACAATGAAAACTCAAAGGTTTATGCAAAACACATTTTCCCAGAAATTTGGCATTACCAACCAACTAATATGTCAAAATCACAAGCTTATTATGAATAAATCCTTATTGAAATCAAATCTGTTACATTTAAACATTTTGCATCATTTGAAAATAATAATAACATCATTTATTCAATAACCACAATCTTCCAAGCCATACCTCCAGAAATGTGGAAACCCAATCGTCATACCTAGTTACGATTTGATACTAGATTAACCACCAAATTACCATATTTTTCGACCTTCACTTATTGTGAGTACTAGAGCTGTTAAATGGGTGGGTCGAGTCAGGTTTGGGTCGGGTCATTAATGGCCCGACCCAAATTGACCCATTAACCCATTTATGCCAATTTATGACCCATTTATGTCTAATGTAACTTTTCCAACCCATACCCAACCCGACTTATACCCAACCCATACCCGACCCAACCCATATTAATAACATATTTTCATATTTAACAAATTTAGAAAAACTTATTCCTATATATTTTTTTAAAAAATGGTATTGCTAAAATAGTTTTATACTACACAAATTTAATGGACAATTTTTATAATTTTTAAAATAATTATTTTAAAAATTGAATTTTAATTATTTTTTATTTTTAAAAAATTAAATTTTTAATTATTTTTTATTTTAAAAAAATTAAAATTTTAATTATTTTTATTTTTTATTTTTTAAATATATTATTTTTATTTTTCATTTTTTGTTCTTCTTCTTCTTGGCCGGCCGCCGGCCACAGGTGAGCCTCGAGCTCGCCCGACGCCGACGAGCTCGAGTCTCGTCGGATCGGCGAGGCTCGAGCCTCGTCGGACGTTGGCGAGGCCTCCGCCTCGCCGATCTCGGCGAGCTCGAGGCTTGCCGGCGTTGGGTGAGCTTGATCTCGCCCCTCGCCGGATCTGGTGAGGCCTTTGGGGAGCTCGAGGCTCGTCGGCGTCGGGCGAGCTCGAGCTCGCCCCTCGCCGAATCCGGTGAGCTCGAGCTCGCTCGACGCCGGCGAGCTCGAGGCTCGCCTGGCCGGTCGCCGTGCCGGCCACTGGAGGAAGAAGAAAGAAAAAAAGGAAAGAAAAAAAAAAAAGAAAAGAAAAGAAAAGAATTATAATTTTACTACCTCTAATAGAGTAGACTAGATAGTGGATATTTTTAATGGGTTGGTAAATGGGTCTTAAATGGGTACAGAGTAGACCCATTTAAGTGTACCCATTTAAGACCCATATATTTTAGTCCTTTTATTTTTAAAACCCATCATGGGTGTCTTGGGAAATAAGGCCTGACCCATTAACGACCAATTTAAGTAAACATGGGTGACCCATGTCCATCTTCTGAAGACTGGGTTAGAGGAAAGAAAATTGCTTTCTTGTTGAAACCCTTTTATGATATTTCTACTATGTTCTCTGGAGTTAGATATCCCATGGCGAATTATTTTTATGGAGTATGGCAGATTCAGCTTCGTTTAATACAGGCAAGGGATACTGAGGATGAGGCTATTAGTTCTATGGCTAAGGCAATGCTCAAAAAGTTTGAAAAATATTGGAAGTGTTATAGTGTTGTCTTATCATTTGCTGTTATATTAGATCCTCGCTATAAGTTACACTTGTTAGAGTTTTGCTACTCAAAGTTGGACATGGATGATCATGTGGAATTTATACAGGGCATTCGAGAAAAACTCTATACACTTTTCGATGAATATGTGACCTCTATGTCTAGAGATGATCGCTTTACTTCTTCAACTAGTTGAGGTAACATTTCAGTTGAGGGCATTGATGAGAACATTGGGGATGCCATTGATGAGTTTGATGCATTTGAGGGTGAACACTTTGGATCACAATCTACTAAGTCACAATTGGATTTGTATTTGGAGGAGAATAGGCTTGATAGAAAGAAGTTCCCGGATCTCAATGTTCTTGATTATTGGAAGACTCATTCTCATCGGTATCCCGAGTTATCCCTCATGGCACGTGATATATTGAGCATTCCTATCACTACTGTTGCCTTAGAATCAGCCTTCAGCATTGGAGGACGCATTTTAAATAAATATCGTAGTTCCCTTTCCCCTGAAAGCGTAGAGGCTGAGCTGTGCACTAGAAATTGGTTATTTGGAGTTCCGCCTGAGGAAGATTTGGATGAGGAGTCTCTCATCATTGACTTTCAAGACTATTTACATTAGGTACTTTTTTTCATCTCATTCTTTTCATTTGCTCATATGATTTAATACACTTGTCTTCATAATGATGTATTCTTGTTTTACTTTGTGGTGCTACAACTTCTAATCAAAGTTGATGCTTTTCCTTTTCAGGTTCTAGACTAGTTGTTGGGTCATAATGAGGAGGTACACGAAAATTTTTAATCAAAGTTGATGCTTCAGAGGGTTGCTAAAGCAGAAATTAATTTGAAATTCCTTTTCCTCAGGTATCAAGTTGAAACTGATGCCTTTTTGTCAGTGCTGGCGCTTCAACCTATTCTGAAGATGGAATCAGTGCCTACCCATTGTTGAGCTACTAGAACAAAATTGCTTATCTTCATTTGCCTTCCCTTATGCTAGAGAAGGATAGATTGGTTTCTCATTTTTTCATTGGTTTATTTCGGCCTCATAGTAAAATGAACAAATGCTTGTAAAGTAGAAATAAAGCAACTTAGTTGTTCTCTTAATGTTGGAACCCTTATGAGAATACTTACATAATCTGCTTGATCATATTGTAGAAAATGTATTTAATCTTCATAGTTTCCCTCATCTGGTGGGCATGAAATATGGGTAGTTAAGACATGGATTTCAAGAGGATACATGAATTTGCTGAGCTATATATATCCTCTAGAGTTTATTTTCTATTTGCTCATTCTTTACATTTAAGCAGTTGATGTTATGCAGGCAGTCGTTTGTGGCCTTTATAGGACTGAGAAGCTACAGTTCCATCCAAGTGACGATGAGATCGTGCAACTTCTTGTGGCTTTTTTATGCTTAAATTTTTTGGATGAGGGAAAATGTAAGAGAAGTCCACTTGTTGGTCAAATGCATTATTAAGTGACTGACAAGTTGCTTCTCGAGTCACTTTGAGACATCAACATCTACTATTGAACTAAATTTTCTTTTTTGGGACTTCTGTCAAGGATTAGGTGCTATGGATCATCTTGAGTGTTGGGTCTTTCATGTCTGATTGAGAAGGGTGATTATATGTGATCTTCTTAACTGTTGGGTCTTTCTTCGGTTAGGGACAACAATGCTCTGTGTAGTTGACTGGTGAAAGTGAGTTCAAGTGGATTTATCTTCGTACTGGCAATGAGCTTTCTGCTTGAACATTCGAATTGATTGCCTCAAATTTGAATGATACGATCACATCAACAAATGTAATTGAACGAGCACAGCAAGATAGGCGGCATGAACGATGGTTTTCTTGCGTAATGCATTCCTAGTCACTCACTCACTCACTCTCTCTCTCTCTCTCTCTCTCTCTCTCTCTCTCTCTCTCTCTCTCTCTCTCTCTATTTTTCTTCTTTTTCTAGTCTATAATTTTATAGATGGATGTTTATGGTTCACTCAGGTGTAAAACTAATTTACTTTAATTTCTATAATTACGATGCATGAATTTGGAAATAAAAGCATTTTTTTTTTTTTTTTTGGTCGGTGGATGCTTAGTGATTTAATGGGGGTTTTAAATAGGTTGGCGGCGAACCTCTCTGGATGCAGAAGAAAAAAAAGGAAAAGAAAGGAAAAGAAAAAAAGAAAAAATAATTTTTTTTTGAAAAAGTATAAAAAATTGAAAAATTATTGATTAGATTTGTATTGCTTGGAAGTATTTTAGTAATATAATCTTAAAAAAAAAAAAGATAAGAATAAGTTTTCCTAAATTTGGTTAAATATGAAAATATTTTATTAATATAGGTCGGGTCGGGTATGGGTCGAAAAATTTGCATTAGGCATAAATGGGTCATAAATGGGTTAATGGATCAATTTGGATCGGACCATTAATGACCCGACCCAACCCACCCATTTATCAAGTCTACATGGGTCCATAAATGGGTTGTGCAACCCATTTATCACCTCTAGAGAGTACTAAGAATCTTGGTGGAATGCTTTTTTTCGCCAAAATAATGATGATCATCACACTTGGCTTTTTATATTTTATTATTATTTTAAAACATGTTTTAACACTGAGCAATTACCTTTTTTGTTTCCAAAAGTGATGGAGTCATTTTAGTCCTGTCATTGAAAAATTATCTCAATAGTTTAAAAAAAGCATGAAAATCTTTCACACACATTTCAAACCAACCAATCATGAATAACATTTTTCAAATCTTATGCATTTTTTAAAACTACCTGGGAATTTGATTATAACCAGCCTTCTCATCCTTCACACCCCCCCTCCATCTACTTAGAAAATTCAAGATTAAGTGGTGGGACAATTTCAAATTCACAGAAAAACTTTTTGAGGAAGTAGTTTTGAACTAGTTAAATTGGCAAAATCACAAATCTCGTGATCACAAAATTACTAAATTTTTTCAGTAAAAATCATTGGCCTAAGCTCGTCTAGCTGCCATGCGGTCACTAGAAGAATATGGGCATACATTGGCAAAACTCATGGTGAAATTCCCAATCACAAAGTCACATTCAAAATCTCCAAGTTTCTTTGATAATGATCAATCCCATCATAGTGGCAGTACTAATGAAGATGATTGCTATGGAATCAACTTGTCAAATGACGATGGGGAAGAGTAGAGGAAATTATTGATCACCAATTACCAAAAGAAACAAAAGACGAAAAAGACAAAAAGAGTTTTTCAAAGAATAACATCATTTTCCTTTTTGAAGAAAAGAATCTAAAGATGCTGTTGCAGAATGAGACTGAAGACGCTGCTACAGAATTCGTCCAAAAGCACAAAAAAAAAAAAAAAAAAAAAAAAGGTCCAAGCCTTGACTATAAAAGGGAGTGCAGAAGAAGAAGGAGGGGCACTGCTTGCCTTCAGCCTACTTGCGCTCTTGTGCTCTTGCCTTACCGTGTCTTTAAAACCTCTTTTGATCACATCCTTTCACTTTCATATCTCCTTCACTTATATTTTTTCCTAAACACTTGTAATCACTCTTGATCACTTGTAAACATATTTCCGATCACTTGTAATTATCTCCGATCACTTGTATAAGCGTGTAAGTTTTCTTATAACTCCATAATATAACTAACCAAGTTTTGGTTAGCATTATTACTTCATATTATTAGTTTTTTTTTTTTACTTTTGTTTTAAGTGAGATCTCTACACGTGAGCGGACTACCACCCTTGTAGAAGATCACATTTTTTTTTATCACACATACCAGTGAGATCTCTACTTGAGTGTGGATTACCGCCCTTTCGTGAGATCACATTATTATTATTGTTCACACAAATCAGTGGGATCTCTACTTGAATGCGGATTACTGCCCCTGTGTGAGATCATATTGTTATTACTTTTCATATAATTTTATGATTGAAATAATAATTAGTTTAATCTTCATCTATATTTCATTTCATCACCCGATTCATTTCATATATATAGAAATTACTTTACGTTATTTCTTATCCTTTATAATAACTGACCCAAACAAACGTAGACGTTTTAATCCATAATCACTTAATTATACACACACACACACAAGAATAGATGTTGATTTGAACAAGTATTTGATCGACGATCCATTGAAAAACTAGGTGGTGGTTTTGTATGGTACTAACCTTGTTTCGCTTGCTAGCTTGTGGATTACAAACTGAACAATTTACTGGTTTGGTATACGAGAATTTAAGTACTGAATTTTAGGCGTTCATAATTTTAAGCATGGAGGATGGAATAAAGAATTCGGTTGACCATAAATGGGACTCAGTCATCGTATATGACTAATTTGATACGTCTTATCAATATCATTGGGGAAATATTAACCATGGTTGCTTACGACTTCAACTGAAATAATTCGGCAGTTGAGTCCTCACTTACCCCATTAAGTGAGTTTCAACTAGGGGTAAATGGTTCCAAGTTTTGTATATATTTTATCTAGAACCTATCCATTGAAATGGGTTCCTCATTTTGTAGAATTTGAAACTTATCCTGAAACGTAAAACCTACCTTGTCATAGGTTCTGGATTGGTTCCAGGGTCTACTCAGGTTCTACTTATATTATTTATTGAACAATTGTAGTGAATTATTACTTTTAATGACCATTACTTATTGGTAAAATTCACTGTCCACAACTTATATTTAGACACACGAAAAATATAAAATATTAACAAAGTAAAAATTTCAGTCATAAAATGAAAACTTAGACTAATGGTTCAGGATTATACACTTATCATCGAACGTTATGGAATATTGAAGGATTGCGCCAAGACGTAGACCAAGAAAAATATTAAAACTCATTCTAGGTTCCATCCACCTACTTAAAACCTAAAACCTACTTGTCAAAATAGATTCCGCAATTTTTGGAACTTGATTGCCCTATTGGCCACTCTTCTCACATGGAAGGGAGAGGTGGGGAGTTCAAATCTCCACCTTCTCAGAGAGATTGATGTGGAAGTGATTTAGTTTCAGATGTGGATTTCGACTTCCACGCCTTACAAAGAGATAGAGCAAAAGTATGAGAATAAGTGTTCAAGTAGGAGTAGAGTAGGATGGATAAAAAAAAAAAATGGAATTTGAAACTTACCTTACATGCGTTAAAACTTGAAACCGGATAGATTCCCATTGGTCCGGTTCTTCGACTTTAGGTTCTATCCTGAAATCATGCTCATTCTTAGTTTCAACTAAACTAGATACATTTTAAATTGATACTATTTAGAGTTATCGAGTGAATTTAGTCTCTTCTAAATTGTTAAATTTCGAATTTCTGATACTTCATTTGATTGTCAAGCAATGTGTAGAGTCTGATAAGTGTTGAGCACGTTGCTGACCCCGCATAAATTCTTCTATATTCGTTCCAAGACCGACCTAGGATGTTACTGTTTGAAAATGGCACGATATTCGAGTAAGAATTCCGGTTAGGTTCACTACAAGTGGAAGATATAAGTTACGCTTCCGCCATTGAATAGTTGATCTGCGAATGGATTCGATCTTAATTGTTTCTACGTCATACGTCATTGACCCGATTGTTAAGGGTCAAACATTTCTTTATACCCCAAATAACAATCCATAAGTTAACGACATTTTCTATGCCCCAACGACTTAAATTTTACCGAAAATTTTCGGCAATAGTTGCTATAAGAACGTACTCCTACCAATTAGGGTGCACTGACTGTTTCCCCTTTACGTCACATTTCCGACTTGAGACTATTTCGGGCAAAGGCCACACCCAACAAGGGGAGCCCTTGCTGGGCTCGGTGGCAAGGCTAGCCCGTCTGGCCATGGCCGGTGCTCGGGGCCGGCATCATAGTAGCTAGTCACCGGCAAAAAAAAAAAAAAAAAAAAGAAAGAAAAAAAAATAAAAATAATAAATAAATAAATAAATTATTTAAAATTATCCACGTTAGCATTGGTTGTGTCACGTAAACTATCCGGCATTTACATCAACAATGTCTGCCAAAATTAACCAGAATGACTAAATTAGCATTAAGCCAAATGTTTAGGACTAAATTAGCACTAGTTCAAAATGTTTAAGACTAAATCGGAATCATGAAAGATTTATGATTAAATTGGCACCAAGTCAAAATGTTTAGGAATAAATTAGTATTATTGTAATAGGTTTAGGAATTTTTTGACAAATTTCCCCTCGATCATGTGTATGAAATGGTCTTTAAGAGCTGGTGCTCTCCTTAATAATCCAACACCAGTCACTCCTAAGGCCGCAGAAGAGTTTTTGAAGGTATGATTCGCATCAACATAAGAGTCTTGCACTAGTTGTGGAATTTTGATCGACTCTTTTTCTTTTTCTTTTTGGTGTTAGAGCTATAATTACTCTTAGAACCACTTTAATATACAGATTCGAGATAGGTGAGCCCATCGCTAGTCCCCCGCTAACTTGCCAATAGATTATTGCTCTCTCCCCCATGAAGGCGACTCCTACCAAATGGTCCTCGTGATGGTCGTTTGACCTCTGAGAGATTCGAACTCAATGACCTCGGCTAACCTTGAATTTTGAATGCCAGATAGATGTCTTGAGCACAACACCTTGTAATCTTGATGCATGGCAAGCCATCATGATTCTTTTCTCTTACACTTAGGAACAAGCTGATTTGTCGATAGACGGGGCCCTAGATCAACCCGACGACATTTCATTAGAAAAAGCCTAGTTGATGGAGTAGGCATCGCCTATAGGTGGGGCTTATCTCATCCAGCAGCGCATGCGAGCTAGATTTGATTTAAGATTTTGTTGTTTTTTTCTCAGAAGGATCACCCGTTGCATGGTCTTTCCACATTGCACGGGTAATGGTTTTCTTCATTCTTAAATTGATTTATGTTGCATTCTTTTCTGTTTAGGCTGAAATTAGTTCCAACTTAATTATGACCACTTATCAGCCCTCCTCCGATCAGCCAGATAAGAAGCGCATCATAGAGGAAGTCATCTCCCTTAAAAACGGCATAATTAAGTGGCTAGCTCTTGACATACGGTCCAAAAAACCTTATAAAGACATGCATGCCCTTCGCACTCGTTTTTTTCTTTAATCCGGGATACGAAGCTTTATGACGTGGGCAAGGATCCAAGAATTAGCAGATTTTTACAAGGATAATAGCACAAATGATCTTTAAAATTTGATTCAATGTATATTATTGCCTCTGAACTTTTAATTTGTATAATGTGGGTCCTGAATTATGATCTAATGTGTAGTGTCATCCCCAAACTTTTAATTCGTGTAACATGGTTCTTGAACTATTGGTGAATATTTGGTTAGTCCATAAACTATATGAAAACATTTAAAAGTTTAGGAATCACATTGAATAGCAAATTAAAATTTAAGGACTGTGTTGAATAAATTAAAAGTCCAAGGGTGACATTGCATATTAGATAAAGTTTAAGTATCATATTGAATGAATTAAAAATTCATACTATTACATTACACATTGAACTAAAATTTTAAAACTATTTGTGTCGCTTTTCCCTTTTAACAATAGCCACACCACGTTATTTAATCAAGAGTGCCCCGATTTAGTTGTCCTGTTCGACGAGGTCGTCGGGTTCACGTTCGCTTTCTTAATATTTCTGGGGAGATATATAAGGACAGATGTTGATTTGAACAAGTATTTGACCAACAATCCCCTAGAAAAACCGAGGAGGTGGGTTTAAATGGTGCTAACGGTGTCAATTGCTAGCTCGCTGATACATGGTATACAAGAATCTAAGTATTGAAATTTAGGGGAATAATTGTCCAAAAAATTCAAAATTTATTAAATGACGGCCAATTCAGTGTTACACCTTTCAATTGTACAAATATAGTTATAAATGTTTTGGCAATTTATCAATTTAGTTCTAAACTTATTATTTGGATAATTGACCGAAAGGACTATATTGAGAAACCGCTAAAAGATTTAAGACTAAATTGGCACAATTAAAAGATTTAAAACTAAACTAACAAATCGTCAAATATTTTAGGACTAAATTAGCACAACCTAAAAGCTTAAAATTGAATTGGCCGCCGTCCAATAATTTTAAGACTTTTTTGATAATTTTTTCTGAATTTTAGATGTTGACTATTTTCAATATGAAGATTAGAATAAAGAACTCGCTCGATCATAAATGGGGTTCAGTCATTGTATGTCACTAATTTGGTAGGTCTTATCAACATCATTGGCGAAAATCTAACCATCATCTACTATTGAAAGATTTTGGCAATTCACTCCTTACTTACCCTCATCAGGTGACTTTCGACTAAACTAGACATTTTAAGTCAATACCCTTTTTTGACCAAAAAAGTCAATACCATTTAGAATTATCAAGTGAGTTTAGTCTCTTATCAATCGTTAAATTTCCAATTTCTTACCCTTAACTTGATTGTCAAGCACCATGTAGAGTCTGCTTTGGTCTCCAAATGTCAAATTCATAAGTGCTGAGCACCTTGTCTACCCCGCATAAATACTTCCATATTTGTACCGAGACCGATCTAGGATGTCATTGTTTGAAAATGGCAATATTAGAATAAGAACTTTCGATCATGTTCACTATTGGTGGAAGACGGAAGTCACACCTTTGCCCTTAAATAATCGATGTGCGAATGGATTTGATCGTATAATTATATCTATGGCATACGTCATCGACCCGATCATTAAGGTTCAAATTTTTTTTTATACCCCAAATAATAATTCCTAAGTTAATGATGACTCTCATGCCCCAACGGCTTAAATTGCACCAAGTGTTTACGGCAATAATTACGTTGAGAACGTCGACGGAATCCTCGTCTCCATCAGGGACGCGAACGTATTAGGAAGGGAAAGGAAGGACATGGCGATGTTCCAACGATTGGCAGAGCGAAATATAAAAAAAGATGACATTGATGGGTAGTGGAATTTTAATATTGATAGAGTCAGCGGTAGATATGATCAATATTTTTTTTCTCTATTTAACGAATTTCTTGAAACGTGGACTTTAGTCGCACGAGCAAGTTCATCTTGCACGTCTCTGCTTGCTTCTCTGTAAATCACTTGATCGAGAGAGATAATCACTTGGGGGAAAACGATAATCGATGTTTAATGATAATTAATCAGGGGTCAATTTCTTCGATGTTAACAGCCTTGCGCTTGGAAAGATAATACCTTAAATTACGTGCCTAGAACTTTAAAGATAATACCTTGAGCTACGTACTCGAACCAATTAGGATGCATTATCATGCGCGCCCTAAGAGTACGCCGGCCGAGCATTCCCCTTCACATCAAATTTTTTACTTGGGACTTTTTCTGCCTAACGCTTTCACACAGGCGCCTTGAGAATACTGCTCGGTAACCGGCATACCTGAAAAAAACCAATGTACCGTATATACCCAACGGTCCCCGCAAAATTCGCCCGATTTTTGAGAGATTAGAACTTAGTGACCTCGGCTAATCTTCGAATCTTGAATACAAGAGAGATGCCCTAAGCGCAACGCCTTGTTGCATCTGAGGGGGAATCTCCATGATTCACCTGCGCCAAAAAGGAGTCAAACATGATACCGGACGAATCGAGATTCCCAAAAGACAAGTTGGTTGGGAACTGCATCCGCTTATAAAATACATTGTGCAAACTTCCCTTTTGACGATTCTACAATTAATATAAAAAGATTGGGTAAGATGCAAAACGACGCGGAGTTGTTTAACAATTGTTCGGAGGTCACTCGACGTCAGGATCGAAAGGTAAAGAATCATTATTTTAATCGAGTCTTGGGCGGTCGTAGCGACTATAAATTTGGGAGACGTACAAAGTTTTAGTACGCAATTGCACCGCTCCCAGATAAGTTCATCACAAGTAACGTCCCTCACCCTTTAACTTCTGTCTCTCTCTCTCTAACACACGAGATAATTAGCTGTCGATCAGATTTCCGTTAATTTCGGAAGACGGCGACATTCACAATTCTCAATTCATCCATCTTGTGTTTTGTTACTCCACTTTGCCAGCTTACTTTTTATTAGGTCATGAAAGAAATTTCAGGGTTTGTCGAAAGTTTTGCCATATTGGGAAACGAAGTTCGCTTTGAATTACTCGTTTAGGCTTTCCTTTTATATGATGCTATATTTTTCTTGAAACCGCGCCTGTGATTGGCAGAGTAAGGGTTGTAGACATCACCTACAAACTTAATTAAAATTGTAGTAAATGTTTATTGTCCATTTTTGTAATCAACTAGTTAGAAGCATGGTTAGAGTTTTCTCCAACTTGAGATACGGAAAACACGGACAATTTAGAATTACTAGGTGCAAAATGAAATTTCGGGTAACCAGATTGACGGTATACAATTCGGTTTCTTTTTAGTGTCCTGTGTATCTGAAATAACTTGTACATACACATATAGAGAGATATATGAAACTTGAGATGAACTCTTTCTTGATTAATTAAACAACAAGTTCTCATGAAATAATAACAAATCCCAAATATCAATTAAATATTTGGGTTTTATTTTTAGATCTACTGCTAGTGTAAAAATTGATTTACACATTCACCTATAAATGATTGACATGCACCTATAAACAACGGTTGTTCATGCCGTGCTTATGCCGTGCTTTCCTTTCTTATTTGGTAGTGGGTTGTCACGTCTGTGGCTTTTTCCGACATCCCTCCACTCATTATGATCTGTTGTTTTGAGTGTGGGTTTTGATGTCGTGTTCTTTTTCTTTTTGTTTACTCGATCTTTTTCAATATATTAATTACCTTTCATCAAAATATAAATGATTGACATGCAGAATAATTTGGTTACCTAATTATGCTCAACTGCACACGTCAATCATCCAATGGTGAGCATGTCAAAGTTTTTGCTAGAGGCGGCCGGCCTAATACTTATCATAACTCTTATGCAAAAACTTTCACCTTACATATGAATTTCTTCCATAACTGTATTCATCAAAAACGTCTGAAACCTAGCATCTTCTCCGATGCTGTTGTTGTGCTCCGGGCCTTTGATTCTCTGTCCTCTTTGTCTCTCCTAGAGTAATATTGCTTGAGCCACTTGGTTAATGTTGATTGTGATGTGATTATTACTTCTCCTAATTGTGTGATTTTTTAATTTATATATATATATACACATTATATTTTGGGAGATCAACTTATATGAAATAATTTAAATTGAGAAAAGCCTATGACAAAGTCGATGATAATGGTTGTTTTAAGGGAAATATTCACAAAGAAAGCTAGATGTTGTAGAGTGTTGGGCAAAAAATGATATTGGCATAGTGTCATTTTAATCCTTCTTTAAGGTTAACTTAGCTTGGAAGCATGGACGGATTGCCAAAACTTAAAAATACGAACTGATCTCACGAGAAAGATAGGTCCAATTTCTTAAAAAAGTACCAATGTTAGCTAGAATCTAAATTCTGACCCAAATCTTTTTTTTTTTTTTTTTTTTTTCCCAATCGAATTTTCCACCAATGATAACTACTGGATCACACTTCATTACCATATAATATTTTACTTAATGAATTTCGGTGGATCTGCAATTAATTGAATATAAATTGAGTTTACGGGATGAATTTGGATTCAAATCGACCATCTCTCCATTTCAAAATTCCGTTAAAGAAGTTTGGTGGCGCACAAACATTGGACATCATCACATAGCGTTAAAACAAAGTAAAGGCGGGACCTGACGAATCACCGACGATTACAAAATAATTCTTTGAATATCAATCGTCGAACCTCCACTCCAATTTGAATTCTTATCAGACAAGCAAGGAATATATATATATATATATTACTTTAAATTCGAAATCTCAACGAATCTTTCTCCACTTTGCAATCGCAACGAAGCTCCTGGAAATATTTCCATGGCGGCGAAGCTTTTCGCGCTGACCTGCATCCGCAAGGAGAGCCATGGTGACCTCTCCCCGAGGCCGCACTACCCTTCCATGCCCAAGATCCCGAGAGAAGCCTTGTTGGCCGGGGAGGATGTGGCAGCGGAAGAGGCGAGGGCGTTGCTCTCGGTCGTGGGGATGACGTGCTCGGCGTGTGCTGGGTCGGTCGAGAAGGCGGTCAAGAGGCTTCCAGGGATCCGTGAGGCCGTCGTCGACGTGCTGAATGGGAGGGCTCAGGTTCTTTACTATCCGAGCTTCGTAAATGTAAGTTTTCGACTTCTGATACCAAGGATCTCGGGCATTCTGCGCATGTTTTGCCTTGTTTTGGCTCGTGTCGATTTCTAATGGAGCATGAGGTCTTCTGGCACTGCACCGTGGTTGCGATGAGTTTAGGATATGTTGCTGAATTTCTGAGGAGAAATTATCATAAGATGCTGTTGCTAGGTTGTATTTATTATCAAAACCTGCAGTTTCTCAAAGTAAAATGTTTGGCGGGTTGATTTTTCTGTTTCGTGGTTTGAATCATGCCTCGAGTTTGTCGTTGTGTTTAATTTCCTACAGGAGGAAACGATACGTGAGACTATCGACGATGTCGGGTTTCAAGCCACCTTGATCAAGGACGAGACGAGCGAGAGAACCACTCAAGTATGCCGCATACGCATCAATGGGATGACCTGCACTTCGTGCTCTTCCACAGTCGAGTCGGCTTTGCAGGCTGTCCAGGGTGTTCAAAAGTCCCAGGTGGCGTTGGCGACTGAGGAAGCGCAGGTACAATTTGATCCTCGGGTGACTAGCTTGGATCTCCTGTTGAAGACTATCGAGGACACCGGGTTCGAAGCCGTACTCATCAGTACCGGGGAAGACCTAAGCAGCATACATCTCAAAGTTGACGGTGTGAGGACCGATCATTCCATGAGAATCCTGGAAAATTCTCTCCAAGCGCTTCCGGGTGTTGAAGATGTCAATATCAATCCCGAGCTACGCAAATTCACCCTCTCTTACAAGCCCGACTTGACAGGGCCAAGGAGCTTCATCGAAGTAATTGAGTCGACTGGGTCGGGTCGCTTCAAAGCAGCGATATTTCCCCAGGGTGAAGGAGGGAGAGACGCTTATAGACAGGAGGAGATCAAGCAGTATTACAGATCTTTCCTATGGAGCTTGGTTTTCACTATCCCTGTCTTCTTGCTGTCCATGGTTTTCATGTACCTCCCTGGGATTAAACACGGCTTGGACACCAAAATTGTAAAAATGATGAGCGTAGGTGAGCTTCTCAGATGGATTTTCTCAACCCCGGTACAGTTTGTCATTGGCCGTCGATTCTACACCGGGTCTTACAAAGCTCTGCGTCATGGTTCGGCCAATATGGATGTTCTGATCGCCTTGGGGACCAACACGGCCTACTTCTACTCTGTTTACTCTGTCCTGAGTGCCGCGACTTCTACGAGTTTCAGAGGCACGGACTTCTTTGAGACTAGTTCAATGCTCATTTCGTTCGTCTTGCTGGGGAAGTATCTGGAGGTTCAGGCAAAGGGAAAGACGTCTGAGGCCATTGCAAAACTCATGGACTTGGCACCTGAGACGGCGATCTTGTTGACCCTCAATAATGAGGGAAATGTGGTGAGCGAACAAGAGATAGACAGTCGGTTAATACAGAAAAACGATGTGATCAAGATCATACCGGGTGCGAAAGTAGCTTCGGATGGTTTTGTGCTTTGGGGACAGAGTCATGTCAATGAGAGCATGATTACAGGAGAAGCGCGGCCAGTGGCAAAGAGGAAAGGGGATGCTGTGATTGGAGGCACTGTGAATGAAAACGGCGTCCTGCATATTAAAGCTACTCGGGTAGGCTCGGAGAGCGCACTTGCACAGATTGTTCGGCTTGTGGAGTCTGCTCAGATGGCCAAAGCGCCGGTACAGAAATTCGCCGACCGCATCTCCAAGGTCTTTGTGCCCCTGGTATGTCAATTACCTACACTGCTTCCTTACTGGCCCGTGCTACGTAAATTTCACTAATTTTACCTGGTTTGGCAGGTGATCGTCCTTTCGTTTTCGACTTGGCTCGCATGGTTTTTAACAGGAAAGTTTCATGCCTACCCAAAGTCCTGGATTCCATCCTCCATGGATAGCTTTCAGCTCGCTCTCCAGTTTGGGATATCGGTGATGGTGATCGCCTGCCCCTGCGCACTAGGGCTTGCAACTCCAACCGCAGTGATGGTTGGGACTGGAGTTGGCGCATCTCAAGGAATCCTCATCAAAGGAGGCCAAGCACTGGAAAGTGCACACAAGGTTCGTATCCAATAAACTTTTCACGCCGTCAAATTCCGACCACAATCCTAGATAATGCCACACAACCTTAGGTCCTTTCAAAAAATTTTGTATGTAGTATTTTAGCATCTTGAGATTGTTGATCGTTGCCAGATATGTAATATTATCTTCTATTCTGTCATCTCTCATCTGAAAGTGTGAAGTGATGATTTCACTCGGTAACCATCTTAGGAAGAAGTTGCCAATCTTATGTCATACATTACACTTCTCCAGAACTTGTTCGAATCGGTTGATTGCGTCTATTGTCTCTCATGGTAATTCACATCTCAAACCCTTTTTTGTACTTTTCTGCTTCCTCGAAATGGCAGGTTAATTGCATAGTGTTCGACAAGACGGGGACGCTCACGGTCGGAAAGCCCGTGGTGGTCAACACGAGACTTCTGAAAAACCTGGTGCTGAGAGACTTTTATGAACTGGCTGCTGCAACAGAGGTATGAATCCTTCCATTTTTCCGGTTCTCTATCTTTTTCGAAGGCTGCTTTGTGTTGACTGAGCCGTCAAAGACCCATCAGACTAACAGATGTGTATCAGGTGAATAGCGAACATCCATTAGCCAAGGCTGTCGTTGAGTACGCAAAAAAGTTCAGGGACGATGAGGAGAATCCCGCCTGGCCTGAAGCCAGCGACTTCGTGTCGGTCCCTGGCCATGGAGTGAAGGCCGTGGTTCGTAACAGGGAGATAATTGTGGGAAACAAGAGCCTGATGTCAGAGCACAACGTTGCCATTCCAGTCGAAGCAGAAGAGATCCTGGCCGAGACCGAAGGGATGGCGCAGACTGGGATACTGGTGTCTATAGACTGGGAACTGATTGGAGTCATCGCGATTTCAGACCTGCTGAAACCAGGCGCTCGCGAGGTGATATCAATCCTCAATTCGATGAAAGTGAGGAGCATCATGGTGACTGGCGATAACTGGGGAACTGCGAATTCCATTGCCAAGGATGTCGGGATCGACACCGTGATAGCAGAGGCCAAGCCTGAGCAGAAGGCAGAGAAAGTGAAGGATTTGCAGGTGATTGAACATGCTATTTTCATTTCTAAAAAGGAAGAATTTAATAAAAAACTCGGGACATTTTTCCACGCAGGCATTGAGAGTAATATTGTTTGCTTTGGACCACAACCTTTAATATCTGCAGACTTCAGGATACATTGTAGCGATGGTGGGAGACGGAATCAATGACTCGCCGGCGCTCGTGGCTGCGGACGTGGGAATGGCGATTGGTGCGGGCACGGATATCGCCATCGAGGCAGCAGACATCGTGCTCATGAAGAGCAACTTGGAGGATGTCATAACTGCGATCGACCTCTCCAGAACGACATTCTCCAGGATCCGCCTGAATTACATCTGGGCGCTGGGCTACAATGTCCTGGGAATCCCGATCGCCGCTGGGGTTCTCTACCCTTCCACGAAGTTCCGCCTGCCTCCTTGGATTGCGGGCGCTGCAATGGCCGCGTCGTCGGTCAGCGTCGTCTGCTGTTCGCTGTTGCTGAAGAAGTACAGAAGACCAAGGCAGCTCGACAACCTTCAGATACAAGGCATAACAGTAAACTGATGATGCACCAGTTTGTCTAGTTGATGCATATTGAGGGATGAATCTGTTCAAAAATAAATTTTGCAGCCAGTTCGTCTGCGTGAAATTAGTCAGCTGATTGTAATTGTATTTATGTAGCAGTGTTGTTTGGGATTCCTATGAAGACTCAGAGTGTATTTGAGCAGTGAAATGGGTCATCTTTGTGATCTCTATGTGAATAAATAATTCCTTTGCTGTTGTTGGCCACTTCTGATTCTGAATCTTACCACTGATCTACAAAAATTAAAACCCATCTGCAAAAATCATCAATATTGCAGACCAAATGAATGAAAATGGAAAGAGGGGTCAGGGCTAAGAAAAAGTTTTGGGCCGAAACTCTCAAGAACAAGCGTCTGAAGTCTGAAGAACTTGATGGTCCACTAGCCAGCCATAGCTCAGCATTTTGAGGGACACGGTTCACCCATTTGCATTTAGAACATGCGTTGATAGATATATTAGCAAAGCTCGGCAGTACAACGGTCGGACTGGCAGCTCGATCACCTCAGGGTCCATGTAAATAGCGAGTGGCATCAGCAACAGAAGAAGCAGAAGGTCGATCTTGGTGGTGCGGAAGCTTGATGCAGAGCGGGGTACTGTACTGGTTGGTAACAAAGAACAAGTGCATAGTCGTTTGTCATAACAAGGCATTTTGAGGGACATGGTTCACCCGTTTGCATTAAGAACATGTGTTGATGGATTGATCAGTGAAACTCGGCATTACGATGGTCGAACCGGCCCCAACAACAAGAGAAGCATAAGTTCAATCTGGGCGCTGTGCAACATGCATGGCATAGAAGCTCAATATGGGTCAGGGACTTATTGTTAGAGATTATTAATAAATTTCTCTAGAATAATTCCTTTATTAAAGATATTTTGAAAATTTTATTGATTATCTATTTCTCTCAAAATTATACCTATAATCATGCATATATTGATTGAAATATTATCTTAAAATAGTTATCTAATAAAGCTTATGAATAGATGCATGGCGATGTATTCTTCATTATTATATAGAGAAATTCTACAATTCTCTTTTTGCTTTATTATTCTCAACAAAATTGTATTAGAATATTGATTGAAATATTATCCAAAAACCATAGGTGCATATTGCACGAGGAGCATCTTAGCATCCAGTACAAACCTAAATAAGTCCATCTCCGCTGCTTAACAAGTTTCAACTTTGTATGCGCACATTCTGAGAAACCATAGGTTACATATCGCCTATTCCCCAAGATCGTGTATCATCACCGAGTCAATTTTTTTTTTTTCCTTAAAGGACGGAGTGTCTTGCCCTGTAATATTCCAAATCTCCTCTCTTGGAGATACCATTGCCTACTTTATTCCATAATTATCGGCCTCATGAGATTAATATGGTCCCCTTCTTGAATCATGACTCTCTGAGCAAAACAATATCAAGTCTTTTGTCCCATGAAAATCAGTTTAAATACTACCTTGTTGCATTGGATTGTTTCACCATAGTACCTATACATGTTGAAAGTGGTCTAACTTCTTAATGCAAATGGGTGACCGGTCCTATGATTAGCAATACATTAGTGCAAATGATTAACCGTTCATACGTCGCATAATCTATAGTGTTTTCGTTCGGGTCATGTCATTATCGTTGATGGGAAATTATCATTTTAGTGGTTAAACAAACTCTTTTATGCGGTATTGCTAAAAATTGAATTCTTTTGTAAGCATCATCTATAGTAAGTGTCAAAAAATGATGTGATTAATGCTTCGTTTGTTTCATGAAAAATGTGACATTTCTAGAAAAAAATTTCCAGAAGTCATTCTTCAAGAAAATGACAATAATTTTCGCTATTTGGCCAAGACCTAAAAATGAGAACAATTGGCAATATGAAAGATGATTAACTGTTCATACGTTGCCTAATCAACAATATTTTTGTTTGGATTGATGTCATTATTGTTGATGGGTAATTATGATCTTAGTGGTTGAACAAACTTTTTTATTCGGTATTACTAAAGATTGAAATTTTCGTAAACATCATTTATAGTAAGTGTGAATATATGACACGATTAAGCCTTTGTTTATTTCATGAAATATGCGACATTTCCTTTAACTATTTTTTGAAAAGTTATGTTTTAGGAAAATGACAATATTTTTACGTTTTGGCTAAGACCTGAAAATGAACAAAAAAATATTTTCCGTCATTTGATAAGGAAAATCTTATTTGATTTTCTTAAAGAGATATACACTATCCATATGCTACTAACTTGAGCATGAATAACCAAGGAAACCAGCATGGTATGGGATCTCAAGTCTAAATCCCAACTCCTAGGCACAAGCACGGACACTGGTCCTAGATCCACTGGAATTGAGCTTGAACACTTGGTGTCCATGCTTGGCTCCTTGGTCCCAAGCCTGAGTTTGGAGAGGTTGAGCCCATGTCCCAGTCACTCGAGCCTGGGTCCATCAAGGCCAAGCCTTGGACCCAGGCGCTTGGGCATGGGTCAATCGAGGCTAGGTTGGGCTCGGGACTCTAGTACTAATGCCCATGCTTGAGTCCATCAAGGCTACACTCCGGACCCCTATGTCGAGGACCAGGTTCCTGCGCCCAAACTCAGGTCCTTTGAGTCGGGCCCCAGGGCCTTGGCACTTATGCCCAGGTCCATCGAGGCCAACTAGTCCCCGGCACTTGGGCCTAGGTCCCTCTAGGTTGGGCCCTAGCCCCTAGCGCATGGGCCTGGGTCGGCAAAGCCTATGCCCAGGTCCCTCAAGGTCGACCTCTCCAAGAAGACATTCTCCAGGATCCACCCGGACTACATCTGGGTGCTGAGCTATAATGTCCTGGGAATCTCAATCTCCATGGGAGCTCTCTTCCCTTCCACAGGTTTCTACCCGCCTCCTTGGATCATGGGCACTGCAGTGGCTGCGTCATCGGTCAGCATCTTCTGCTATTCGCTATTGCTGAAGAAATACGGGAGGCCAAGGCAGCTCGACAACCTTCATATACATGTCATAACAATGAACTGATGATGCACCTGGTTGTCTATTTGATGCATATCTAGGGATGAATCTTTTCAAGAATAAAATTTACAGCAAGTTCATTGGGGTGAAATTAGTCAGCTGGATGATGTAGATATGTGGCAGTGTTGTTTGGGAAGATTCAGTGTGTATTTGAGTAGTGAAATGGGTCATCGTGATCTCTATGTGAATAAAATAACTTCTTTGCTGTTGTTGGCCACTTCTGATTCTGAATCTTACCATGGATCTACAATAATCATAACCCATCTGCGAAAAACATCAATCTTGCAGACCAAATGAGCGGAAGAGGAAAGAGGGGTCAGGGCTAAGATAATCTTGGGCCCAAACTATCAAGAACAAGCGTTTGGAAGTCTGAAGAACTTGATGGTCTAGTAGTTAGTCATGACTCAGTATTTTGCAGTAGGACGGTCACACTGGTAGCTTGATCACCTTATGTCGTGACCTAAAGTTTTGGGTGTATCACCTAAGGTTTAGGCTAATGGACTGTTAAGCCTAGACTTTAGCTCGGGCTCTCTCAAGCTCATATCAATTCGCGACTTAAGTTCAAGTTTTTTTTTAATGGATTTTATCTAGGAGTCGCCACTAATCAGTTTATGGTAGGTCGATTAGACACCTAAGTAAAATAATTGAAGAATTATTTTACTCCTACGAACTAGAGACTTTGGGTATGGGGACTTGGTTACACTAGATTTTTCTAATGGCCTTTCGGTACCATTCTTTTTATTTTTAATTTTTTTTTGCAGGCAGCTTGGATTTATTTTAACCTAAATTACTATCATGCAAAATGGTGATCATACGGGTGCTCAATTATTATTAAACACTCAATGAATCAAACAAATTGCATCAAAAGAATTAAACACACAAACCAAGCAATTATTTTTTAGGTTTTCTTGAAATTAGAACGTTATCATAAAACATGCACTTTAACTACATGACCTAATTTTACTAACAAGCTATTTCTAATTAAATGAACCTAACATGCAAACTAATTGACATGCACCTAATATTTTTATATTTTTTTAATTAAAATTAGGAATTAATAAAAAAACCTAATTAAACTATCTAAAATGAATGGTTATCTAATTTAGTTTAGGGATTAATTTGACTTAAACCCTATCCTATCTTAGAAAACTATTTTTTTTTTTTTAAAATAAGATTATCAAAATGTGCAAACATTATTTAAAGTCTATCTATATATAAAAAAAATCAATCCTAATCTATTCCAAAAATTACCTAAAAGTGCAACCCTAAAAAATGCAATCCTAATTTACTAAACCAACACACCCCAATGCAAGATTTGATTTTTGATTTTTTTATTTTTTTAATGTTTTTCAAGATAAGCAATTATCAGATTACATCTAAACTAATCAAGATATCCATCAAATAAAGGATTAAAATAATCGAAAAAATAATCCGTTGTCTTACGGGTTAAATTAACGATTATTTTAACAATAAATATCACAATATATAAGAAAGTTCAAAATAATTAAAAATCTGATTCAAAGTCTTACGGATGAAATTAATAATTATAATGATTTAATAAGTTAAAATACTATCAAAATGCCTCAAAATCAATATAATTAAAAAAAAATGATTCGACATCTTACATATCAAATTAAAAATTATAGTAATTTTGGGCAAAACCCTACGGATAATGCTTATTCATGAAATGAACATTGACATCCAATGTTCCAATTTAAGCAATAACAACAAAACTTGATTTTCAAAAGAAAAAAAAAATTACCTTGACGGGGTTTTTATTTTCTAAACGAGACCGATGCCTGGGGTTCGCGAATGGCAGAGGTTACACAGCCACGAAGCTCGGGGACCTGCCATTCAACTGCTCGCCAGGGGCTCTACGGGTGGCTTGGGATAAGCTGCAGTGTTTGGCTCGAGCTAGAAAGCTGCAAAGATAAGGCTTTTCACGGACCGGCTTGGCACGGGTCGCGGTAGTGTGGATTCTTCGCGGCGGTCCGTGACTGGCACCACAGTCAGCCGGTCGTCATGCAATACAAGGGTCAATGACTTAAGAAAGGCTTCTCACGTCCTTCTCCGAAAAACGAGGGGATGACCTGCAACTAAAAAATGACGAGGAAAGAAAGTCCTCGTTGAAAGCCTAGCAGCAAGACTTCACCAGCCAACGTGAATGGCCTGCAAAGAAAAAGAAAGTGATCTTTTTATTCCTTTTTCTATTTGTTCTTTATGTGCTCCTCTTGCTCTTCATTGGTGGACTTCAGAAGAACGGTGATTCGCCGGTACTGCAATTTCTCGGTTTGGAATGGTCAGGCTTGAGCTTGGACAGCAGCTCGCCGTTATTGCTGGGGATTCCGTGGATGGTTTAACAGGCCGTATGGATGTGGCTCACGTTGGGGAAGGACAGCTCGGACTCGGAGGAACGTTACAGCTGCAACAGGCTCGCCATGGCTCATGGGGGTGGAACTCGGTGTCAGGGCAACGCGGGCAGCAGCTCCGCAACAGTGAGCGGCAGCAGCGGGTCGACGATGAAGGGTTCAGGCACGGTGCAGTAGGCAACGATATGGCAATGGCACGGCGTTGGCAAGGGTGGCACGTCTTGGTGCACTCGGAACCAAGAACGATGAAGTGCAACAAGCCTAGACGTTTGCGAATCCAGTATCTTCGTAGAGTGTTGGCCAGCAAGCAAATTGGACGATCACAGCAAATTCATGGGTTGAGGTAGGTCAAACACCGAAGAAGAGGACCACCCCTCGTGCTTTCCCTCTCTCTCGTCTCGATTCTCACGTGTGTTTGCCTTCTGAAATTCTGAATTGCCGGCCCCTCTGAATTGTGGTGCCCTCTTGGCTTTTGTACTTGCTTTTTCCGCCGATTCCCTTTGATTGACCATTTTTTTTAAAAAAATCTTGCCTTAGCCCTCTTTCTTTTATTCCACTCTATTCACGCATCTTTTCATTCCTTCATACAATCTTAATTGATTTAAATCTTGTCGTGTCCAATCTCCTTTCCTCCCAGGAATGTTCAAAATATATTTTGCTCTGGCTTCTTTCCTTTTTGCCTGCGCCTGTGGACGCCTAAAGATGGTCTCGATTATATTTCCCATGTTAACCGATCCCGCTTCTTGTAATCTATATATTTTTCCTTGCACGAAGAGACGAACTTGCAGATCTTCTTTCATTTTCCTTTTTCCCCTTTATTTCTTTCCAGTAGCTAAAAGATTCAACCCCGACTCAAATAGCATGCGCATTTCAATTTTATACGAAAAATATTATGATGAAAACTTCGCACACATAACTTTAACCATCAAAGAAATAACGGGCTTGGCCAAATTTTTTGTCAACTCGCCAAATAAAATCTCAGAACCATCAAGTCAAACCCATCCATTACCGGTCCAATGCAAATGCAATAATAATAATAAAAATGCTCCTAAAACTATATGTTATGCAATTTAATTCTAATGTTTTTGTTTAGGGGTTAAAAAGTTAATCCCTAATTTTTAATGTGATAAAAACTATTTGGGTTGCCAAAATTTAGGTGTCAACATCTCAGGGTCCACGTAAATCACGAGTGGCATCAACAATAGAAGAAGCAGAAGTTCGATCCGGGTGGCACGGGAGCTTGATTCGGACCGGGGTGCTGTACCAGTTCATAATGAAGAGACCGACAATGTTGGAGCATCTTGCCCCGTGATATTCCAAATCTCCTCTTCCGAGATTCCAATGCCTACTTGCTTCCATAAACATTGGCCTCATGAGATTAAATATGGTCCCCCTCCAGAGTCATGACTCTCTGAACTAAACAATATCATGCCTTAGTCCCATGAAGATCGGTTTAAATACTACCTTGTTGCATCGGGTTGGTTTCGCCATAGTACCAAATACATGTTGAAGGTGGTCCATGTTCTTCATGCAAATGGGTGACTGGTACGATTACATTACTGCAAAAATGAGAACAATTGGGAATACATAAATGATTAACTGTTTGTACACGCATAATCTACAATATCTTTTTTTTTTTTTTTTTTGTTCAAGTCGATGTCATTATCATTGTTGGGTAGTTACGATTTTATTCATGATTATGATTTCAATTATATTCTCACTATTACTTTAATTGTTATTCAATGGGCTTATTATCTAAAATCACTTTGAGTCGTATAAATAAAAGGGTTCATATCAGGAAAAATGCCAAACTAATTAAATAGTGACAAATATATCATTTGCTATTGCTGGTTTGATGACAAGTGACAATTGATGGCTGTATCAGTTTTGATTCTTTAATTCAATTGAATGGAAAAAAATAAGGTTAATTTTGTCATAAATATATTAATTTGGAGTTTTTAATAATTAAAAATTTATTTTAGTAAGTTTATTACACCGTACCAATTTTGGATTTTTAGTTATAAAAAAAAATAACTTTGAATAAATTTATCATTGATGTATTAAGTTCTTTCGTGACATTGATCCTAAATAAAGTTTAACATTTCTTTCTAACTGTAGGTTATTGTTAAAAGGAAAAGCAAATGGTACTTGGACAATGACTGTTCTAGACATATGATCGGAGATTCAAGTAGCTTCGTAAAACTAGAAAAACAAAAAAGGTAGAAATGTTTCATTTGATGGGAACAACAAAGGAAAAATTATTGGATATGAAACAATGAGGATTGGAAGCTTAATCATCAACAATGTTTCACTAGTAAAAGGTTTGAATTACAATCTTTGGAGCATAAGCCAATTATGTGATACATGATTTAGAATCGGTTTCCAAGAAGATGTCTATTCAAGAGTTAGTCGAGACTTGTCTCAATCATTCACTAGGCGAAGACATGGCAATATTTATCTTATAGACGTAAGTCTAGAGAGCTCTCAATATCTTATTTCAATTCAAGATGAAGCATATCTCTGGTATTGCAAGCTTGGACATGTGAGTATGAAACAGATTACTAAACTTTCATCTAAGAAGGTCTTCCCAAAATGTTATACTAGAATTCTGAGTTGTGTACTTCATGTATCTTGGGAAAACAGATCAAAAGCTCATTTAAACCTGTAAATCAAGTTTCTACTAATCGCGTCTTGCAGCTTCTTCATATGGATCTCTTTGGACCAATCAGAACTCAGAGCATTGGTGGTAAGAAATACTGTTTGGTAGTTGTAAATGATTATTCAAGATTCACTTGGGTTTTCTTTTTAACAAATAAAACTGAAACTTTCTCATATTTTTCAAAGTTTGTTAAGAAAGCTCAAAACGAGAAATGTTATGACATTTCAAACATAAGGACTAATTTGGGGGAGAATTTGAAAATCAAGACTTTCCAAATTTCTGTGACGAGAATGATCTTCAACATGTTTTCTCCTCTCCATATACTCTAGAACAAAATAGAGTTGTAGAAAGGAAAAATAGATCACTACAAGATATGGCAAGAACTTTGCTAATAGAAAGTAAATTTTCTTCTCGTTTTTGGGCAAAAACAGTCTCTACTGCCTGTTATATGATTAACATGGTATTTTTAAGGCCCATCCTAGAGAAGACTTCCTATGAAGTGTATAAAGGAAAGAAATCAAATATCTTTTATTTTCATGTGTTTGGTTACAAGTGCTTCATTTTGAAAAATGGAAATGATCGGACTAGAAAATTTGAAGAAATATTGAATGAAGGAATATGTCTTGGTTACCTTACTTCAAACAAAGCTTACAAGGTCTTCAACAAGAATACACAAACTGTCGAAGAATCCATGAATGTCCGATTTCATGAAAGTATTCAGAATCAACAAGATCAGACTCAACTTGAAAAGTCTAAACTAATTTCAGACTTAATAAAGTCCGATTCTCTCGAGGAACTTCAGTCTTCTAGTGATCAAAGTCAAGCAAAACAAAAGTCAGAAGAATCGAAGAAAACTGACGATAGCAAACCCTTACAGGAAATGACAAACCTAACAGCAATTGGAAGCACAAATCAAGTCATCATAAAGAACTCATCATTGACAATATAGAAAAAAAGAATTTGTACAAGATCTAAAGCAAAAGGAGACTTAAGTGCACTAGCACTTATTTCTAAAATAGAACCTAAAGGTGTAGAAGAAGCTTTATCTGACGAAAGTGAGATAGAAGCAATATAGGGAAGAACTTAGACAATTCAGTATTAATAATGTCTAGGAGCTAGTTTCAAAGTCGAAAGGGAAATATGTGATTAGAACAAAATGGGTGTTCAAAAACAAGATGGATGAAAAGGGCAAAGTAACTGGGAACAAAGCAAGGCTTGTTGCAAAAGATTATATGCAAGAGGAAGGAATAGACTATGATGAGACATATGCACCTGTAGTCAGGTTAGAAGCCATTAGACTATTGCTTGCATATGCGTGTTTTCATAATTTCATGTTATTCTAGATGGATGTCAAGAGTGCTTTCCTAAATGGATTCATATAAGAAGAAGTTTATGTGGAACAACCACTAGGATTTGAAGATCCCAAAAAATCAGACTTTGTCTATAGACTGAAGAAGGCTTTGTATGGTTTGAAACGGGCACCTCGAGTTTGGTATGAGAGAATGAGTAAGTTCTTGGTAAGCAATGGTTTTAAGAAAGGAATGGTTGACACAACCTTGTTTATCAAAAAGGATGAAAAAGACTTTCTACTTGTTCAAATATATGTAGATGGTATAATCTTTGGGTCTTCTAACGAAAATCTGTGCAAGAAATTCTTAATGTCTATGCAGGAAGAATTCGAAATGAGCATGATGGGTGAATTAACATTCATTCTAGGTCTAGAAGTTAGACAATCAAAGAAATGAACCTTCATTTATCAAGAGAAGTATGTTGGAGATGTTATCAAGAAGTTTGGGAGAAAGTTGTAAGAAGACTGAGACTCCCATGTCAAGTTTGGAGGATGAAGATGGAAAGAAAGTTGACCAAAAGACATACAAAAGCATGATTGGTTTTTGTTGACACCTAATTTTGACAACCCTAAGAAAATAAAAAATAATAAAATCGCATTAGAACAAATAAAAGGAAAAAAACAGGGAAAATCAATATGATTGATTATACATGGAAGCTGGGAATTCTGATTTTGGTAAATGAGGAAGCAATTAGAAAATCAAGTGAATAAAGAGCAAGGATTTTGATAAAATGGAAGGAATCGAAGCAAAATCAAGCTGATTGCAAAATCACGCTCGATATGCAACCATAAATCAATGCAATAGAAAATGGAAACTTGAAAATTACCATGGCAAGCATCCGTTTGGAAATCACTATAAAAGAAAGACACAATTTTCGTGACAAGGGGAAGAATTTAAAAAAATTCGAGAGCTAATTCGGGAAAAAAATTCGAGAGGAGAATTCATGCAAGAAAGAAAAGAATTCATGAAGGAAAAGGAGGGCTTCTCTTTGTTCTTCTAAAAATACCACAGAAACAAAAGAAAAAAAAAGCTGTTGAGGGAAAGAAGTCAAAGTCAGAAAAAGGGGAGGAAGTATAGTAGAGGGAGAGATAGAGAGGGGACATGCGACAAGTGAGGAAAAGAAAAAGAGAAAAAAAAAAAAAAAAAACAACTAACAGTTTGTCTTCCTCGGGCATCTTTGCCCCCTTGCGACCTCTGTCTACGAGCATCCACGCCAACCTCATCGTTAGTGCTCGTAGTCGAACCTCCACCATGCTAGACGTTGCTGCTCCAGCGCCACCTAATGCCGAAACCGTGCCGCCAATCTCCGCGATGCTGCACCAGCCTGAGAACCCACACCAGCCACCGCACCAGCAACGCCTCAACCTCGCCTCCGCTTGCTACAACCACGACCTAGCACCTCTGCCTACGCCTCCGCCTCGCCTGCAACTTGTAGATCTCGAGACCCACCTGTTACTCGCGCCTCCATCGCTGTCGCCCCTGTTGCCGCGTCTGCCAGCCTCTGTTCGAAGCCCCATGCCAACGTCTCTTTTGCCTGTTGCCAGCGAACCTCGCCTCGATGCCATAGGAGCTCGTGCTGCCGCCCCTCTAGACGCCACATTGCCACTCCACTCCTGCAGCCAGCCCCGCTCCACCAGCGCCTGACATCCGTGAGCTCGCTGCAACCAAGCACCAACCTCTGCCTATCGCTCGTCGCGACCTACAGTGCCGGACGCTAGCCCCAACGCCACGCCCCTGCTCCACCTCCGCCCAAGCCGGATCGCTGCCCTTCCAACCCAACTCCCCTGCAAAGCCTCCGTCCGATGCCGCGCCGCTGTCCCTACTCCGCCCGACGCCGTCGCCACGCCCGCGTCACCCCTGCGCCTGACTGATCCGCTTCACCGCGCAACAGCCCGCACCGGACGCCATACCTTTGTCCCCCTATCACCGAAGCTCCGACATTGGCCACCCTATGCTCGGCGCTACCCACCGCCGCCGCTCTTTTCCACATCTCCCTTAGGTGGTTTTTGTTATTTTTATTTTTTATTTATTTTATGCTATTTTAGTTTATTTATTTTTTTATTTTTTTGTACAAATTGGAAGTTGATTTCTTTTATTATTGTACATTACCGGTAGTTTTGAAAATTATTATATTTTAATTTGATCCATAAGACGTCGGATCATTTTTTTAATTATATTAATTTTTTTGGCATTTGATAGTGTTTTGATTGTTAAATCATTAAAATTATTAATTTGATCTGGGTTTTATTTTGAACATTCTTATATGTTGTGATCTTTAGGGTTAAAATAATCGTTAATTTAATCCGTGAGACCATGAATTATTTTTTCGGTTATTTTAATCATTTATTTGATGAATATCTTAATTAGTTTAGATGTAATGTTTTATCTGGTAATTGCTTGTCTTGAAAAAAATCAAAAATCAAATCTTGCATTGGAGTGTGTTTATTTAGTAAATTAGGATTGCATTTTTTTAGGATTGCACTTTTAGATAATTTCTAGAATATATTAGGATTGAAATTTTTTTTTTTTTATAGATAGATTCTTAAATAACGTTTGGACATTTTAATAATCTCATTTTTCTTTAAAAAAAAAAATAGTTTTCTAAGATAGGATAGAGTTTAAGTCAAATTAATCCCTAAAATAAATTAGAAAATTATTCATTTTAGATGGTTTAATTAGGTTTCCTTTTTATTACAATTTTTAATAATAAAAAAACAAAAACATTAGGTGCATGTCAATTAGTTTGCATGTTAAGTTCATTTAATTAGAAACGGCTTGTTAGCAAAATTATGTTATGTAGTTAAAGTGCATGTTTTATGATAAAATTCTAATTTCAAGAAAACCCAAAAAAATAATTGCTTGCTTTGTGTGTTTAATTCTTTTGATGCAATTTGTTTGATTTATTGAGTGTTTAATAGCACCCGTGTGATCACCCCCATTGCATGATAGTGATTTAGGTTAAAATAAATCCAAGTTGTCTGCAAAAATATTTTTGAAAATAAAAAGAATAGTATCAAAAGGGCATTAGAGAAATCTAGTATAACCAAGTCCCCATACCCATAGTCTCCGGTTCATAGAAGTAAAATAATCATCCCATTATTTTACTTAGGTGTGTAATCAACTTACCATAAACTAATTAGTGGCGACTCCTAGATAAAATCCATTTGCATGTTAAAAAACTTGAACCTGAGTTGCGAATTAGTATAGGCTTGGAAGAGTCCGAGCTAAGTTTAAAACTTAGTAGTCCATTAGCCTAAACTCTAGGTGGTACACTCGAAATTTAGGTCGCGACGTTTTTCTTTCTATATCACCGCCTCTCCACCTGATATTCTATTCAATGTGTGCATGTGTGCTAGATTCCAAGTTGACCCAAGAGAGTCTCATCTTAGTGTTGTCAAACGTATTATCAAATGTATTGCGACTTATCCAAAGTTAGGTATGTGGTATCCAAAAGGATGAGACTTTACATTACTTGGTTACTCTAATACTGATTTAGCTGGTTGTAAAGTTGACAGGAAAAGTACTTCAGGAATATGTCAACTATTATATGAAATGTTAGAGGGTGCATGACAATCACCAATTTCTATTCCATAAACAATTTTTCTATTCCAGATTTGTTTTTGGAATAGAAATCCGTTTGATAAAATTATTTCATTTTTCTATTTCTGAAATAGATTTTTGTTCCAGAAATAGGTTTGGAATAAAAATTAGAAGTACAAATTTTCTACTTCTCTATTTCTGGAACAGAAATGAGAAATAAAAATTCTTCTCATTGTCCTCTGCCATCGACCATCATTTGCCGAATGCTGCCGCCCTGGCCGCCGCCGCCAGTCGCCGGTCGCCGCCACCGCTAGTCGCCACTGTCCAAAAGGAAGAAATTTTGTGTCGTTATCAAACGAATTTATATTTTTAGAGTAGAAATTTTGTGTAGTTATTAAATATGTATTTTTCTTAGAAACTCATCTAGAAATAGAAATAGAAAAATTTATTTCTCTTCCATAAATCAATTTCTAACCAGAATGGTTATCATTCACGCCCTTAGTGTCCTGATTCTCAAAGAAGTAGAATATTATGGCACTCTCAATAGCAGAAGTAGAATATGTTGCTCTTGAAAGTTTATGTTCACAGATTCTCTAGATTAGGTAATAACTAGGGGACTTTGGAATAGAAGAACCTTGCACCGAAATCAAATGTGACAACATAAGAGCAATTAATCTTACCTAAAATCCTATTATTCATTCAAGGGCAAAGCATATTGAAATTTGCAATCACTTCATAAGAGACAATGTGCAAAATGACGAAATCAATGTTCAATTCATTGATTCAAAGAATCAACTAGGCAGATATCTTCACCAAGCCATTGGAGAAAGGCTTATTCGAGTCCATCCGTGAAAAGCTGAATATTATTCTTGCATCTGGCTAAAGTCTATGGATGAGTAAACTCATTAGTTCAACATATAGAAGATACATTCTTTTGAAAGTCTTCCAGAGTCATGTAGTTTTATTTCAAATTTTGGCGCATAAGTTTCTTTCCTTCTTGAATAGATACGATTATTCTTGAATTATTACTTGCCTTTTATATTTTTGGAAATTGTTATATCTTTGCTGATTTTCTGAAATTAATTTTTGAAAAATTATTGACAATTATATTTTTAAATTTTTTAAAACGGAAGTTTCTTTTTATGACGGTTTGGTTGCCTTGCTTCATTTTCTTTAAATAAAATCTTCAACAATTCTCTTTCCCGATAACCAAACTCTCTTCAAACCTAATCTTACTCTCAAACCCTCGCTTCTCTTGATTTACTCTCATATCCTCTGCAAAATTTCTCACTTGATCACACACGAACATGTCATCAAAGTCCTCCAAGTTTGCCTCAATGTCCTATTAGAGGAAATCCTCTTGTATTGCTAGTCGTGGGCCTCGGTTTGTCCCCGAAGGTTTGAAGCATTTTGATCTCACCGGGGATGATTCGCCTCAAAGCTTGACTTGCCAATTAGTGGAAGAGGAAGTTACTTAGGAAGCAACCCTATTTTGGTAAGAAAGCCTGAGGTACTTCTAAAACATTATGAGTTTTGAAAAAATGGGGGAAGTCCTATGGATTTCATAAGTTATTTCTTAAAAGAAAATGGCTACGGAAATGAATTCCCGTTTTTGAGAGCCATGGAAAACCTAGGGCTGGTAGAGGCTAGAAGAGTGGAAAAGGAATTCTCGAATTTTCCTGCTGATCCTCACTTTGTCACAGAGGATCAGACTGAGAGCAAAAAGGAAGACGATGATGAAAAGGTTTTCAAAAATTTTCAACAAAAAATGGGTGTTGTTGTAAAAATCGTTGGAGAAAAAAGGAAAGTTGTTTCGGTCAAAGGACCATAAGAAAGTTTTCTCTCAAATGCTGAATAGGGGGGTCATCAACCCTCGTACTGTGGATTTTGACTTTTCGGATTACATCATGGTAAACTTGAGAGAAAAGTTTGCCGAGCTTCAGATGGAGAGATCTGTGTGGAGACGTTCGATGCTTACCCCGAAATTGATAGCTTACTTTTATTCCAACCTGTCTGTCTTGGATTCCACTCACATTCAATTTACTATGACTGATAGAGTGTTTGATGTTGATGTTAATTTGTTGGCCGACATTCTAGGGGTAGAAAGGAGTGGATTCTTGCCCATTAATGTGTCTAACGAGCGGGTCACCAAGTTTATGATGAGGGACAAGATTCCTAGGGAAAGCATTACTTAATCTAGGATGTCCGCTTCTAATATTTTGCTGCACAAGATTGTCATCGACTACATTAGACCCAAGGCTGCTTCAAAAACTAATGTTTCCATATTCAAAGAAAAAATGATGTGGGCCATTTGCAATGGTGTTACTTTCCCACTCCCTCACACAATCCTATTGCACATGTACAAAACTGTCATGAAAGGGAAGGAACAACTACCATACACGGCATTGGTAACCCTAGACTCTTCCAACACTTTTAGATTCAACCGCCATTCAAGTTTTTCTCCAGAACTATTGTCCCCATGCAAATTGGATTGAAAATGATCTCAAAAATGAGATTAAAGGATCTCTTTGGAGCCTTAACACTTCTGAAGAAGGAATTTGCTAGCAAAACCAAGCCAGGATCTGTTGTTGAGAAGAAGTGCAAAGGGAAAAACATTGTCTCAAGGCAATCAAAAAGAAAACGACATATTCTTCTCCAGGATGAAAAAGAGGAAGATGATAAAGACGAGACCACCTTTGTTATTGCCTTGTGTGATCTTAGAGGTATAGTTGATTTTGAGGAAGATGAAGAGGATGAAAGTGAGAAAGAACCAAAAGAAGAAAGTGATGGTGAAGAAACTGAAGTGAAAGAGAGTGAGGATGATGATTCAAATCATGAAGAAGGAGATGCCAATGTGACCAAGAAACCGGAGGACACTGACAAGGAAGGAGGAGATACAAGGGAAATTGATGCCCAAGATGCTGGGGAGATAGGAATTGGTAAACAAACCCATGATGGCAGAGAAGGAGTTCAAGAAGAAGAAGTTGTTTCTCAGACTAAAGCCACTAAGACAGGGGGAGCAAGTGAGAAAACTCCTCTTATTAAATTAACTGCTAGTGATGGCATTAGTCGATCTCCTCCAGATGTTGAAGATATTTATGCATCTCATTTCCCTAAAGTCTCACCTGAGGATCAAGACAAAGAAGCTAATGTTTAGGGGGAGCAACAAATTTCACACGATCAGGTTGATGTTTCTTCACCTCTAGATACTCCACCGGTATAATTTGTAGAAGTTAGTGCCTAAATAGAACTAGAATCCAACTATCTTCGGACAATAGAACTCCTCTTGGAGATTAAGGCACAACAATATGCAATGGAGTTGGAAATCCAAAAGCTGCATAATGCACTCGGTACTACCTCAGAGTCTCTCATAGGAAATGTACAATCTTTTGATGATAAAGTCTAGACTTTGAATCAGCAAGCATCACAGAAGCTGGCGAAGGTTGAGACTGTTTACCATCAATGCCCAACTAAGCTTGAGGAGATCGTGTAGACCTTGGAGAATTTCAAACTTGTTCTTGTTCCTAGACAACCTTAATCCTTTTCAACCCAACCTCTTTTTATGCTTATCTGATTCTCTCTTTTTGTTGTTGACAAAAAGGGGGAGAGTTTTTGTAGATTGAAGGTTTGACTTGGAAGTTTTTGTAGATTGATGTGTTTGGTGCATTGTGTTTGACTTTTTCTTTACTGGTGTGGTTTATGCAGACTTTTGATTGATGTGTTTAATGGATGCAGACTATATGTATTTTGTGCAAGACTTTATTGTGTTTACTATCTATTGTCTCTATCAATTATCAAGTGCTGCTAAAGTGTTGTTTTGCAATATAACTTTTATATTATGCTTAAATCTGCATGAAAGTTTTGTCACCATAAAAAAAGGGGGAGATTGTTGAGAAAACTCCTATCAAGTTTTAAAGTTGACAAAAAATTTTTGTTCTCTCTCTTATTCTGAAGAATACTAGACTTCTGAGCTATACCGCAAGCTTTTGTCAAAGTCTATTTATTCCAGAAGTCTTTCCCACTCTAACGAGATCCAGACTGAAACTAAGTCCAGAACAAAGATATAACTAGACTCGGGATTATTGATCTTACGGCAAGGATTCAATATGAACGTTATAGAGATTTATCCTTAATATCTGGCTTTATGGCGAAGAATCTCACTTACCTTTTATAAATGCATTGATGGAATCAATCACGAATTAATGAAATCAATCTTGAAGATAAGTTCCTTTTTAGGAAGCATCTACTTATGGAAACCTAGATTCTGATTGTATGGGCGATTAGAATCATCGGATTTTCATCTTAATCTTCAAACGGCTATAAGATTTCCTTAATTGATTATGTCTAACGGATTGATTGGAAGAAATTTCTCTAGAGAATGCCAATGGTTAGAAAGGCATAGAGAAGTATTTAAGGAGGTCATTCAGTCCATTTGAGATAGGGTGTAAAAATTGAAATTCCAAAGTTTGAGGCCTTTCCAACCACTTGTTCTTCAACAACAGCGCTTACAAATTATATTCAAGAGAGAAAAATACAAGAAAAGTGACTTAGTGAGAGAAAAAGAAATCTTTCATTGAATGTTTGCACTCAAAATATTGTATTTCTTTGTTGATACTTTAGTGAATTTCAGCTAAAAGGCTGTTAGCGTGGGAAAGTGGACGTATGCTTGATTTAATCCGAACTACTATAAATCTCGTGTGTAATTTTCTCTTTCTTAACTCTTTTCAGCTTTATTCATTGTAATCATCTTCTGAACTTCTCAAAACTCTAAATTATCTCTATTTGAGTCTACATTTACTTTAGAAGTTTGGCGGCACTTTTAGTCATACTTTGACTCTTACTCAGACTATGCTTCCAATATAACTTATTTTGCCTTTATTTATTTAATTTTTTTAACACTTATTCACCCCCCTCTAAGTGGTAATACTAGAATTTTCATGCATTAGGAAGGGAAAGGAAGGACATGGCATTGTGCCAATGATTGGGTGAGCGAAATAGAAAAAACGATGAAATTGATGGGTGGTGGAATTTTTATATTGATGAAGTTAGCGGTAGATATGATAAATATTTTTTCTCTATTTAACGAATTTCTTGAAACGTGGAGTTTAGCCGCACGAGCAAGTTCATTATGCAAGTCTCTGCTTGCTTCTTTGTAAATCATTTGATCGAGAGAGATAATCACTTGGGGGAAAATGATAACCAATGTTTAATGATAATTAATAGGGGGTCAATTTCTTCGACGTTGACAACCTTGCGCTTGGAAAGATAATTCCTCAAATTACATACCCGGAACTTTAAAGATAATACCTTGAGCTACGTACTTGGACCAATAAGAGTACGCCGGCCGACCTTTCCTCACATCACATTTCTGACTTGGAAATTTTTCTGCCTAACGCTTTCGCACGGGCGCCTCGAGAATACCGCTCGCCAACCGGCGTACCTAGACTATCATTCGTCCTTCCCCGTGTTGAAAAAGCTTCGTCTCCATGGCGATTTCTCTCTCCCGAATGGTGAGCTCTTCCCTACCGATTGAGTAGTTTCTTCATCTTTTACAAGGTAAATCTTAGATCCTGCCTTAATGGAAAACCCTATGCATCCCACCAGCAATCCCTACGAGAATACACAAAAGTTTTGATACATTTCCCCCCTCCCACGAACAAAACCCTAAAATCCATACCACCCTAGATCCTCTTTGTCCCGTTGGAACTTCGGCTCCTCCCACCAGCGGAAGCTCAATTGCTTCTTCCCCTGCGGTCTTCGCACTGCAATACACCCCGATCATCACCAATCTCATCACAACCATACCATACCGAGCCCCCTTCAATCAATCATGGCAAGATTTCTACTATTCAGGGACTCCAAAGTGCATCGCAACAAATTAAAGATCCCCAAAGACCTACGAAAGAAAACAAAGAGATCAAGTACGATGAAGAGAGGTGCGTGGCGGCTCTATGCAAAAGTCTTGGTAATCTCTGGTCTGAGAATGACATTGTTGATATTACAGGTGATATTTCTGAAGAAAAATTATCTGAATGCCGGAAAACTCTGTTCGGGAAACTCTATTCTAAACCAAATGTGAACTATACAACCTTCTTGAACACAATGAAAAGAGTATGGAGAGTTGAAAATGTTACCTGCACTGTGTTAGATCCAGGCTTCTTTTCATTCTCATTCCAATCTAAAGCTGAAAAACAAAGAATTTTAGACTCGGGACCGTGGTCATTCTCCAGCAATTTACTAGTACTGCAGCAATGTGAACCTGACACTCCTGATATATGCTATGAATTTACACATTGTACCTTTTGGGTACACTTCTATGGACTTCCATTTGGGAGAGTCACTTATAATGCCATTAGTGATATCGCAGAAAAGATGGGAGAAGTAATTGAGGTGAAACTAGAAACAAAAGACAATGGCAACTACAAGTTTGGCAAAGCTAGAGTCAAGTTAAATCTGGAGATGCCCCTAAAGACGGGCGTTCTGGTTAATCTGGAGAAAAAAAGGCTGTGGGTAGAGTTCAAGTATGAAAGACTTCCGCACTATTGTTATTCATGTGGAAAGATTGGGCATTATGCCACATTCTGTAAAGAAATACCCTATGAAACCACGGGCCTAGCAGAAAACCTACCGGGAAGGTTCGGACAATGGCTACGAGCGGAAGTTCGCGAACTTAGCCCCTATGGGAAAATCTTTTATGGCAAACAGGAGTTCCCACCAGAAGAAGATGAGATTGTGCCTAAGACACCCACAAATACAGCACTGAACAGGGACGAATCAGAACAACGCAACTCAACTCAGTGCGGCCATTTGTGATCAAGATAATACTGAACAACATATACAACGGAGAAAACGCAGCTCAATCGGACTATAGAAATGACACTTCGGAGGAGAAAGGTCCACAAAAAGAGGCGAGCTGTATTGATGCGAATCTGTCATGGTCTTATATGCGAGAACAAATCAAGGAGGCAGAAATGGAAATGGAAGAAACCCCAACAAGGGAAAAGGGGCTGATGAGGACCAAATCAAGAAGCACAAAGGTCTCATCTCGCAAAAAAGGAAAGAGATTTTGCTCGTATGGAGCTCAATCCTCTAAAACACCAGAATTTGACAACTCACAGCTGGTTGATACCCCTATTGAAGTGGTGGAGAAGTCAAACCAGTGGGCTTTGGTGGCTAGCCCTAATAAGCCACCGGGTTATCCATGAAGTTATTATGCTGGAATTGTCAGGGGTTGGGCACACCTCGACAATCCAGCACTTAGAGTCCTAGCGACTCAAGAAAGGCCCAATTATTATGTTTATAATGGAGACAAAAAATCAAGAACAACAGGTGCAACGCATAAGAAGGAGGCTAAAATTTCAAAACAGTTTCGTGGTAAATCCAGGAGGGAATTGCGGGGGGTCTTGCTCTATTTTGGGATGATCAGGTTGAGTTATCAGTTGAATCTTATACGAAAAACTATATTAATGTTCTGTGCCTACTCAAGGAAACTCAACAGCAGATGCATCTTACTTTTGTCCATGCTCCTAATAAGTTTCAAGATAGATTGACGACATGGGAGGCATTATATCGCAAAAGCACTACACATCATCTACCATGGCTTTGCATCGGGGACTTCAACGAAATATTGTATCACTGGGAAAAAGTGGGTAAAAAGAGGGCTGAAACTTACCGACTTACAGCATTCAGGGAGTTCCTTTTCAACTGCTCTTTGATGGACTTGGAGAGCAAGGGCTGTACGTATACCTGGAAAAACAACAGGACAGGACAAGAAATGGTCAAAGAATGTCTTGATAGAGCTCTATGTACTTCAGATTGGAGGATAGCACACCCTAACGCAGTATGCTTGGCCTTACCAGCTATAGGGTCTAATCACAGCCCCCTTATTTTATCATTCCATCCGAGAAAGAAAAGTAGGAAGAGGGTATTTAGATACGAAGCTTTCTGGTCAGCAAATGATGAATGTGGGCAGCTAGTACAGAATACATGGGCTGAATTCGCATACCAAAACCTGAATATTGGGGACAAGCTGCAGATTATAGCACAAAAACTGGGAAATTGGACCAAGAACAGGCTGTCTAATGCAAATATCAGAATAAATAGCTTGAAAGTTGAATTACAAAGGCTGACCAATGGGCATGGAGTGGATAAAGAAAGTGAATCAGCAAAGCAGATAACCCAAGAAATTGAAAAGCTATGGTGTCAAGAGGAAATGTATTGGGGGATGCGATCTAGAATATCCTGGCTCAAGTGGGGCGATAAAAATACAAAATTCTTCCACGCATCAACTATTCAGCGGAGATCCATAAATCGAATTACCTTGCTGAAAAATGCAGAGGAGGAATGGGTGAGCGAGGAACCGCTGCTAAAGGAAATGACAGGAACTTTCTTCAAAAACCTGTTTCACTCGGTAGGGCCTCGCAACTTCCAGCCTGTAATACAGCAAATTCCGACCTCAGTTAATGATAGTATAAACCAAAAGTTAGTTGAACCAGTCACAATGGAGGAAATAACGGATGCAATGAAACAATTAGGGGCGACCAAAGCTCCCGGACCAGATGGGCTTAACGGGCTATTTTATCGGGACCATTGGACATGTATAAGTCAGGATATTTTCAGTACAGTGCAGAACTTTTTTGAGACCGGTTACTTAAATCCCGATCTAAACAGAACCCAAATTACCCTTATCCCCAAAACCCCAAACCCAGAAAAGCTTGAACAATTCCGGCCGATAAGCCTTTGCAATTTTGTCTACAAAATAATCTCCAAAGTGATGACAAATAGACTCAAACCTATCTTACCAAGCATTATAGCAGAAGAACAAAGTGCATTTGTGGGGGAAAGACAAATTCAAGACAACATTTTGATTGTACAAGAAGTCCTTCACAAGCTGCGAACCCGGGAAAGAAAAAGTAAATTTCAAGCGGTCCTAAAGCTTGATATGCAAAAGGCCTACGACAGAATTGAATGGGATTTTCTCCAAGCATGTTTACTCAAGATGGGATTTTGTGAGAAGTGGGTGCAATGGGTTATACAATGTGTTTCCTCGGTCTCTTTTAGCATAAATTTCAACGGAGAGCCTCAACCTTTCTTTAAGCCTACAAGAGGGATTCGTCAAGGGGACCCCCTATCCCCTTATCTCTTCATCCTAGTTGCCAATGTCCTATCACAACTAATGAAGACAGCAGTTAATGATTGCACAATCAGGGGAATCAAACTGAACAATGGCTGTCCTACCCTATCACACTTGCTCTTTGCAGACGATTCCATTTTCTTCCTCCATGGCACTATATTGGAAAGTCAGAACTTGGCGAAAATACTACACCAATATTGCTTTGCTTCAGGACAGGCCATAAACCTAAATAAATCAGGTATCTACTTCAGCAAAAATTGTCCTATGAATTTAAAAAGAAACATGGCAGCAGAATTGAGGGTCCCAGAAATAGATAAAACAGGGAAGTATTTAGGTATTCCCTCGGATTGGGGAGGAACAAAGAAAGATGTATTCGCCTGGATTTTGGCTCGCGTTAACAAGAAATTAGAAAGCTGGAAGGACCATTTGCTGACAAAAGCAAGTAAGGAGATTTTGATTAAATCAGTGGTGCGGTCTATTCCACGACACAATGTCCATTTTCAAGATACCGGTGTCAATTTGCAAAGCAATTGAGAAAATGATTGCAAATTTTTGGTGGAAAAAGGAAAAAACACTGATGGAATTCACTTGGAAGAAATGAGATAAGCTGAAACTTCGAAAAGATGAAGGTGGTATGGGTTTCAAAGATGTACAAATCTTCAATGAGGCTATGCTAGGCAAGCAAGCATGGCGCATCTCACAGCATCCGCACTCCCTACTAAGCAAACTAATGAAGGGACTATACTATCCACAATGCGACTTCTGGCAAGCGGGAAATGGATCAAGACCATCGTGGGGCTAGCGAAGTGTTATTGTGGGACGAAATTCATTAGCACCAAATGTTATGTGGTATGTTGGCAATGGTCAGAAAATTTCGATAAGAGAAGACAAGTGGTTGAAAAGCGGATTGATTGGAGGCCCGGCTTCAAGAAACGAACCAGCAAAAGTTTGTTTACTCATAGAACAGGGGATAGGTATATGGAATGAAACAAAGCTTCAAATGATGTTTGATGAACCCAGGGTGCAGGAAATACTGACTATCCCTATTGGATTACCAACAACAGACGATAAATTAGAATGGGTGAACAACAGATCAGGATCCTACACAATAAAGAGTGGTTACTTTACCACACGAGATCGAACAGCAAACACAACATCTACATCAACAACGACTTCTCACCAAATCAGCCCAGATCTCTGGAAACACATTTGGCATTCAGACACACTACCTAAAGTCAAGCAATTTCTCTGGAATGCATGTCACAATACACTACCGACAGTAGAAAATTTACACCGAAGGCGAATCGTACCTGATCCATTATGCCCCATCCGCCATCAAGAAGTTGAGACGATTGAACACACGCTGTTGTTATGCCCTTGGACAGCTCAAGTATGGCAAGCAAACCCCCTGCAACTCAAGATCGCCAGATTAGGGTCAACAAGATTCGACGAATGGCTGTACAAGAGGAAAACAGACCCACAAAGCTCCACAAAATGCAATCTAATTGCTACTACCTTATGGTGTATATGGCAAGACTGAAATAAATTCATCTTCGAGCAAAAACCCCTCCTCCCGAAGCAAACCCTGATCAGATCAGAAGCTTTACAAATTAACTACGAAACTTGGAACCGAACTGCAGCAAAGAAGAAAGAACGGAAGACCCACCCGAATCGAAGCCAAGCAACGACACCCGGCACCCTCAAAATCAACGTCGACGCTTCCTTCGTTCGGCATGATCGCGCGGCAACAGATCTGGAGGATGCCAGAGGAGAAGATGAAAGTGCAGCAGCTATCGCCTGCATTTGCAGGGACTCTTGTGGACGCCTGGTTGATGGATTCTCCAAGAAGGTTGTGGCATCTTCGGCAGCTCAAGCGGAGGCAAATGCCCTCTTCAAAACCCTAGCATTCCTTTTCGAAAAACAACACGCACGAATGGAAGTGCTCTCTGACAGTCAGCTACTCGTGCGAGGAGTTCAGTTCGGGGAAGTCTTCAGTTGGGAACTCTTGCCGCTTGTGGACCGGATTATGGAAAAGCTTAAAGAGTTCACGGGCCTAACTTTGGCCCATTGCAGCAGAGAAGAAAATAGGCCCGCAGATTGGGTTGCAAAAGCCCAACGACAGAATCTTCTTCCTAGAAATTGGGTGAAAAATCCTCCGATAGCTTTATTTGATTTACTTTGTGCCGATGTTCTTGATGTTTTTACTTTGAACTTCCCTAAGTAAATAAAGAGTAAATGTATTATCGACCAAAAAAAAAAAAAAAAAAGCATACCTTAGAAAAACCAATGTGCCGTATATACCCAACAGTCCCCGCAAAATTCGCACGATTTTTGAGAGATTCGAACTTTGACCTTGGCTACTCTTCGAATTTTGAATACAAGAGAGGTGCACTAAGCGCGACGCCTTGTTGCATCTGAGGGAGAATCTCCATGATTCACTTGCGCCAAAAAGGGATCAAACATGATACCGGACGACTCGAGATTCCCAAAGACAAATTGGTGGGAAGCTGCATCCGCTTATAAAATACATTGTGCAGACTTCCCTCATGACGATTCTACAATTAATATAAAAATATTGGGTAAGATGCAAAACGACGTGGAGTTGTTTAACAATCGTTGTGAGGTCACTCGACGTCAAAATCGAAAGGTAAATAATCATTATTTTAATCGAGTCTTGGACGGTCGTAGCGACTATAAGTTAGTGATACGTGCAAAGCTTTAGTACGCAGTGTTACAAGTCCCTCACCCTTTCAATTCTCTCTCTCTCTACCACATGAGATAATTAGCTGTCAATCAGATTTCCATTAATTTCGGAAGACGGTGACATTCACAACTTTCAATTCATCCATCTTGTGTTCTGTTGCTCCACGTTGCCAGCTTAATTTTTATTAGGTCATGAAAGAAATTTCAGAGTTTGTCGAAAGTTTTGCCATATTGGAAAACGAAGTTTGCTTTGAATTACTCTTTTAAGCTTTCTTTTTATATAATGCTATATTTTTCTTGAAACCACGCCTATGATTGGCAGGGTAAGGGTTATAGACATCACCGATGTACAGACTTAAGTAAAATTAAAGTAAATGGCTATTGTCCATTTTTGTAATCAACTAGTTAGAAGCATGGTTAGATTTTTCTCCAACTTGAGATACAGAAAACATGGACAATTTAGAATTACTAGGTGCGAAATGAAATTTCGGGTAACTAGATTGACAATGTACAATTCGGTTTCTTTTAGGGTCCTCCATATTTGAAATAGCTTGTATACACACACACACACACACACACACACACACATATATATATATATATATGAAACTTGAGATGAACTATTTCTTGATTAATTAAACAACAAGCTCTCGTGAAAAAATAACAAATCCCGAATATCAATTAATTATTTGGATTTTATTTTTAGATCTACTGCTAGTATAAAAATTGATTTACACATTCACCTATAAATGATCGACATGTGGAATAATTTGGTTACCTAATTATGCTCAACTGCAAACGTCAATAATCCAATGGTGAGCATGTCAAAGTTTTTGTTAGAGGCGGCCGCCCTGATACTTATCATAACTCTTATGCAAAAACTTTCACCTTACATCTGAATTTCTTCCATAAATATATTCATTAAAAACGTCTAAGACCTAGCATCTTCTCCGATGTTGTTGTGCTTCGGGCCTTTGCTTCTCTGTCCTCTTTGTCTCTCCTAGAGTAAAATTGCTTGAGCCACTTGGCTAATGTTGATTGTCATGTGATTATTACTTCTCCCAATCGTGTGATTTTTGGATTTATGTAGTTAGATATATATTACATTTTGGGAGATCAACTTATATGAAATAATTTAAATCGTGAAAAGCCTACAAAAAAGTCGATGATAGTGTTCGTTTTAATGGAAATATTCACAAAGAAAGCTAGATGTTGTAGGGTGTTGGGCAAAAAATGATGTTGGCATAGTGTCAATTTAATCCTTCTTTATGGTTAACTTAGCTTGGAAGCATGGACGGATTGGCAAAACTTCAATGTAAGAACTGATCTCATGAAAAAGATAAGCCCAATTTCTTTAAAAGTATCAATGTCTTCCCTCCAATAATAACTACTGGATCACACTTCATTACCAGGTAATATTTTAATTAATGAATTTCTGTGGATCCGCAATTAATTGAATATAAATTGAGTTTTACAAGATGAATTTGGATCCAAATCGACCATTTCTCCGTTTCAAAATTCCGTTCACGAAGTTTAGTGGCTCACAAATGTTGGACATCATCACATAGCGTTAAAACAAAGTAATGGCGGGACATGACGAATCCCCGACGATTACAAAATAATTTTTTGAATATCAAATGTCAAAGTTCCATTCCAATTTGAGCTCTTGCTCAAGCGAGGAATATTATACATTACTTTAAATTCGAAATCTCAACGAATCTATCTCCACTTTGCAATCATATAGAGTTATGTGCATAAAATGTATATCATTTAGTAATTGTTGCTAGGTCCATTTAATTAGAAATTACCCATCATTAGAATTAGGATGACATATAGCTTAGTTTTCATTTAAACAAGAGAAAATCCTAAAAAAGATTGAGTGACTGCATATTAATTAGAAATCACATCTATGGTTGTTGATGTAAATTAAGAAAGTGAAGCAAGAACCGCGAATGACAGGATGAGAGGTAATATTATAGATGTTTCCGTTGCTACGAGGTAAGTCTCGTAATTTATTTATTATTTTCTTGGGTGTTAAATTAGTGGTTTGTGCACTCATATGATCATCTCATATGTTAAGAAAGTAAATTAAAATCAATTTGGGTTGCTTGCAAAACATTTTTTTGGAATAAAAGAGAAAAGATACTGAAAAGATGTTAGAGAAATCTAGCGTGATCAAGTCCTTGAACTCACAATCTTTGATTCGCAGGAATAAAGTAAATCTCCTATTACTTTACTTGGTTTTTAATCGACCCACCAAAAATAAATTCATGGTGATTCTTAATTGCAAAATCATTCGCATTTTAAGAACTTGAATCTAAGTCATGAATTAGTATGGGCTCAAAGCTGGTAAGTTTTCTAGACTTAGTAATTTATTAGTCAAATCTTAAGTGTTGCACCTGATATTAGGTTGCGATACAATGGACTTTTTTTTTTTTTTTTTGTCTGCGCTATAGTTACACGTAGAACCACTTTGATGTACAGATCCGTGATCGGCGAGCCCATCACCAATCCCCCATTGACTTGCTGGTAGAATATTGCTCTTTGCCCCATGAGGGCGACTCCTACCCAATGGTCCTCACGAAGTTCGTCCGACCTCTGATAGATTCAAACCCAGTGACCTCAGCTAACCTTGAATTTTGAATGCTAGAGAGATGTCCTAAGCACAGCACCTTGTTGCATCTGAGAGTGAATCTCCACGATTCAACTGCGCCCAAAAAGGACATGATACTGGACGACTCAAGATTCCCAAAAGGCAAATTGGTTGGAAATCCGCTTATAAAATACATCGTGTAGCCTTTCCTTATGACGATTCTTCGGTTAACATAAAAAGATTGGGTAAGATGCAAGACGACGTGGAGTTCTCTAACAATTGTGCTGAGGTCACTCGACGTTAGGATCGAAAAGTATACAATCATTATTTTAATCGAGTATTTAGCGTTTGAAGCAACTACAAATATGAGACACGTAAAAGGCTTTAGCACGCGATCACACGGCTCCAGAGAAGCTCATCACAAGTAAGGTCCCTCGCCCTTTAAATTCTCTATCTCTCTCTCTACGACATGAGATAATTAGCTATCGATATCCTTTAGATTCCCATTCATTTCGGAAGATAGTAACATTCACATTTCTCAATTCATCCATGGTTAGAGTTTTCTCCAACTTAAGATAAAGATAAGATGGACAATTTAGAATTTCTGGGTACGAAATGAACTTTCTGTTATCCAGTTTGACGATGTACAATTCATTTTCTCACGAAATAATAAAAAATGCCAACTATCAATTAATTATTTGGATTTTTTTTTCATATCTACTACTGTGTAAAAAATTAATTTACACATTTACCAATAGATGGTCGACATGTGGACTAATTTGGTTATGTAATTATTTTCAGCTACACAAGTCAATCATCCGATGGTGATTGTGTAAAAAATTTTGCTACAGGGCAGACCTTAGCGTTATCCTAAGTATAACTATTACCAAGATATTATGCAAGCACTTTCACCTGACATCTGAATTACTTCCATAACTATATTCATTAAAAACGTCTAAAACCTAGCCTCTTTGTCTCTCCTGGAGTAATATTGCTTTAGACACACGGGTAATGTTGATTGTCATGTGATTATTACTTCTCCTAATTATGTGATTTTTGGATTTATAGTTATATATATTTCTTGGGAGATCAACTTATATGAAATAATTGAAATCGAGAAAAGCCTATGACAAAGTCGATGATAATGGTTGTTTAACTACTGGATCACACTTCGGTACCATATAATATCTTAATGAATTTCGGTGGATCTGCAATTAATTGAATATAAATTGAGTTTACAAGATGAATTTGGATTCGAATCGACCATCTCTCCATTTCAAAATTCCGTTAAAGAAGTTTGGTGGCCCACAAACGTTGGACATCATCACATAGCGTTAAAACCAAGTAATGGCGGGACCTGAGGAATCACCGACGATTACAAAATAATTTTTTGAATAAATTGTCAAACCTCCACTCCAATTTGAATTCTTATCAGACAAGCAAGGAATATATATATTACTTTAACTTCGAAATCTCAACGAATCTTTCTCCACTTTGCAATCGCAACGAAGCTCCTGGAACAATTTCCATGGCGGCGAAGCTGTTCGCGCTGACCTGCATCGGCAAGGAGAGCCATGGCGACCTCTCCCCGAGGCCGCACTACCCTTCCATGCCCAAGATCCCGAGAGGCACCTCGGCGGCCGGGGAGGATGTGTCGGCGGAAGAGGCGAGGGCGTTGCTCTCGGTCGTGGGGATGACGTGCTCGGCGTGTGCTGGGTCGGTTGAGAAGGCGGTCAAGAGGCTTCCTGGGATCCGCGAGGCCGTCGTTGATGTGCTGAACGGGAAGGCTCAGGTTCTTTACTATCCGAGCTTCGTAAATGTAAGTTTTCAACTTCTGATACCAAGGATCTCGGGTAATCTGCGCGTGTTTTGCCTTTTTTTTTCTCGTGTCGATTTCTAATGGAGCATGAGATCTTCTGGCACGGCACCGTGATTGCAATGAGTTTAGGATATGTTGCTGAATTTCTGAGGAGAAATTATCATAAGATGCTGTTGCTAGGTTGAATTTATTATCAAAACCTGCAGTTTCTCAAGGTAAAGGTTTGGCAGGCCGATTTTTCTGTTTTGCGGTTTGAATCATGCCTTGAGTTTGTTGTTGTGTTTAATTTCCTACAGGATGAAACAATACGCGAGACTATCGAGGATGTTGGGTTTCAATCCACCTTGATCAAGGACGAGACGAGCCAGAGAACCACTCAAGTATGCCGCATACGCATCAACGGGATGACCTGCACCTCGTGCTCTTCCACAGTCGAGTCGGCTTTGCAGGCTGTCCAGGGTGTCCAAAAGGCCCAGGTAGCGTTGGCGACTGAGGAAGCGCAGGTCCAATATGATCCTCGGGTGACTAACATGGATCTCCTGTTGAAGACTATCGAGGACACCGGGTTCGAAGCCGTACTCGTCAGTACCGGGGAAGACGTAAGCAGCATACATCTCAAAGTCGACGGTGTGAGGACCGATCATTCCATGAGAATCCTGGTAAATTCTCTCCAAGCGCTTCCGGGGGTCGAAGATATCAGTACCGATCTCGAGCTACACAAATTCACCCTCTCTTACAAGCCCGACTTGACAGGGCCAAGGAGCTTCATTGAAGTAATTGAGTCGACTGGGTCGGGTCGCTTCAAAGCAGAGATATTTCCCCAGGGTGAAGGAGGGAGAGAAGCTTATAGACAGGAGGAGATCAAGCAGTATTACAGATCTTTCCTATGGAGCTTGGTTTTCACTGTCCCTGTCTTCTTGCTATCCATGGTTTTCATGTACCTCCCTGGGATTAAACACGGGCTGGACACCAAAATTGTGAATATGATGACCGTAGGTGAGCTTCTCAGGTGGATTTTCTCGACCCCGGTACAGTTTGTCATTGGCCGTCGATTCTACACCGGGTCTTACAAAGCTCTGCGCCATGGTTCGGCCAATATGGATGTTCTGATCGCCTTGGGGACCAACACGGCCTACTTCTACTCTGTTTACTCTGTGCTGAGTGCCGCGACTTCTACGAGTTTCAGAGGCACGGACTTCTTTGAGACAAGTTCGATGCTCATTTCGTTCGTCTTGCTGGGGAAGTATCTGGAGGTTCAGGCAAAGGGAAGGACGTCTGAGGCCATTGCAAAACTCATGGACTTGGCACCCGAGGCGGCGATCTTGTTGACCCTCGATAATGAGGGAAATGTGGTGAGCGAACAAGAGATAGACAGTCGGTTAATACAGAAAAACGATGTGATCAAGATCATACCGGGCGCGAAAGTAGCTTCGGATGGTTTCGTGATTTGGGGACAGAGTCATGTCAATGAGAGCATGATTACAGGAGAAGCGCGGCCCGTGGCAAAGAGGAAAGGGGATGCTGTGATTGGAGGCACTGTGAATGAAAACGGCGTCCTGCATATTAAAGCGACTCGGGTGGGCTCGGAGAGCGCTCTTGCACAGATTGTTCGGCTCATGGAGTCTGCTCAGATGGCCAAAGCGCCAATAGAGAAATTCGCCGACCGCATCTCCAAGGTCTTGGTTCCCCTGGTATGTCAATTACCTACACTGCTTCCTTATTGGCCTGTACGTTAATTTCACTAATTTTACGCGGTTTGGCAGGTGATCGTCCTTTCTTTTTCGACTTGGCTTGCATGGTTTTTAGCAGGAGAGTTCAATGCCTACCCAAAGTCCTGGATTCCATCCTCCATGGACAGCTTTCAGCTCGCTCTCCAGTTTGGGATATCGGTGATGGTGATCGCCTGCCCCTGCGCACTAGGGCTCGCAACTCCAACCGCAGTGATGGTCGGGACTGGAGTCGGCGCATCTCAAGGAATCCTCATCAAAGGAGGCCAAGCACTGGAAAGTGCACACAAGGTTCGTAACCAATAAACTTTTCACGCCGTCAAATTCCGACCACAATCCTAGATAATGCCACACAACCTTAGGTCCTTTCAAAAAATTTTGTATGTAGTATTTTAGCATCTTGAGATTGTTGATCGTTGCCAGATATGTAATATTATCTTCTATCCTGTCATCTCTCATCTGAAAGTGTAAAGTGATGATTTCACTCGGTGACCATCTTAGGAAGAAGTTGCCAATCTTATGTCATACATTACACTTCTCCAGAACTTGTTCGAATCGGTTGATTGCGTCTATTGTCTCTCATGGTAATCCACATCTCAAACCCTTTTCTGTACTTTTCTGCTTCCTCGAAATGGCAGGTTAATTGCATAGTGTTCGACAAGACGGGGACGCTCACGGTCGGAAAGCCCGTGGTGGTCAACACGAGACTCCTGAAAAACCTGGTGCTGAGAGACTTTTATGAACTGGTTGCTGCAACAGAGGTATGAATCATTCCATTTTTCCGGTTCTCTATCTTTTTCGAAGGCTGCTTTGTGTTGACTGAGCCGTCAAAGACCCATCAGACTAACAGATGTGTATCAGGTGAATAGCGAACATCCATTAGCCAAGGCTGTCGTTGAGTACGCAAAAAAGTTCAGGGACGATGAGGAGAATCCCGCCTGGCCTGAAGCCAGCGACTTCGTGTCGGTCCCTGGCCATGGAGTGAAGGCCGTGGTTCGTAACAGGGAGATAATTGTGGGAAACAAGAGCCTGATGTCAGAGCACAACGTTGCCATTCCAGTCGAAGCAGAAGAGATCCTGGCCGAGACCGAAGGGATGGCGCAGACTGGGATACTGGTGTCTATAGACCGGGAACTGATTGGAGTCATCGCGATTTCAGACCTGCTGAAACCGGGTGCTCGCGAGGTGATATCGATCCTCAATTCGATGAAAGTGAGGAGCATCATGGTGACTGGCGATAACTGGGGAACTGCGAATTCCATTGCCATGGATGTCGGGATCGACACCGTGATAGCAGAGGCCAAGCCTGAGCAGAAGGCAGAGAAAGTGAAGGATTTGCAGGTGATTGAACACGCTATTTTCATCCCCAAAAGGGAAGAATTTAATCAAATAGCTTGGGACATTTTTCCATGCGGGATTTGGGAGTAATTTGTTTGCTTTGAACTACAATCTTTAATATCTGCAGGCTTTAGGATACGTTGTAGCGATGGTGGGAGACGGCATCAACGATTCACCCGCGCTCGTGGCTTCGGACGTGGGGATGGCAATTGGTGCGGGCACAGATATTGCTATCGAGGCTGCAGACATCGTGCTCATGAAGAGCAACTTGGAGGACGTCATAACCGCGATCGACCTCTCCAGAACGACATTCTCCAGGATCCGCCTGAACTACATCTGGGCGCTGGGCTACAATGTCCTGGGAATCCCGATCGCCGCTGGGGTTCTCTACCCTTCCACGGGGTTCCGCCTGCCTCCTTGGATCGCAGGCGCTGCAATGGCCGCGTCGTCGGTCAGCGTCGTCTGCTGTTCGCTGTTGCTGAAGAAGTACAGAAGACCAAGGCAGCTCGACAACCTTCAGATACAAGGCATAACCGTAAACTGATGATGCACCAGTTAGTCTAGTTGATGCATATTGAGGGATGAATCTGTTCAAAAATAAATTTTGCAGCCAGACTGCGTGAAATTAGTCAGCTGATTGTAATTGTATTTATGTAGCGGTGTTGTTTGGGATTCCTATGAAGACTCAGAGTGTATTTGAGCAGTGAAATGGGTCATCTTTGTGATCTCTATGTGAATAAATAATTCCTTTGCTGTTGTTGGCCACTTCTGATTCTGAATATTACCACTGATCTACAAAAATCAAAACCCATCTGCAAAAATCATCAATATTGCAGACCAAATGAATGAAAATGGAAAGAGGGGTCAGGGCTAAGAGAAAGTTTTGGGCCCAAACTCTCAGGAACAAGCGTCTGAAGTCTGAAGAACTTGATGGTCCACTAGCCAGCCATAGCTCAGCATTTTGAGGGACACGGTTCACCCATTTGCATTTAGAACATGCGTTGATAGATATATTAGCGAAGCTCGGCATTACGACAGTCTGACCGGCAGCTCGATCACCTCAGGGTCCATGTAAATCGCGAGTGGCATCAGCAACAGAAGAAGCAGAAGGTCGATCTCGGTGGTGCGGAAGCTTGATTCGGAGCGGGGTACTGTACTGGTTGGTAACAAAGAACAAGTGCATGGTCGTTTGTCATAACACGGCATTTTGAGGGACATGGTTCACCCGTTTGCATTAAGAACATGTGCTAATGGATTGATTAGTGAAACTCGGCATTACGACAGTCAAACCGGCCTAAAAAACAAGAGAAGCAGAAGTTCAATTTGGGTGCCGTGCAACATGCATGGCACAAAAGCTCGATATTGGTCATGAACTTATCGTTAGAGATAATTAGGGATTTCTCTAGAATAATTCCTTTACTAAAGATATTTTGAAAATTTTATTGATTATCTGTTTCTCTCAAAATTGTATGTATCATTATGCATATATTGATTGAAATATTATCTTAAAATAGTTATCTAATAAAGCTTATGAATAGATCGATGTATTCTTCATTATTATATAGAGAAATTCTACAATTCTCCCTTTTGCTTTATTATTCTCAACTTTGTATTAGAACCACCGTTGCTAAGGAAACCATAGGTGCATATTGCACTGGTCGCGTCTCCATCTCTGCTGTCGTTTCACTCCAAGTCTCTGAGAAACACTATTCCCAAGATTTTTTGACGCCAATTTTTCGAGTTTTTTTTTTTCCCTTAAAGGACGGAGTTTCTTGCCCAGTAATATTCCAAATCTCCTCTCTTGGAGATACCATTGCCTACTTTATTCCATAATTATCGGCCTTATGAGATTAATATGGTCCCCTTGTTGAATCATGACTCTCTGAGCAAAACAATATCAAGTCTTTGTCCCATGAAAATCAATTTAAATACTACCTTGTTGCATTGAATTGTTTCACCATAGTACCTACACATGTGGAAGGTGGTCCAACTTCTTAATGCAAATGGGTGACTGGTCCTATGATTAGAAATACATTAGTGCAAATGATTAACCATTCATACGTCGCATAATCTATAGTGTTTTTGTTCGGGTCGATGTCATTATCGTTGATGGGAAATTATCATTTTAGTGGTTAAACAAACTCTTTTACGCGGTATTGCTAAAAATTGAATTCTTTTGTAAGCATCATCTATAGTAAGTGTGAATAAAAGATGTGATTAATGCTTCATTTGTTTAATGAAAAATGTGATATTTTTTTTAAAATATTTCGAGAAGTCATTCTTCAAGAAAATGAAAATAATTTTCGGTATTTGGCCGAGACCTAAAAATGAAAATAACTGGCAATATGAAAAATGATTAACCATTCGTACGTCGCCTAATCAACATTATTTTTGTTTGGATTGATGTCATTATTGTTGATGGGTAATTATGATCTTAGTGGTTGAACAAACTTTTTTATTCGGTATTACTAAAGATTGAAATTTTTCGTAAACATCATTTATAGTAAGTGTGAATATATGACATGATTAAAGTTTTGTTTATTTCAATCAAATATGCGACATTTCCTTTAACTATTTTTTGAAAAGTCATGTTTTAGGAAAATGACAATATTTTTAGGTATTTGGTTAAGACCTGAAAATGAACATAAAAATATTTTACATCATTTGATAAAGTAAATCTCATTTGATTTTTTTAAATAGATATACACTATCCATATGCTACTAACTTGAGCATGAATAACCAAGGAAGTCGACATGGGTACTGGATCTCAAGTTCAGATCCCAACTCCTAGGCATGAGCACGGACACTAATCCTAGATCCATTAAAATTGAGCTTGAGCACTCGGTGCCCGTGCTCGGCTCCTCGGTGCCAAGCCTGAGTTTAGAGAGGTTGAGCCCATGTCCCAGTCGCTCGAGCTTGATGGACCCAAGCCTCGGACTCAGGCACCTGGGCATGGGTCAATCGAGGCTAGGTTGGGCTTGGGACTCCGGACTAATGCCTACGCTTGAGTCCATCAAGGCTACGCTCCGGACCCTTATGCCGAGGACCAGGTTCCTACGCCCAAACTTAGGTCCATTGAGATGGGGCCCAAGACCTCGGCGCTTATGCCTGGGTCCATCGAGGCCAACCAGTCCACAACACTTGGGCCTAGGTCCTTCTAGGTTGGACCCTGGCCCCTAGTGCATGGGCCTGGGTCCGCGAAGCCTGCGCCCAGGTCCCTCGAGGTCTGACCTCTTCCAGGAAGACATTCTCCAGGATCCACCCGGACTACATTTGGTGCTAAGCTACAATGTCCTGGGAATCTCAATCGCCGTGGGAGCTCTCTTCCCTTCCACAGGTTTCTGCCTACCTCCTTGGATCGCGGGCACTGCAGTGGCCGCGTCATCATTCAGCGTCTTCTACTGTTCGCTGTTACTGAAGAAATACAGGAGGCCAAGGCAGCTCGACAACCTTCAGATACATGTCATAACAATGAACTGATGATGCACCTGGTTGTCTATTTGATGCATATCTAGGGATGAATCTTTTCAAGAATAAAATTTGCAGCAAGTTCATTGGGGTGAAATTAGTCAGCTGGATGTAACTGTGGATATGTGGCAGTGTTGTTTGGGATTCCTATGAAGATTCAGTGTGTATTTGAGTAGTGAAATGGGTCATCTTTGTGATCTCTATGTGAATAAACAACTCCTTTGCTGTTGTTGGCCACTTCTGATTCTGAGTCTTACCATGGATCTACAATAATCATAACCCATCTGCGAAAAACATCAATCTTGCAGACCAAATGAGCGGAAGAGGAAAGAGGGGTCAGGGCTCAGAGAATCTTGGGCCCAAACTCTCAAGAACAAGGGTTTAGAAGTCTGAAGAACTTGATGGTCTACTAGTTAGTCATGACTCAGTATTTTGCAGTAGGACGGTCACACCGGCAGCTCGATCACCTCAGGGTCCACGTAAATCACGAGTGGCGTCAGCGACAGAAGAAGCAGAAGTTCGATCCGGGTGGCACGGGAGCTCGATTCGGACCGGGGTGCTGTACCGGTTCATAATGAAGAGACCGACGATGTTGGAGTGTCTTGCCCCGTGATATTCCAAACCTCCTCTCCCGAGATTCCAATGCCTACTTGCTTCCATAAACATCGGCCTCATGAGATTAAATATGGTCCCCCTCCTGAATCATGACTCTTTGAACAAAACAATATCATGCCTTTGTCCCATGAAGATCGGTTTAAATACTACCTTGTTGCATCGGGTCGGTTTCGCCATAGTACCGAGTACATGTTGAAGGTGGTCCATGTTCTTTGTGCAAATGGGTGACTAGTACAATGATTAGCAATACATTAGTGCAAAAATGAGAACAATTGGGAATACATAAATGATTAACCATTCATACACGCATAATCTATAGTATTTTTTTTTGTTTTGTTCAGGTCAACATCATTATCGTTGTTGGGTAGTTGCTTTTTTATTCATGATTATGATTTCAACTATATTCTCATGTTTACTTTGATTATTATTCAATGGGCTTTTCATCTAAAATCGCTTTGAATCATATAAATAGAAGGGTTCATATAACGAAAAACACCAAACTAATTGAATAATGACAAATATACCATATGCTATTGTTGAGTTTGATGATAAGTTACAATTAATGGCTATATCGGTTTGATTTTTTAATTCAATGAGCAGAAACTAATGGGGATAAATTTGTCATAAATGCATTAATTTAGAATTTTTGGTAATTAAGAAATTTATTTTTAGTAAATTTATCACAAACATACTAGTTTTGAATTTTTTGTTGTAAAAAAATAATTTTGAATAAATTTATTATTTATGTATCGAGATTTTTCACGATATCGATCCTAAATAAAATTACACTAAAAGCAACTTCGTACGAATTCAAGAGAAAAAAAAAAATGGAAACACGAAACGCAAAAAGCGGTAACGCAGAGCGCGGATCAGAACCAACAAAAAACGCGCGCGCGTCTGTCCACGTTCCACCCAACCGGCACGTCCACGTGGATGGATCAGCCCTCGCCACGTGTGAACGTAATCCGCCCGGCCCCACCCGGAACTACGCTACAAAAAAAAAAAAGTAGAGGTGGGAGCCCAGCTGAAAAATCCGAAAACTAGCGACGGCTTCGACCCCAGATGCTCTGTTCCTCTACAAAAGCTCTGCTCCTTCGCTGCAGAAATCTCCGCGCACCTCTCGCCTCCTCTTCTCCTGCTTCTTCTGCTCTGCCGTTTCCCATTCCCTTCTCTCCTTCGGTCGCTGAGCAAACCCTTCTCTCCCCTCGCCCAATCTCGTCGCTCCCCGCGCCCCGCGCGCCCATCAAGCCGCCGCCTTTCGGTTGTCGGAGCTTCGTTTCGCGCGATCGGAGATCGAGCCGTGCCATGGCGAGCCAGTCCTCGAAAGGGTCGATTTACGACTTCACTGTCAAGGTCGGTTCTCTATCGAGGTTTGCCTTTTGCGATTTCTCGGGGGAATTGTGAATCGGGAGTCGCCCATCAGCAGAAATGCCGACCCAATATTATAAAGTTCACCTTTTTTTTTTTTTAAAGTCATTTCTGAGCGAAGATTTTGTTTTGTTTTTCTTTTAATCCACAGCGACGCTCCGATTTTTTTTTTAGCTCCGAAAGATGACATTTTTGTTCAATTGGTGTTGAAACTTTCTTGTAATCTATGTCAAAGCTGAGGCCTTTTTCCAAAGCCCCATCAGCAGAAATGTCAACCTCTATTATAAAGTTCGCCTTTTTATGGGGTCATTTCTGAGCGAAGATTTTTTTTTTTTTAATCCACAGCGACGCTTCGATGTTTTTAGCTCGGAAAGATGACATTTTTATTCAATTGGTGTCGAGACTTTCTTGTAATCTATGTAAAGCTGAGGCCTTTTTTTCCAAGGTTCTTTCTGTAGCCTTGTTTTTGGAGGTTTTCGAAAGTTTAGGTGGTAATCTGAAAATGGACCAATCTACAGCACCTTTGATGTATAAGTTTCCCTTTTATCTATGTAATTCGCTCAAATATCGGATTTTGTTGATTCAAATATCGAGTTTTGAGTAAGTTGTTGGGGTAAGTTGGTCTGGGAGCGAGATCATTGTGTCGTGTCGTGCCCTGCCGTGTGCTGAGAGGTTGTGAATCATTTGAGGACCATGATGTCTTGCTGTGCTGAGACTTGGAGATTCGGGTTCCTTTTTTTAATTCAGGATGCTCGAGGAAATGATGTCGATCTCAGTTCCTACAAGGGCAAGGTCTTGCTGATTGTCAACGTCGCTTCACAGTGGTAATTCTCAGGATTGTGTTTATGCCCCGTAACAGGGAACATCTGCCTGGACTTTAATCTTGGGCGATCTGCTTAAAAGCAATATCATATTTCATGCCTTTTACATTTGGAATTCTTTATGCAATTCAACTTGGGAGTAGCTCAGTGTTTTAGTAATCGAGTTGGTCCACCATGTTCTAATTTTTTTTTTTGGTATGTTTGTTGCAGTGGACTGACCGATTCAAACTACACCGAACTCAGTCAGGTCTATGAGAAATACAAGAATCAAGGTCTCCTATGCCCTCCCCTGATCCTGATGTCCCATTGTATCTCGTGTTTTAGTGGAATCCCAGCCTTAACAGGATAATAAAGATATATTGTATCAGAAACAGCAGTTGGTTATTGGTATCACTTAGCATATGGAGATTCTAGAAAATTTAAAGAGGATGTCACTCTGATGTGATGCAGGGTTGGAGATTTTAGCTTTCCCATGCAACCAGTTTGGAGCTCAGGAGCCGGGGTCAAATGAGCAGATCCTAGAATTTGCTTGCACTCGATTCAAGGCTGAATATCCCATTTTTGATAAGGTAAAAGAAATACATGAGGTCCTTCTCTGAAGATGAAGAGCATATGGTGAACTACTTAAGTTCTCCCAAGAGTTTTTTTTGGAGTCGTATCTGCAGTTCCCTTATATTTCCTAGCAACTGGTAATTTGCAGTTTGAATTAAAAAAAAAAAAAAGTGAGGATGAAGAATCTGATTGCTTTTTCTATAGGTTGATGTGAATGGTGAAAATGCTGCTCCTCTTTACAAGTTCCTGAAATCAAGCAAGGGCGGACTCTTTGGGGATAACATTAAGTGGAACTTCTCCAAGTTCCTCATCGATAAAGAAGGAAATGTCGTTGATCGCTATGCACCCACTACTTCTCCTCTTAGCATTGAGGTGAGAGTCTAATCTTTGACGATCATAGTCGAAGTTTGTTCGACTTTTTTTGGCTATTTGACTGAGGCATTGCGGTTGTTATTATCGCAGAAGGACATCAAGAAACTGTTGGGAGTGGCATGAGCGCTGGAACTTCTTTTCCCCTGTGAGGATGAGAAGTACTCTGAAAAATAAGCATCCTCTTGGCTCATCATGAGGATACCTCTAGATGTCTCCTTCGCATGTTTTGTTGTTGAATCTGCACTGCGTTAATAATGTAAAGATGCCAATAAAGTCCAGCTTCCGGTTTCCTACTGCTGTATGAAATCGTTTAGAAAACTCAAGGCGCTAATTGCGGATGTAGCAAGCAAGTTCTAATATTCTGGTGCTACGATGCTATTAGTTGGTTGATTATTTCTCTGGCGGATAAAACTTTGAATGAGTGATACGTGGCGCTGAAGTTAGATGAGTTTTTGGCGGTTGGAGTAGACTGTCTTTGTACAGTTCCTAAAGCCCGCGGTAGCAAAGGAACTGGGGAAAGTATGGAGAAAGTATACAGAAAAGACAGTTCTTTTCTATTCTATTAGTATTAGATTAGTATTAGTTAGTGATCCCGACTCAGTGAGTGAAGATGGTTTTCCTAACCGTCGAATCTTCGACATGTTTTTTCCGTGGTGATCAAAGTTACATTAATAATAAGATCATGCTCGAACAAACATATGCGTTGACTATTACACCCAAAAAAAGAAAAAACAGATGCGTTGACTAGAGGGTCATGGATCTGAGGGTCATCAATTAATAGTGACATCTTTCGTGGCTTTAGTTGATGAGAGAGAGAGAGAGAGAGAGAGAGAGAGCAAAGCTACGTTTTACTGGTTACAGGGTCTTTTGACACCCTCCTGTGCTCTTCCTCTCAACGTACAAACCAAAAATTGCCAAAACTCGTTAAAATATCTACTTATCCCTTTGAAACTCTTTATGGCGCATTAGCAGCAGGTGGTAATGGCACTGCGTTTCTACATCGCAATTTGCAGTCTTGTGTACCCTCTGAGAGAGAGAGAGAGAGAGACCAATCAAGCTACATTTCACTGGTTACAGAGTCATTTGACACCCTCCTGTGCTTTTCCTCTCAACATACAAATCAAAAATTGCCTTTATGGTGCATTTGCAGCAGGTGGTACTGGCACTGCGTTTCTACGATCCCAATTTGCAGTTTACATGCAAGCTATCCTCTGAGAATGAGAAAGGCCATCACAGTTCTCGCATAGTCCTATTCAGAAGACTCTGATCTCTGCTTCTTGTTGGCATAATCCAAATATCCCTGCCCAAAACAATAGTAGCGTTCAACAACAGACGACGGTGGTCTCAAAATAAAAAGTTCACACACTGTATATAGGATATCTTCAATAAACAATTGAATGCAGAACAATAAGGAAAAATCCATGTCGCCTTTTTCCTTCTATCTGTTGCAGCCTGGAGGTATTGCTAATTGCTATGCACCAACAATGCTTGAGAGTTGAAGGGAAGCCTGTTCATCAGCCAAGTCCCATTTTTCATTTCTATCCTAAAGCAACCTTGACATTTGTGTACTTAGTCATGAAACGGTGATCTATGCTAGCAAAAAGAAAGTAAGAGGGATGAGCTACTTCTTCCCAGGAAGATGTGAACAGCTAATTACCTGCAGTATCCCCATAGCAGCAAACTTGTCCATTATTGTCTTCGCTACTACTGGATGCAACGTCAAAGGTTGTAACAACAATTCCACGTTCTGTAAACAGAATGCATTAGCATTCCATGATTAAAATAACAACAAGATACTCAATTGCGAAAAGGAGTTGAATTTAGCATTCCATTTGTGAACAATGGGGACTGCCGCTGGACCACTTAAGAACACAACCTAGTAATGCTGGAAGCCCAAATGGGAAAGTAAGGAAGTGATGAGTCTCGATAAGACCACCTTCAATTTGTATAGCAGCAGAACTTTTGAGAAGAGGCATTATTTATTTAACATAGGGCTTTCGCATTGGTTGGCAAATCGGCAGCTTTGCGAGCACATTGAATAATGTGCGACATATACTAGAGGATACAAACTTAAAGCTGTACAAACTAAAGCATTATTTACGGTTCATGCTGTTGCTTCTACCGTCACAATTCAGACCTCAAAGATTGTATGAAACAAAGAAAGGTAAGGAACCACTTTATTGAGCTAATCTTGTGCATAGTGCATAAATACCTTAGTGAAAAAACAGGACGTCAGGCTAAAACTTTGAAAAAGTAGGGAAAGCAACTTGCACCTTTGACGTAAAGGTTTCTTCCCAATATGTATAACAAACACCTTCAAGTTTTCCTGTTTTAGAAAGCTTGTCAATAAAAACCTTCATTTGCACAGCCTGATTACAGAGGACAGAAAGAATAAGTAATTTATAAATAGCATGACAGAAAAGTTATAGAAAATAATGGTTTAAAGGAGACGTACATCACAATTGGGACTACGAAACCGGTCAAGAGGGCAGCCAACCACAAATCCAAGTAGCGAGAATTCAGAGACCTGCACATATATAAGGAAACAGGAACTAATCAGGCCCCTGTAGAAACTTGTCCAAGACCATGCAAATTACTGCACATACACATTCAGTAAGGATATTGCGATACGAGACTGAGAAACAACAAGATAATTGACCAAAACCTGGCCATAACTGCCTAAAAACCCTAATTTTAGGTCAAATCTCAATTTTGTCCTGAACTTTTTTTATATAGAAAAAATCCGCAAATTTCACTTTAGTCCCAAAACTACCCATGCGTTCAAAAATCAATACTAGTTTCTTCAAGATTATTTGAGAGGTTCATTGTCAAAATTTGCATTTTCATTAACACTGTCACCTACGTATAGAATAACAGCAGTCTCCTGATGCTGATTATCTTGAAGAAACCAGTAGCGATTTTTGGAAGCATGGGCAAATTTTGGGCTACAGTTAAATCGAGGATTATTTTAGACAAAAAAATGTTCGGGGCAAAATTGGGATTGGACCTAAAGTTGAGAGTTTTTCAGGAAATTAGCCCCCAAAACCTCAGGTATGATCTAATTGAAATACCAGTTCTGATGATTCTAGCCCAGGTAAACTCAATGCGATAGCAATATCCCCTCTTTTAGATAGGAACTAACGAGGCAAGAAATTAACGATACTATTTTAGGGAATAAACAATAACAAACACCAAGCTGTAAGCAGAACCAACACTGAGAAATTACTCTTTGTTGAGGTCCTTTGCACAACTATAGTCATATTTGGAAGCCAGACCCAGTATGATAAGCAAAATGCTCCAGTCAACCCAAAAACTTAGGTTGGAAAAACTTCTTTATAGGACGCATCCAAACAGGAATTCCCACAGGAACAATTCCTCCAAGAAATGGAGATACCAACACAAAAGCAGGCTGAAAGGCAGACTCACCAGACTCTGAAGATCAGTTGCCATTGAGTCAATATTTGTCTTCTTCCTAAGCAGAACACTGCAATTGTGGCAACAACAAAGATCATTTCACAGGTGACAACTGTGTATACCACAACAAGGTTAGGATCCCAAGAAAGAAAATAGAGAAGTCCCCCAGAGGGACAAGCTACAGCAAATTCATGACTTCCAAGTTCCATCCTTCTCAATACCATAAACAAGAATAGTTCTTGTATAGAATCAGAATGTGAAAAAGTGCACTGAAAGTCCTAGATGTTATGTACAGATTGCAATCAATTGAATCAATTTGAAAATTTGGGAGTCAATTGCACTTTTGGTAAAGGTTTAGTACTTGATTGAATCAATTGAAAGTATAGGATTCAATTGTATTCAATACTTAAGATTTAGGACTTATGGTACAAGGACTTATGGTACATTTCTCCTAAATCAGATTTTTACATGGCAACCCTACAAAGTGAAGCACATACTTACATCATTAAGATAAACAACATCTGTACCAATCATCTATGCAATCATCCTTGGGTTTATGTTATCCACAACTCAACCATCTGATTCAAAAGTGTGACCGTGAATCTTATGGAAATCTCAAAATTACTGGCCCATGTCCAACTGTACGTTCTATGCACTGGAGTGCATTCCGATGCTCATTACGATGCTCAATTTCTATGAAGGTAAAATGCACAGGAATTGATAAAAACATATATTACAATTCATCTTGCCCAAAACATGAGACAATGCGCACAAATGGCAATACCTCAGGTGACGCAATCTTGTTGCTTGAATCTGAGACAGCAAGTCCAACATACTTATTGCCAACATCCAAGCCTAGCAAGCGGCCCTTTTTCTTCGTATGAGCCATCAATACATCTTGGAACAAGCTCAAAGGTTTCGCATACCTCATCTACAAACACCATGAACCCAGTTGAGAAACTTCACTCAATGACTCAAACTACATGCTTGGAAAAATAAGCAGAGACCAAACGGGAATATCCATCAATTCAAGCAAGGCAGTGATGTCAGAGAGATGAACTCTCATGAAGCAAATCAAACACCCATCAACATATCCATCACTACCTACTATTCGTATCTTGAGTGATACCCAATAAGGTAAAACCATAAACAAGTACTGGGAACAGCATAAGGAGCAGCATAAGGAGCAGCTCTACGACTAGCTAGCGGTAGCATCCGCATAGCTGTCACGGGTCAATGCTAAAGCACGTAGCTTGCATGAACAATGAGCTCCAGCGATGACACAAGCTTATGCGGCACGGTGATCTGACTACTTTGAAATAAAAGCAAATGAACGTATGCCCGAGAGACAGAATGTAGTGGACACCTGTCTCGAAAGTGCTCAGTCAGGCATTAAGACAAACACTTGGTATGGACGACCATAGATCAGAGCCACACAAAAATTGGATCATTCACGTACCGTCACTTCGTCCGCTTATGGTACCGCCCGGACGACACCCAGATGTCACCTGCTCTTCCTCGTCCTTCCCCAACGGAAAGCTCGGGACTCAATCAAGAAAGGCGGGCGATTCTCTGGTCAAATTTGTGCTGAGCTTCTTCACACTTGTTGGCCCCCATCGCCTCCTTGGCAAATTCGGGACTTCGTTTCACTCTTTCGTTGTTCTCTTGGCCGGTTTCGATTTCACGAACACAGACAAATTGCACGAGCGGACGGTCTCACTGATATCGGTTGAAGACGGTGAACACTTCCTTGTAACCGACGGTGTCAATACTCTTCTGCTCGCCGACTCAAGGTTGGGCCGGTTTAACCATCCTGAGCCGCTGGTTAGACCCGATTTTATTCGAACGACTATTCGCGTATAGTTTGTTTTCTCTGAGTTTAAGCTTTTAGAAGAGAAAATGAAACATTCGAATTGTTATGATATATACAACGGACCAAAAGAAAGGTTGTTATGATATTAGAAAGGAACCGACGCAGTGTGGGAGATATTAAAAACTGAAAAAAAAAATTACAAAAAATATCTCGTATCTTCATTATTTATGCGAAATATAATTATATGAAGGATACAAAATAAAAAATTAGAATGATATTTTTAGTGAAAGTCAGTGTTAGTTATTTCTCTCTCTCAGGCACCTGCCGGGCAACGGTGGTGACAGATGAGCATCCGACTAGTAGCGAGAACAAGCAATGCAAAGAGTTTTTATTTCTTATTTTTAGTCCAAGAATTAGTCCAAGAAATAGAGAAGTTGAAAAGTTTTACTTATCATTTGTGTTCCAAATCTATTTCTAAACTAAAATTTGTTCCGATTATAGAAAAATGAAATTGCATTACCGAATGTAATTATATTTCAAACCTATTTTCAGGAACAAAAAAATAGTTCTAATAAAAAATAAAATGATTATTATACGCGTCCTAAGATGATGTCCGGCTTTGTTTGGTATCTTATGTGTAACATCCCGATTTTCAATCCTATGAGAAATGGCTATAAGTTCGGTGTGCCAATGATAAGAATTGGTTATGGATGACCATGGACCGATTGGCTTGACTAGAAGGGAGGCAAAGGATTGGCCATGGATTGATCAAGGGATCGGCCGTGAACCAATCCACCAACCATGCAAGTGGACCCAAGCCATTTGGCCATGAAACGACCACTCAACCATAAGGGTTGATCGTTGGATGGTCATGTACCGTCCCGGATCGATGGATGATCATGGATTGATCTAGAGCAGTCATGTTCCGGTCGTGGGTAATCCCGCTCGGTCATGTACCGACTGTGGATGACCATGACTTGATTCGATGTGACCGTGCATTAGTCATAGATTGATCACTCCCACACAATCACATCAACCGAGAGCCAACCATAGACCAGGTATGCTCGATCATGGACTAGTCATGGACTGGCCATGGACCCCTTGAGATGGATCTTGGATTCGGTCAGGACCCTACTGTGTGCTAGGTTTTGCGCTCGAGCCTACCCTAGGCTTTGAATTAGCCACAGGCCCGATATGCTTAGCCAAAGTCGACCCAAGGGTCAACCATTAAGCCCATGCCCTAGGTCACCGACTTAGCCGAAGTAGGTAATTTTGCCTACGACAACCACACCAAGGGTGGCTTTGCCACAAACCTCGGGTGTGTCAGAATAGTCAATTAGGGATGTACACAAAAAGCCATTGCCTAGTTCTGGTTGCACTTCCAATGGCCTATTTCCCATGGTTGTTATATTCTTTGGAAATGGACAAAATAGAAGTTTCTAGAATATCCTAGGTTCTTCTTGAAGAATGATGACTCACCACTTTAGATAGATATTTCTAGATTTGGTAATGATTACCAAATATTCGCCTTGGGAATTAAGGGACTCTTGGACAAATGGACCAATTGAGATAAGATATAATAGAAGATTCTAGAATACCTTATTAAATGCAAGGATGAGTCACCTTGCTTAGGTGTCCCCCGAAGATTTTGTAATGATGGCCAACGGATTTACCTCAGATAAGAAGTTGATGACTCATTGAAGATTCTCCTTGCATAACAAGTAGATTAAGTCATGATGGCATGGAGTAGGTGGTCTAATAAGAAAATGGCAAGTGTTTTTCTAGAACCCTAAGTGTGCCACCTTGCAAACTAGGCATGCCACCTCAATGTTATAGCCATGCCACTTCAAGAAAGATAATTGAGTCACTTGGAAAATGTAATGATGAGTTTTGAGCCTATAAATAGGGGAACCATCCCATTCATTCTCACCTGGAGCTCTCTTCTCCCCTCTCGCCCTTTTACACGCCATTCTTCTATTTCTCTCAACCTTGCATAATCGCCCCTCATCAAGTCATTCAAACTAGTTCTCGAGGTTCATCCAAGTTAGTAAGATCCCTATGTCTCCTCTAAGGCAGTAGTCTCCATTGTCGAGTTTAGTTAGATGCTTACCCGTCAAGCCATGGGTAGGATGTTGTATCTTTTGTATGGTTTTGCTCATATTTGTGCTCGAGTTGTTTACGCTTGGAATGAGGCCGAGGTTCGTTCGAGTTGAGTTCATCGCAAGGCAAGGTTGCCCCAAGCCATAAGGCCTTGGTTTTGGCATAAATAGGATGCCAAGTCCAAGTCTCGCTTGGTGCGGGGGTCGCCCAAGGCTGCAAAGTCCTGAATCGACATTGAGGCGTGTTGATCTTATGCCTTGATTGGTATAGGGATTGCCCAAATCCACGAGGTCTTGGTAAGGCACCAAGCATGCCGATTTCTATAGTTCAAGTGGACACGGGAGACTTTGTGCTTGGCGTTGAATCAAATCGTGAACCGATGGTCATTCTCGATACATGTATATTCACATTGGGTCGGAGCCAAGGTCCGTCAAGCTCGGGATTGTCACTAAAGTGAGGTGTGAAAGGGCTAATGCAACCACCTAGAGTGGGGATGAAGAGGTGTAAATGAAAATTTTCGCAAGACTTAGCAGAAGTGAATTGCTTTTAGAAGATGATAGACTAAAAACGTAATCAGCTTTAAATGAATATACAAATATACGAATGAAAGTAAAGAATTCAAGGAAAGAGAATTAGAATACAAGGCTTATAGTGGTTCTACTTAGATCAAGCCTACGTCCACTCTCCCGCGCTGACAGCCTTAAGGCTGGATTCCACTATGAATCAAAAGAGATTTTACAACTTGTAATCTTCGACTTTCTCAGTGATGAGTCTCTACTGATCTCTCACAAAGTCTCACTAAGTATATCTCTCTTTTGGAGACGCGGACCCCTAGAGTGCCATAACTTGGCACAAATGAACACTTAAGTGCCATAACTTACGAAAGTGACACTTAAGTGCCACATTCCAAGAAAATGGATCACTTAAGTGCCACTCCGGCCAAAATCCGGCCAAAACGCTAATGTGTCAATTTTCTGGCGAAGTGAGTCCAAAAACGGCGTTGTTTTGATGCGACGTGGTAAAAAATTTAATATAAAAATTAATTAAATTTAATTTAAAACTCAATTTATTTAAAAAATTAAAAAATAAAAGTAAAAATTAAAAAAAAAATTAAAAAAAATTAAAAAATTAAAAAAAAAGGGTGGCGCTGCGCCTCCTCGCTACCGCACGGAAGGGCCGGCGACGAAGGGAGGGTCGGCGGGGGTCACTAGGCCCCCACGGCCGGGCGCGACCTCGGCCGATCGGTGGCGAGGGCCCGCGAGCCCTCTTCGGATGGGGGCGAGGGCGCGAGCTCTCGCCCGGCCGGACCAGGGCTGCCGCCGCCGGGCGACCCCTAGTGGGTGGTGGCCCTTGGCTCGGCGGTGAGGGCCGCCGACCTCGCCGGATGCTGGCGAGGGCCACGAGCCCTCGCCACTCGCCACAAATCTGGGCGAGAGTTGGCGACCCTTGCTCGGTCGGGTGAGGCTCGTGGCCCTCACCCGGATCAGCGGCTCGTGGGCCTTTGTCGCCCAGGTCGGCCGGGTCGCCAGTGGCCCCCGGCCAAGGCCCAACGACCCGGCCGACCCTCCCCCTCCGTCGCCGGCCCTTCCCGTCGGTGGCGGGAAGGCCGCGGCCGCCGAGTGCTCGGCCCTCAATCGCCGCCCTTTTTTTAAAAAATTTTTAAAATTTATATATATATTTTTAAAATTTTTGCAAATTTTTTTATTTTTATTTTTTATTTTTTTTTAAAATTTTAAAATTTAAAATTTAAAATTTTTAAATAAATTTAGTTTTAAATAAAAGGGAAAAAGCCACCAAAAACCCTCAACTTTGCCTCGAGTGACAGATTTACCTCAAACTTTATTTTGTGACGTGAAAAACCCCAAACTTTGCTGACTGTGACACATTTACCCCAAATTTTTATTTGTGACACCAAAAACCCTGAACTTTCATTTGTGTGACACATTTACCCTAAATCATATGGGCATTTTGGTCTTTTTACTTTTAAAAACTTTTTTCTTTTTTTTTTTTTTTTTTCTTCTTCTTCTTCCCTCCGCCATGGCCGGCGGAGGGAAGCCTCGCCGGCGTCCGGCGGCCCTCGCCCCTGCGAGGGCACCCTCGCCCGACACGGCGAGGGCACCCTCGCGCGACGCAGGCGAGGGGCCGCCCTCGCGGATCCGGCGAGGCACCTTCGCCCGGCACGGGCGGGGCGGTCCTCGTCGGCGTCGGGCGAGGGCCTCCCTCGCCCGAGATCCGCGAGGGCACCCTCGCCGGCGCCCGGCGAGGCACCCCTCGCCCGACGCGGGCGGGGCCGCCCTCGCCCATCTGGCGAGGGCACCCTTCGCCCGACACGGGCGAGGGCGGTCCTCGTCGGCGTCGGGCGAGGGCCTCCCTCGCCCAGATCCGGCGAGGCACCCTCGCCCGACGCCGGCGAGGGCACCCCTCGCCAGCCCTCCCGACGCAGCGAGGCGGCGGCCTTCGTCGGCGTCGGACGAGGGCCTCCCTCGCCGGATCCGGCGAGGGCACCCTCGCCACGCCGGCGAGGGCACCCCTCGCCCGACGCAGCGAGGGCGGCCCCGACGCCGGCCGGGCGGCCCGGCGCCGGCGAGGGCGCCCTCGCCGGACGCCGGCTTCCCTCCCGCCGGCCGGCGGGAAGAGAGAAGAAGAAAAAAAAAAAAAAAATAAAAAAATAAAGAATAAGACGAAAATACCCTTAATGGGGTAAATGTGTCACGGTTTGCAAAGTTCGGGGTTTTTCACGTCCACAAAACAAAGTTTGGGGTAAATCGTCACTCGAGGCAAAGTTGGGGGTTTTTGGTGGTTTTTTCCCAATTAAATTTAATTAATTTTTATATTAAATTTTTACCACGTCGCATCAAAACGACGCCGTTTTGGACTCGCTTCGAAAAAAATGACAGTCGCGTTTTTGCTTGGATTTTGGCCGAATGGCACTTAAGTGATCCATTTTATTGGAATGTGGCACTTAAGTGTCACTTTCGTAAGTTATGGCACTTAAGTGTCCCTTTGTGCCAAGTTATGGCATTTGAAGCGTTCTTTTGCCATCTCTTTTGTATACAACTTTGAGCTCAATGAATGAAACAGTAAGTAACTGGAGAGCTTTAGACTTTGGAATTTTTCTTTCACGCACACACTCGAACAACTTGATAGTCCGCCTTAAATACTCATTTATGCCTTCATAACCGTTGGCACTTACCAAAGGAATTCTTCCAATCTACCCGTTGGACAGAATCAATCAAGGGGATCTTCGAGTCATTAGATGATTATGATGAAAGCCCGTTAATCCTGTTTGCCCATACAATCAGGATATTTGGTTTCCATAAGTAGAACCTTCCAAGTTTACTCGCCTTTCAAATGATCTTCATATCGGAGTAAGTTCCAATAAGAATAATCAATCAAGTAAATGCTAAATACGGCCATAAGGTCATCCATAAACCATACGAAACGAAATCTTGAAGATAATCTTGCATCTAGATAAGTCTTCATTCTTCGGTCTAGAAACTGTTAGTGAGGGCAGACTTTTTAGACTAAAGTCTCGCGGTCTTCAGATTTTGACAAAAGAGTCTAGAGTTCTTCAGATCATAACTTTTGAGTCTGCAAGTCTTTAGACTGGACTTATGGAAATGTTTTGTGAACTTCGGAACAGTAAATGAGTTTTCTCTAACAATCTCCCCCTTTTTTATGGTGACAAAACTTTCCTGCATATTTGAATAATTTTATCCTGCAAAACAACACTTAAGCAATACGTGATATATATATAAAATGAATAAGACTTGGATAGCATCGATTCTGCAACCATAGAAAACATGTTAGTCCTGTAAGACAAAATGACTATTTAACCGTAATTAGTATCATAAACTAAGTTATTGCAAGCGTAAAAAAGTTCAAATCCAAACAGTCCAAAATTAAAAAGTACTAGAGTCCAAAATACCAAGCACAAAATCATCAAAAGGTTCCAAGCCAGAAAAATAGATCAGTCAAATCTGCATAAACTCTCCCCCTTTTTGTCACAGCAAAAAGTGAAGAGTGACTATAAAAAGAGTTGGGTAAAAATCATGACAATTTGGGGATACGAACGGTCTGGAAATCTCCCATAGACTTGATAGTCTCCTCCGGCTTCTTCAGAGTCTCCTTCAGCTGTTGAATATCCTCACCCTTTGCAGTTTCTTGCACTTGAAGCTTTAGGGCTTGTATCTGTTCAGGTAGAGAGTTTGAAGTGGACTGGATAGTAGTTTTGAGATGCTTAATCTCACACTCCATTCCATATTGCTGAGCCTTCACACCCAAAAGGATTTCTAGCAGCCTTTGAAAGTCTGCTGTTGGTTCTATTGTAGCACTAGGTTCAGCTGAATCAATTCCAGGAGTATTAAGATGTGAGGGAACATCAGTAGTTCAATCACTAGGACTAGGAGTGGATTCCTCAACATCTGCTTCAGGATATTGAGAGGCATAGACATCCTTTGGATCTGTTGGAGATCTACTTACATCACTAGTAAAGACATGTGAAGAAGTACCTCTTTTTCTAGCAGCTCCTCCTGTTTCTGTGCCTTCAGGTGGAGACAAGAATTCTTCTTCTTGTCCTTGATTTGCTTCAGCACCCGAGTGATGTTGTTCGTCTCTTGCAGTTCCATTCCGAGTCTTTTCGGAATCCTCGGATAAGGATACAGCATATGTTGGCTTAAAAGAGTCATCTTGACCCTCTTCTTCCTCCTCTTCTCTTTCTCTTCCTTCTTCTTCTGTTCTTACTTCACCTCTCTTCTCTGTTTCTACTCTTTCTCTGTTCTCTCTGTCCTCTGGCTCTTTGAAGCTAACAAAACTCCGTAAATTACGCAAGGCAGTGAGAGTGGTATCGTCCTAATCTTCTTCATCCTGCAAGATAAGGGCTCTCCTCTTCTTGGTTGGTGCGGTCATGAGCTCCTTGCCTTTTCTCTTAGTTGCTGTAGAGTCTTGTTTTGCCTTGACAAGGGTCTTCTCCTTCAGGCTCTCCAATTCCTTATTTAGCTCATTCAAACGCATTTTTGAAACCATTTTCAGTCCAATCACCATTGGAGCAATGGTTCTAACACATAGAGAAGCAGGAATCTGAATTTGGAAATGTCTGAAGAGTCAAGTGACAAGCGCAGAGTAAGGTAGTTGCCCCTTGTCTTTCACAACTGTCCTATACATGTGCATTAGGATAGTGTGAGGCAGTGAGAACTTATAGCCAATGTTGATTGCATACATCAACTTTGCTTCAGAGTGAGAGACATCAGTTTTTGAAGTGGATTTGGGTCTGATATAGTTGATCATGATCTTGTGAAGTAAAATATTGGAGGCATTCATTCTAGTGTAAGAAATCTTGCCCTTAGCAAATCTGTCCCGAACAAGAGCCAAAGTCGCATGACCAACAGACACACTAATTGGTTGGAAACTCCATCTTTCCACACCAATCACATTAGCCAACATATCCACATCAACCACAAATTATTTGTCCTTAATCTTAAAATAAAATCTATCCGCATCTAGAAAAGACATATTTGAATAGTAGTAAGCAGTGAGTTCAGGGTAGGCTTCAATAGATTCTGAGTAAAATCGTTCAAGTTGAAGAAGTGCAAACTTCTCCCTCAGTTTCACTTTCAAAGAGTCAAGAAAATCAAAATCCACACTTCTAGGGTTCATAACCCCTCTCTTCAGTAGATCCGAATAAGTCCTCTTATGGTCCTTGGAACGGAATATACTCGTTCCTTCTCCACGAATAGTTGCAGCAACACCCATTCTAGGCTGAAAATGAGTATACATCCTTTCATCATTGTCCTTTTCTTCAAGTTGATTAAAGCCACTAATGTGCCGATCACTTGGAAAGTTGGCAAAAGTCATTGCAGCAAAACCTTTAGGCATAATGCCTAACCTTTCCATGGTATCCAAGAAGAAAGTTTCGTTCTTGTAACCATTTGCTTTCAAGAATTCATCGATCAAAGTCATTGCAGAACCACCTATCTTTAAGTTCAAGTAGAGTCTAAACAAAAATTGGAGTTTTTGTGTTCTTACAGGTTTAACATCTTCAATGATCTCTTCTTCTGCTTGTGGAGGATCTTGTGTTGCTTGTTGTGAGGAATGACGCTTTTCAAAGCTTTATCCAAAAATAAACTCATAATCATTTAGAGAGTATTAATTTACGGTCGTAACTTCTGAATACTTTAAGTCTGAACATTTTCAGACTTTACCCGGTTAGAGATATGATGTTCAGTCTGGCGCGAATGGACTCAAATAAATTTCTCTCCAATGGCTTTGTGAATATGTCCGCCAACTTATTCTTTAAGTCGATGAATTGAATCATAACTTCTCCATTCTGAACATGATCTTTAATGAAGTGGTGTTGGATCTTTATATGCTTTGCCCTTGAATGAAGAATTGGATCCTTTGTGAGATTGATGGCGTTGGCGTTATCACATTTGCTCTCGGTGCACGATTCTTCAATTCCAAAATCTCTAAGCTGTTGCCTTATCCACAAAATTTGAGAACAACAGCTTCCAAGAGCCACATATTCTGCTTCAGCTATTGAAAAAGCTACGGTACTCTGTTTTCTTAAAAACCATGTGTCGCGACCTACCCTCGGGGGAGGGAATAGGTTTAGGGGTATTGCCTCAAGGACGAGCCTAAAGCCCATGATTAGGCGTGAGCTCTCCCAAGCCCATACCTCGCGTGACATTGGGATATTTTTTTTATGAATTTTGCACAAAAGGAGTCGCCACTAGCCTATTAGGGCTGGCTATAAACCAAGTGAGGCATGGGAGTGTACCTCACTTCCTACACAACCGGAGAATTTAAGGTCGGGGACTTGATTACACTAATTGACTAATTAGTGCCATTTCGGTACCTACTCTTGTTCATTTTGACAAAATGATTTTTGGCAGGTAGTTTGGATTGATTTTATACCTATCCACTAACATATGAGGTGATCATGTGAGTGCGCCATCATTAAAACAATAATCGCAGCTATCAAGATCCTAATTGCAGTAAAATTAAACACGTGCAATTAAACATAACAAAATATGCAAACTAAACATGCCATATATTCAATACACGAGTAAATAAAGACCTAATTATACTAAAATGGCAATACACGGCAAGTCCTAACCAAATCCCATCATTTTTTGATTTTCAAAATTTTTTAATTTTTTAATTTTTAAAAATTAATAAAATAATAAAAATAATTTTTTAAAATATTATTTTAATATTATAGTATTATAATATATTTAAAACGAACCGGGTTGGATCGCCCGGTTGGGTTTGACCCGGTTCAATGAAAAGGGCCTAGGATCGGGCTAGACAGCCCGAACCCGAATCGGGCCGGGCCGCGCAGCCCAAGGTCAATGGAAACCTAGCCAGGTTGGGCTTGATGTGCAGGCCCAGTCCGATCTAATTTTTTTTAAAAAGAAAGAAGCCCATAAGCCCACAAGCCCACAAGCCCACATGCAAAAACAACCCAAATCCATCCCGAATTGCTAAAAACCCTACCCGTTCGCGACCCGCGCCCGACCCAATTTTGGGCCGAAACCTTAGGGCTTCTTGGCAGCTTGACGGCGGCGACGATGGGGATGGCAGTTCGGAGTTGTAGTGGCGTCGCTCGGAAGGGGCTTGGAGCGGCGTGCAGGGGAGTGTCAGCATTTGGTTTGGGACTTGCTGGCATCGAGGGAGCGGCATTGAGTAGAGACGGTGGCAGCAAAGGAGGCAAGCGACGCTCGGCGATGGGCGGCAGGCACGGTGATGAGCGGGCACTGTAGGTCGCGCGGCAAGGAGCTCAATTGCTGGCATCGGGTAGAGCTGGGCGGAGACAAGGCGGAGCTTTGAACGGAGGGCAGTGCAGGCGAGGGCTACTGAGCGTCGAAGCGGAGGCGGAGGCGTGTGGTGGCTCGGCAATCGGTTCTGGCGTCGCGGGAGGGTGCTTGTGTAGAGGTGTTGCTGCAGCAGTCAGGCAGAGGGGAGCGGCGGAAGCTCGGGCGACGTTGGGGACGGAGGGCGACGGCAGCTTGAACTGTGTCGGGCGCCGGGCGGAGGTGGTGTGAGGGTCAGATCGTTGTAGTTGTAGCAGAGGGTCGCGGGCACGCGGGCTGCTGGCGAGTCGTGGAGCGGCGGTGGTGGCGCGGTGCTTGCAGACGAGCGGCTCCACTGCGAGGTGGCCAGCGCTGTAAAGGCTTTGAGTGGCCGCAGGGCAGAGCTACTGTGAGTTCTCTCTCTCTCTCTCTCTCTCTCTCTCTCTCTCTCTCTCTCTCTCTCTCTCTCTATCTCTGGGTTGCTCTTTTCGGTCACCTCTCCCTCCCCCGAAGACTCGTGTTCTCCTATTCTCCCCCCTTTGCTATTCTCTTCTCCCTAGGGTTTTTTTGCATGAAGATTAGCCGAGGAGGAAGAAGCTTGGCGCGGGCCGGGCCGAAGGGAGAGAGGAAAGGAGGAGGGCCGGGTTGGGCGACAAGCGGGCACTGTAGGTCACGCGGCGAGGAGCTCAACTGCTGGCGTTGGGCAGAGCTGGGCGGAGACGAGGCGGAGCTTCAAACGGAGGGCAGCGCAGGCGAGGGCTACTGGGCATCGGAGCGGAGGCGGAGGTGCGTGGTGGCTCGGCGACCGGTTCTGGCGTTGCGGGAGGGTGCTTGTGCAGAGGTGTTGCTGCGGCAGTCTAGTAGAGGGGAGCGGCGGAAGCTCGGGCAGCGTTGGGGACGGAGGGCGGCGGCAGCTCAAACTGTGTCGGGCGCTGGGCGGAGGTGGCATGAGCGTCAAATCGTTGCAGTTGCAGTAGAGGGTCGCGGACGCGCGGGTTGCTGGCGAGTCGAGGAGCGGCGGTGGTGGCGCAATGCTTGCAGATGAGCAGCTCCGCCGCGAGGTGGCAACACAGCAAAGGCTTCGAGCGACCCCGGGGCGGAGCTACTGCGGGTTCTCTCTCTTTTTGTCTCTAGGTTGCTCTTTTCGATCACCTCTCCCTCCCCCCGAAGACTGTGTCTCCTGTTCTCCCCCTTTTGTTGTTCTCTTCTCCCTAGGGTTTTTTTGCATGAAGATCAGCCGAGGAGGAAGAAGCTTGGCGCGGGCTGGGCCAAAGGGAGAGAGGAAAGGAGGAGGGCTGGGTGGGGCTAAGGCCAGATGCGGCCCAACCCGGCTCCTCTTGCGTCTTTTGGCTTTTTTCTTTTTTGTTTCTTTTTTTTTCTTTTTTTGGCGACTAATTCCTAATTTTGTACACGATTAAATCCTAAATAAAAAAGTAAAATTTAGGTGTCAACACTTTCCTCTTTTGGAAGCTCGAAGATGTTCCATTCAAAGACAAAAGACACCTAAATTATTTTAGCGATAAAGAGACCCTAGGTGCATAGGCACGTATCAGGTCGACGGAAATGACTCATAACTATGAAAGCACGTTTTGTTAATAAGAGGAAGAAAAACTTCAAGCTACAGAAGCACGCCGTGTCATAGGAAGAAGGACTCCGGGCTACAAAGCTCTCTGTGTCGTAAGAAGAAGGACTCCGGGCTGTAAAGCTCTCTGAGCTACAAAAGCTCTCCGGGCTATAAAGCTCTCCGTGTCATAGGAAGAAAGACTCCGGGCTACAAAGCTCTTCGTGTCATAAGAAGAAGGACTCCAGGCTATAAAGCTCTCCGTGTCATAGGAAGAAGGACTTCGGGCTACAAAGCTCCCCGAGCTACAAAGCTCTCCGTGTCATAAGAAGGACTCCGGGCTACAAAGCTCACCGGGTCATAAGAAAAAGGAGAGGGATGAAGTCTCATTGTGTAACAACGGGTTTCAACCGGGCTGAAAATACATGGTTTGAGGAAAACCCATGAACCTTTGTAGATGACATGGTTTAAGGTTGACCATGAACCTTTGGTTTTTAGGGAAGCACCCGCTAACCCCTTGAAAACTGCATGGCTTCACTGAGGAATGTTGTCAAACTTAATTTAAGCAAATGTCATTAGGGTTGTCATCAAGAGACGTATTAGTAATATTACAACATTAATTGAACAAGCTAATCAAGCTAAGTTCAACTACTTTAACAAAAACATTCGATGTCAATTAGCATCATGTAGCGCAAAATTGTCATATTGCTCGTGGATATATCATTAATCATTAAATTCTCTGGGAGTCAAATTCTTATCAGAACGGCTACGACTCGTGAAAAAGGCTCATTAAGCATGCCAAACTAGAGCTTCTTAATTAGAAAGGGCTTCTCACACACTCGATAAAATGGCTGCTTGATCCCATCTATTTATGTGGGAAATAACTGATTGCTGAGGGTATCTCACATAACCCATGTCAAAGGCTTTCAAAAACATTCGTGATGAGCACAATCTGATCGATTAAAAAGGTCTTTTGAAAGGATCGCAATATAGACTCGGTTATGGCTTACACAAATGAATTATTGCTTTGAGGTCAATAAATGAACATTTGTCGCTATCTTCATCGGGTTTACAAGTCGAGAACTTGAAAGATAAGACAAGATAGAATTACTTCCACTACTTCAAGCAATAGCTTCTTTGTGGTATTCTCATTTTCACTCAAACCATCCCAATCAGAAGAGACTTTAGAAAAAGGTTGTAATGTTGGCTCAGGAGAGGCTAAAAAAGGCTTAAACTTTTCAAGGGGGTTTTTTAAGAGCTGGTGATCATCATGTCGTCGTGACCATGTCACTCAATCTTTCGGAATCATTTGGCTTTGAAACACAGCACATCTTGAAAATCCATTGACTAATCATTTCTGCATGGGAGCTTTGCTCCTTTCTCTAATTCCCTTTGCACTTGCGATGATTTTTTTTTTTTTTTATGCAGGCACTTGGACTTTGATAATAATTTTTTTCACATAAGATGCAGCCGTTTGGCTCTTTTTCTTGACGGGCATTGGCTTTACTTTTCCCAAGCACACTGCTTTTTCATGCCCCCTAGTTTGTCGAACTTTTTGCTCTTTGAACTTTTGTAGCTCTTATGACTTTCGAGATGTTTTTCACATTTTCTCGTGATTGTCAATTGTATTTGGTCAATTCTTATGCCTTGCCCCAGTAAAGGGAGATGATCATCGCTCGGGGTTCAGAAATGATAATCAAGCCCAAATTGGTTAAAGCAATGGGTATCAGTGTTTAGGTAGAGAAGGAAATGCTCTTCTTCACCTTGGGATGAGTTAAGCTCTAATGATAATTCCTCTGACGCTATCACTAGAAGATTGATGCAAGTGAAAGTAATAGAATCTTTCTCAATCATTCGCTTTACAACACGATCGTAACCTCCTATACTGCCCCAATGTAGGGTCATTCTCGACAGGGGTATTTTCAAGGATCATTTTTGTTCAGCCAAAAGGGCTTAGTACGGTGCTTGGGATTGATGAAGGAGACGCCTTTATCATTTTGATCTTTGCGCTCAATGCGAATGAATCATTCATCCTAAGAGAAGGTCGCTTTTCACTCAACTCTCAAAAGTGTTTGAAGGATGTGTTTAGAAATGGCTTACCTTTTTTCATCCTAAGCACTTCTTGTTTGGCATGGTTAATGTCTCAATCTCACTCTGTCAAGATCATCTGAGTAGATCAATCTCCATAGGGAAATTTGATTTTAAATGAATAACCCACAAAATGAGAAAACAATTTTGAGATAAAAATGATGCTAAAAAGTTTGAAGAAATTTTTTTTCTCAATATTCATTTTTGTGCTTGTCTCTAGGAAAGCGCCAAAGGATCTTTTTGTAATGGAAATTCTCCTTTTTTTTTTTCTTTTCTTTTACTTAAAAAAATTGAGAAGAAGGGTACTTACCTGTGGCATGGTGACTCGGTAACCTTGTAAAGAATGTAAAAGAATATGTTAGTGCAAAAATCCTTAGGGGTTGAAATGTTGGAAATGATACATCATTACCTTTCACTCACTTTTATCCTTCGAGGGCTAAAATCTCTTGGATTCACCCTCATGTATATTTGGTAACTTGGCATTACCCTTCACTTGCATTTTCCTTTAAGCATTTGATGTTTTCCTGATTCCTTGGTGGAAGGCACTGCTTCTACGGTCAAGGTGCGACTTTTTTTTTTTTTTTTTTTTTTTTTTCATTTATCACCCTGTAAAAAGAGGAGACAAAATGGGTTATCTCCATACTTAATTAGGTTCAATTGAGGAACGATACATCCTTTCTTGATGAATTTGACAATATTGTTCCGGCACACTTTATTGGTGGGGGAATGAGAGATTTTTCTTTAAATCAAACGTTGTTCTCCCACTCTATATGACAAACCTTTGTTCTGTTTGAGTTTGTCCTGTACCAAAGAAACATATATGTCATTTTTTATACTAAAGAGAATCAAGCTTAGGAACGAAATACATTCCTTTCCAAAGTCGGGCAATCAACATCCCAAGGTGTCCCTTATGAAGGAAAGGGTAATATTGCCCCTCTGTTTCATTTGAATATTTCTTTGTTTAAGATGAACATGACTCAATAATGCTCCATCACGTTTGTTGGAACATTACAAAACTTGGTACTCTTGATGTCTCCTTGACAATGAAAATAAAATCATGTCAGAAATGGTATTAGAAATGGATAATTGGAATCGATATAGTTTACTCTTCCTTCGAATTCACCCTTTTGGATACTTGGCAACTCCTTCATTTGTCTCATCATGCAAAGTGAACGAGATTGATGGACTATTTTGGCACCTAAGGCATTTGCGAATAACGAAACTTCCCAGAACGGAATTCAACTTAGTTCCGCCTCTATGGAAAATAGGTGCCGATGATGCATCGACGCATGCTTACTTCTCAAGTTCCGTGATACTACACTTTTATCGTTTAGAAGGAGCAGATATCGATCTCAAATAAACACCTCATCCTTCTTGAGAAAGCGACCACGTGAAGAGAGAGCCTTAAGTAAAGTTTTCTTGGAATTCATTTTGAAAGGTAGACGTAAAGGTTCGCTTGAAACACTTCTGAATTTATTTTATTTTGGTTTTTTTTTAAATGATTTTCACGAAACTGAATTCCATTATTAAAAAAAAAAATGTGAGTCGTTTGATTTACAAAAGCAACAATTGGGTTCACAATCAAAACCCAAAACGGAAAACATGGTTCTTAACAAGAACAAAGACAATGATAAAATACAAGAAACTCTCTTACACAGATGAAAGTAAAAATCAACTCTTGTCCTAGCTCTAGAATTCACTTCTTTGTGTGGTCACCATGAGAATGTCAAGGAGCATCGCGCATAATCTGCAAAAAGACGACAATGTCAGTACGTGAATGAGAGAAAATAATATCTCAATGAGGTCAGTTCTTACAATAAAATCAAGGTGATGGTACATGTCTCACAGTCCTTATTACGGGGTTTTAGTGTTTCGCCAAGATTTTATCATAAGAGAAGACATCATTAAAATAACCAATCCACGGCCATCAATCGAATGTCCACTTCTATTCCAAAAGTTTCATATGCAAAAGTGTCATTGATTTTTGAAAGATTGATTTGTGATTTTACTCCTAAAAAAATGAAGTGACTTTTATTTTGAGAAATTTATACACAAAATGATTTGCATTTTAGTCCCAAAATGTGAGGATGAGAGAATTTGATAAAAAAATACAATTTCAATTTTTGTGCCCCAATATAAAATCACAACTTGAAAGTTCTTTTTTTTTTTTAAATGATTTTGAGCCCATAACTAGAAATTTAAACAAAACCATGTGTTCAACAGGGCCAAATCAAAGTGTTTAGAACTTACATTCAATGTTCACTTATCAAAAGTGATTGCCAATTTGTTTCAATTATAAGCCTACAGCACCGAGGGCAATCGATTGATGTTTGCGAATTTCGAGATGGAAGTTCAATACAAAATGAGCAAATAAAAAGGAAAATGATACTTACAATGGGTGCCGACCTTTGTCTCATTTTTTTTTTTCCAATTACATAGACATGCACATGGGATGTGGTTCGATTTCTACTCTATCCGGCTCAAAATGGAGCCATGGGATCATAGGACTGAACTAACAAGCTTGCGGCTAGGTCGTGTTACCCATGACTTCAGCTTCGTCAAAGAACTGACTTGTGTCGTATGCTCGCAAACCAGGGTGGGGACCTCTGACATCAAGAAAGAAATTCCGGGGTTGAGATGGGCGACTCGTACTACATGCTTGTAGTCGGAGTGGTATCCACCTCAACACCATCCTAAGTGATTCTATGCAGCTCAGGTCTGGCGGCAAGTTGTGTGTGCCATGGTGTAGTGCGAGGCAAATGATACATGCACAAAAATTTATGGGCAAACAACACTCCGTACATAAAAATAAATCATATATTCCTACACCTCCTTGTAAGACAAAGGTGAGCAAACACTTCCCCTTATACCTCCCATTATGTAAAAACATTTAACACCTTTAAGTTAGGGGCGTACCTGGAAAATTTTCGCTGCCAAACAAAAATATTTTTGAACAATATTAATTTTGGCCTAAGTCCTCTAAGGTTTAAAACCCATCCCCAGCGGAGTCGCCAAGTTGTCACGACCTACCCACGGGGGGAGGGAACAGGTTTAGGGGTATTGCCTCAAGGACGGGCCTAAAGCCCATGATTAGGTGTGAGCTCTCCCAAGCCCATACCCAGCGTGACATTGTGATATTTTTTAGGAATTTTGCACAAAATGAGTCGCCACTAGCCTATTGGGGTCGGTTAGAAACCAAGTGAGGCATGGGAGTGTACCTCACTTCCTACGCAACTAGAGAATTTAGGGTCGGGGACTTGATTACACTAATTGACTAATTAATGCCATTTTGGTACCTAATCTTTGTTCATTTTAACAAAATGATTTTTGGCAGGCGGCTTGGATTGATTTTATACCTATCCACTAACATATGAGGTGATCATGCGAGTGCGCCATCATTAAAACAATAATCGCAGCTATCAAGATCCTAATTACAGTAAAATTAAACATGTGCAATTAAACATAACAAAATATGCAAACTAAACATGCAATATAACCAATATACAAGTAAATAAAGACCTAATTATACTAAAATGGCAATACACGGCAAATCCTAACCAAATCCCATCATTTTTGGATTTTCAATTTTTTTAATATTTTAATTTTTAAAAAATAATAAAATAATAATTTTTATTTTTTTAAAATAATTTTTAAAATTTTTAAAATTTTTATTTTAATATTATAATATTATAATATAATTAAAAAGAATCGGGTTGGATCCTCGGGTTGGGTCCGACTCGGTTCGGTGAAAAGGGCCCAAGATCGAGCCAAACAGCTCAACTGGGCCGGCCGGGCCACGCAACCCAAGGTCGGTGGAAACCTAGCCGGGCTGGGCCTGATGTGTAGGCCTAGTCCGATCTAATTTTTTTTAAAAAGAAAGAAGCCCATAAGCCCATAAACCCATAAGCCCACAAGTCCAAAAGCCCAAAAGCCCACAAGCCCTCAAGCCCACATGTAAAAACAAACAAAATCTAGCCCAAATTGCTCAAAACCCTACCCGGTTTGTGACCCATGCCCGACCCGATTTTGGGCCGAAACCCTAGGGCTTCTTGGCGGCTTAACGGTGGCGGCGATGGGGACGGCGGTTCAAAGCTGCAATGGCGTCACTCGGAAGGGGCTCAAAGGCATGCAGAGGAGTGTCGGCTTTCGGTTCAGGACCTGCTGGCGTCGGGGAAGCGGCGTCGAGTAAAGACGATGGCAGCAAAGGAGGCAAGCGACGCTCGGCGATGGGCGGCAGGCGTGGTGACGAGCGAGCGCTGCAGGTCGCCCAGCGAGGAGCTCAATTGCTAGCGTCGAGCAGAGCTCGGTGGAGATGAGGCGAAGCTTCGGACGGAGCGCAACGCAGGCGAGGGCTACTGGGCGTCGAAGTGGAGGCCGAAGCGTGTGGTGGCTCAGTGACCAGTTCTGGCGTCGCGGGAGGGTGCTTGTGCAGAGGTGCTGCTGCGACGTCCGGCAGAGGGGAGCGGCAGAAGCTCGGGCGGCGTCGGGGACGGTGGGTGGAGATGGTGCGAGCGTCAAATTGTTGTAGTTGCAGTAGGGGGTCATGAACGTGCGGGCTGCTAGTGAGTCGGGGTGCAGCGATGGTGGCGCGATGCTTGCGGACGAATGGCTTCGCAGCGAGGCGGCCGACGCAGCGGAGGCTTCGAGCGGCTGCGGGCCGAGCCGCTATGGGTTCTCTCTCTCTCTCTCTCTCTCTCTCTCTCTCTCTCTCTCTATCTCTATTTCTGGGTTGCTCTTTTCGGTCACCTCTCCCTCCCTCCGAAGACTGTGTTCTCCTGTTCTCCCCCCGTTGCTGTTCTCTTCTCCCTAGGGGTTTTTTGCGTGAAGATCAGCCGAGGAGGAAGAAGCTTGGTGCGGGCCGGGCCGAAGGGAGAGAAGGAAGGAGGAGGGCCAGGTTGGGCCAAGGCCAGATACGGCCCAACCCGTCTCCTCTCGCATGTTTTGTCTTTTTTTTTTTCCTTTTTTTTAACGACTAATTCCTAATTTTGTATACGATTAAATCCTAAATAAAAAAGTAAAATTTAGGTGTCAACACCATGATACCAGCTTGTTGCCCAGTAATTGACACGTACCAGAAGTACTCTTTCTATCAACCTTACAACTTGCTAAATATGCGTCTGAATATCCAAGGAGTGTAAAGTCTCATTCTTTAGGATACCACACACCTAGCTTCGTAGTTGTTGCAACGTATTTGATGATACGCTTTGCAGCACTTAAGTGAGATTCTTTGGGATTTGATTGGAATCGTGCACAAATACAAACACTAAACAAAATATCAGGTCTAGATGCAGTAAGATAAAGAAACGAACCGATAATGCTCCTGTATAGCTTCTGCTCTACATCCTTTCCTCCTTCATCTTTATCCAGCTTTGAAGAACTTGACGTTGGTGTCTTTGTCTTTTTATAGTTCTCCAATCCAAACTTCTTGATGAGATCTTTTGCGTACTTTTCTTGGTGAATGAAAATGCCTTCATTTGATTGTTTAACTTGTAATCCCAAAAAGAAAGTTAACTCACCCATTATACTCATCTCAAATTCATCCCGCACTCATCTAGAAAAATTCTTGCATAGATTTTCATTAGGTGATCCAAAGAAAATATTATCAACATAAATTTGAACAAGTATCAAATATTTACCTTCTCTTTTAATGAACAATATAGTATCTACTTTACCTTTAAGAAAACCATTTTGGATTAGAAAATTACTTAACCTTTCGTACCAGGCTCGAGGTGCTTGCTTCAGTCCATATAGGGCATTTTTCGCTCCTCGTAGACTAAGTCTCGCTTTCTTGGATCTTCAAAACCAGGTGGTTGTTCCACAGACTTCTTCTTGGATGAATCCATTTAGGAATGCACTTTTTACATCCATTTGGAATAACCTGAAATTTTTATAGCAAGCAAAAGCAAGTAATAATCTAATTGCTTCTAACCTCGCTACTGGTGCATAGGTTTCATCATAGTTTATCCCTTCTTCTTGCATATATCCTTTGGCCACGAGTCTTGCTTTGTTTCTAATCACTTTTCCTTTCTCGTCCACTTTGTTCCTAAAAACCCATTTAGTTCCAATAATGGACTTATCTTTAGGTTTAGGAATTAGTTCCCAAACATCGTTGATGTTGAACTGTTTGAGCTCTTCTTGCATAGCTTCAATCCAGCTTTCATCAGCTAAGGCTTCTTTTATACTTTTAGGTTCAATCTCAGAAACTAGTGCTAAAGCACTAGACTCTTCTCGTGTTCTGGATCTGGTGCGAATTCCTTCATCAATGTTGCCAATGATGAGTTCTTCGGGATGACTTGACTTATGCTTCCAGTTGCTGGTTGGTCTAAGAATTTGCTAATCTTCTGCTTCAGTTGAATCTTTTGGTTCTTCTTATTGTTGAACTTCAGAAGTCTGAACCACTTCGGGGGAAGTAGATTTTATAACGTCTAGAGCAGGTTCAGATTCTTCAAGTTGAGTTTGGTCCACTTGATTTTGCATAGTCTTGAAACTTGACGTTCATATATTCTTCCACAGACTGAGTTTTTTTGTTGAATACTCTGTAGGCTTTGCTTGAGGTTGAGTAGCCAAGAAAAATTCATTTGTTTGATTTTTTTTCAAACTTACCAGTTCGATCATTTGCATTTTTCAAAACAAAACACTTACAACCAAACACATGAAAATAAGAAACATTTGGCTTCTTCCCTTTAAATACTTCATAAGGAGTTTTCTCAAGAATACTCTGTTAATGATATAGTAAGCTGTAGAAACTGCTTCAGCCTAAAATCGAGAGGAAATATTACTCTTAATTAAGAGGGTTCTTGCCATCTCCTGCAATGATCTATTCTTTCTTTCCACAACCCCATTTTGCTCTAGAGTATACGGTGAAGAGAAAACATGTTGTAAACCAAATTCATCACAAAAATTTGCAAAGTTTTGATTTTCAAACTCACCTCTATGGTCTGTTCGTATGCTTGAAATAGCATATCCTTTTTCATTCTGAGCTTTCTTGGAAAATTTTGAAAAGTAAGAGAATGCTTCAGACTTACTTACTAGGAAGAATACCCAAGTAAAACGAGAATAATCATCTACGATTACTAGGCAGTATCTCTTTCCACCAATGCTTTGAGATTTGGTTGGTCCAAAGAGGTCCATATGCAGAAGCTGCAAAACTCGATTAGTAGAAACTTGATTTATAGGCTTAAAAGAACTTCTAACCTGTTTTCCTAAAACACATAATGTGCATAATTTGGACTTTTGATAAGTCAAGTTGGGCAGTCCACGAACAAGCTTCTTTGAGGAAATTTTGGCAATTTGCTTCATGTTAACATGACCAAGCTTTCTATGCCAGAGATTTGGTTCATCTTGAATGGAAATTAGACATCGAGAGCTTTCTGGATTTATATCCATAAGGTAAATATTTCCATGTCTTCGTCCAGTAAAAGATTGAGATAAATCTTTACTAGTTCCCAAGCAAATGCCTTCTTGAAAATTAATTTTGAAACCAGTGCCACACAGTTGACTTATGCTGAGTAAATTGTAATTCAAACCTTCCACCAAAAAGACATTGTTGATTGTGAGACTTCCAATCTTTACAGTTCCACATCCAACGATTTTTCCTTTATTATTTCCACCAAAAGAAACTTTTCCTTTATTCATATGAACAAACTTTATAAAACAATTTGAATCTCCTATCATGTGTCTCAAACAGCCACTATCCAAATACCATTTGATATTTTTCTTGATAGTGACCTACAATCATAAAAAGAATTCAAGTTTTCTTTGGTATTCATATTTTCTTGGGTCCAGGGGAGTTAGTACCGAAAACAGTCTTTGTCCAATCCCTCTTAACAGTCTCCAAACCTTGGGACATTCTTTCGAAATGTTCTGAGTGTTACACTTTGAACATTTGAGAGCACTTCGGCCAACAAGTTTTACAAAAATCATTTTGAAAATGATTTTTGTAAAATGCTTTTGTAGGTATTTGTTTGATTATTTCCTTCACTTTTGGAAAATCAATTAAAGTAATAATTTCAGGTGTCATACCCAAACTGGATTTGTTAAAATAAGGTCTTTGTATTGAAAGAATCATTTCTAACTTCTTAGAACCTTTTGAAAATCTTTTTGTGATATTTGAAATGCCTTCTTTCAAAAAGGCATTTTCCTTTGAAAGAGAGTCTGTGTGTGTGTTTTTTTTTTAAATCAACAAAAATTTTATCTAAATTTTCAAACTTTTCTTTCCAAGAAGACTCCTGTTGCTTTAGTCTAGAATTCTCCCTCTTCAGCTTGGAAATCCTTTTAAGAGATGTTTTGAGACTAAGATAAGTTCATCTATATATTTCGAGACTTTAACTGGAATTTTTAAATTGCTAACCTCGACTTCCTTATCTGAGTTTGAGTCTGAATCTGTTTCAGAGTCTGAGTCTGATTCTGAATTTGCCATCAAACATATGTTGGCATATTCTTCATCACTTTCTTCGCATTCTATATCACTCCATGTTTCTGCTTTGAGAGCCTTTTTGAATTTCTCTGTTTTTCCTTTCTTTTTATTCAACAGAGGGCAGTTGGGTCTGATATGCCCCTTTTTTCTTGCATTCGAAGCAAACCACATATTTGTCGGTCTCATTGTCTTCAGTTGATTTCTTCTGAAATCTTTGAGAGCTTTGCTTCTTCTAGTTAAACTTTCTTCCTTTCCTGTTCAACTTCCTGAACTTCCTTATCATGAGTGCTAGCTCTTCATCGTCCAAGTCATCTTCTGAATCTGAAATATCAGAATCATCGTTAGATTTTAAAGCAATCGACTTCTTACCTTTGGGATCTTCTTCCTCATTGATTTGCTCCACTTCATATGATTGAAGTGTGCCAACTAGTTCGTCTATTGTAAGAGGCATGATCCTCTGGGTTTCTCTAATTGAAGTCTTGATTTGATTCCAGTCTTTGGAGAGTCCACGCAGCAATTTATTGACCTTTATTGGTCCTGAGATTGGCTGTCCTTGATATGCTAGACCGTTTACACTCTCCATGAAACGACTGAACATGTCAGTGATGGATTCTCCTGGCTTCATCTCGAAGGCTTCATACTGTCCGAGTAGTATATTGACTTATGTTTCTTTAACTCGATCAATTCCTTCATAGGTAATGTGCAACCTATCCCAGACTTCTTTTGTTGTTTCACAAGATGAAATTCTGTCATACTCAGTAGGAGATAAAGCACAATATAAAGAGTAGATAGCTTTAGTATCAAGAGCTTGTCTCTTGGTTATTTCTGCTTGTGTCATTTCGCCAGCATCTGCAACTTCCTTTCCTCTTTTTGAGGTTGATGTAGCTTTAGGAATGATCCATTTTTCTACCACATCCCATTCCAGGAGATCTTTCGATCTTAGGAATGCCTTTATCTTGTTTTTCTATACATTGTACTCCTTCCCATCAAAGTAAGGAGGTCTGGTGTTGCTTTGGCCTTCAACCAATCCTGAAGCCAAAATACTAGTCATAAATCTTTAGCTTAAGAAGTAAAAACACTTCAATAAATAAGCACAAAGGCTCTGATACCAATTGAAAGGGCTAGTGCAACCGCTTAGAGGGGTGAATAGGTGTAAATGAAAATTTTCGCAAGACTTAGCAAAAGTGAATTGCTTTTAGAAGATGATAGACTAAGAACGTAATCAGCTTTAAATGAATATGCAAATATACGAATGAAAATAAAAAGTTCAAGGAAAGAGAATTAGAACACAAGGTTTATAGTGGTTCAGCTTAGATCAAACCTACGTCCACTCTCCCGCGCTGACAGTCCTAAGGCTGGATTCCACTATGAATCAAAAGAGATTTTACAACTTGTGATCTTCGACTTTCTCAGTGATGAGTCTCTACTGATCTCTCACAAAGTCTCACTAAGTATATCTCTCTTGTGTATACAACTTTGAGCTCAATGAATGAAACAGTAAGTAACTGGAGAGCTTTAGACTTTGGAATTCTTTTTTCACGCACACACTCAAACAACTTGAGAGTCCGCCTTAAATACTCCTTCATGCCTTCATAACTGTTGGCACTTACCAAAGGAATTCTTCCAATCTACCAGTTGGACAGAATCAATCAAGGGGATCTTCGAGTTGTTAGATGATTATGATGAAAGCCCGTCAATCATGTTCACCCATACAATCAAGATCTTTGGTTTCCATAAGTAGAACCTTCTAAGTTTACTCGCCTTTCAAATGATCTTCATATCGGAGTAAGTTTCAATAAGAATAATCAATCAAGTAAATGCTAAATCCAGTCATAAGGGCATCCATAAACCATATGAAACGAAATCTTGAAGATAATCCTGCATCTGGATAAGTCTTCATTCTTCAGTTTGGAAACTGTCAGTGAGGGCAGATTTTTTAAACTAAAGTCTCATGGTCTTCAGATTTTGAAAAAAGAGTTTGGAGTTCTTTAGATCATAACTTTTGAGTCTGCAAGTCTTCAGACTGGACTTATGGAAATGTTTTGTTAACTTCAAAACAATAATGAGTTTTCTCTGACAAGGTGTACTCAAGGCTCAAGGTCTTGGATCGGCATTGAGGCGTGCCGTTTCTGAGCTTAGTTGGGTGCGGGGATCGATGTTAAGTGATTGGTTCAAGTCATGGACCATGGGTTATTCCCGACATATTTGCTAGTGAAGTATTGGAAATTCATGACACACACGAATGAATGAGCACGCCTTTGAGCCATGCATGTGTTGGCTAAGAGAAAAGATAAGAACCGGCTTGTATGATACATTTATGCATGCACTTAAAAAGGAAAAAGCGTCTGTCGCCACACAGCATTAGCGGCGATGCCTCGGTTGAGCCGAGATGCCTAGGTTTTGAACACAAAAGCCTCGGGAAGGTAGCCTTGAGAAGCCTCAGTCGAGCCGAGATACCCTGTTCGAGTCAGGAAGCCTCAGTCGAGCCGAGAGGGCCTAGTCGAGCCATGATGGAACTAAATGAATTTGCATGAGTGCTGGTTATGCATAAGCATGATATGTTGATGTGTTCATTGATAAGCCAAAGATAAGCATGCATTGAAGCATGTTGTTATGGATATCTACATGTATTCGAGATGTAACAATAAGTTTGCTATTGATCTGCCATCGACACTGCTTACGAGTATTGTACTTACTAAATTTTGATAATAAGATGTTTTCCTAGTAGAGAACTAGGAATTCTCCCCAAAACTTACTCCCTTATCTTTTAGTCTTGTAAGAATGGAAATCTCACGTCAATGTTAGGAGTCATAGTCATGCTAGATGAGATGGAAAATTCCCCTGACCAATGTGGAAACTTTAGTGTGATGTAAAAAGAAAAAATGACCCGTAGAAAAAGAGTTTGTAAAAGTATTGTTATAAAATAAACTAGTGTGTTCTGTGTGATGTTTATCCCAATCTTCTAGCTACTGTTTGTTTGGGGAGTTGTTTATTCACATTTCCGCATGTGCATGATAACAAGATAAAAAAAATTGGGACGACGACGAGCCTAGCACGCTGCGAAAATAACCCCAGCCGCTCAAGACCCTAGAGATGGAGTTGGAGTCGTGACATTATGAGTCTTGCTCCTCATGCAATTTATTGAACAATCGTAGGAAGTTGCAATATTGTAACTTGCCAAAGCTGCTCTGAGAATCTCCGTTTCCTTTTTCCTTTCTTTGTGCTTTTATAATCTTGTTTGTATCGCTATTACATGTGCCTCATTCTCAATAATGTTTTGCTATTAGTTGTGAGAATCAAAGGGGACGTAAGTTCACCAATTGACCTCACTTTTCTATGCGCAATGCACATACACAACATTAAAAGAGACACCATTACCTGCCATCCGTGAGGCACTTGTCTACTAAAAATGACATACAAACATGTATGTAACGCAAAAAGAGGCATTAGACCTAAATAAATTTGTAAAAGACTTCAATTTGGTTTAATCTGGACCTCAAGACTTCCACGACATAAAGCACTTAGAGAGTATTCCTTCCTCTTGGAGAAAACAAATCTACAGATAATAACTTAAGGGGTGTTGGGCGTGCGGGTATCGACGCGTTAAAATAATTAACGTAATCCTATCAACCCACTTGAGTTACCAAGCAAGCAAGGCCACCCCAACATGAAAGCGAACTTCCTACTACTTGGTGAAGTTACCCTATAATTAGACATCAACGATCCAAGTAGTACCCCAATTACAGATTACACTATTCTAAGCGCAAGTGTGCATATAAAACTTAAAAGAGACACCATTGCCCGCCAATCTGTGAGGGCACTTGCCTAAAAGCCAAATGCACAGACAAATACGAACATCTGCCTTGAACATGACGTATAAACATGTATGTAACGCTAAAAAGAGGCATCATTGCTTGCGCTCAGAGCGAGGCATTTTGCCTAAAACCTAAGCCATCGGGGCGAGACTTTCCAATCAATACTAAGTGGGGATTGCGGCGTCTTCAAGGGGAGTTCGCGGAGCTTTACCCTTGCCTTCAAGTTCAAAATGGCCATCGCCTCTTCAATCGAAGGCCGAGAAGTAGCAATGGGATGAGCGCACAACAAGCCCGCCAACATTAAGGCCTCGGCCTGTTTTTTGTCGAAATCCTTGCCGAGCTTCTCGTCCACCGCATGGACCAACTTCCTGGCCCTATAGCACTTCCATGACCACTCTATGAGGCCTATTGGGTCTCGTTCCAGGTCAATGACTCTTCTCCCAGATACTATTTCCAAAAGGACGACTCCGAAACTGTAGACATCAGTTTCCTTACTTGCCTTACAGGTTGTAAAATATTCCGGAGCCATGTAACCCCGTGTTCCTATCAATTCAGTTGTCTTGGACCCTGTGGCACAATCTACTAGCCTAGCCAATCCAAAATCTCCCAATTTGGCCTCGAACTCTTCATTGAGCATGATGTTGCTAGACTTGATATCCCTGTGGATCACGCATTGATGACATTGTTTTTGCAGGTAGTGCAGCACCAAGGCTAATCCTTGAGCGATTTTGTACCTTCTTTCCCATGTCAATAAGGATTTGCCTTTAAATAGATGATCCTCCAAGCTACCTCCACTCATGAATTCGTAAACCAGGACAAATTTATCCGCCTCGTGACAATAGCCTATAAGTGGCACCAAGTTTTTGTGCCTAAGCTGGCTCAACGTGATCACCTCAGATTTATACTCATTCATCCCTTGCTGCGAATCATAGTTTATCACCTTCACGGCGACCTGTGTGCGAGCTTTTCCTATGTGCCCTTTGTACACGACGCCGAAACCTCCTTTTCCCAGAATCTTGCGATCTGCAGTCGCTGTCATCAACTCTTCATAGGAGAAGTTCTTCGGTCCACTAAACTTTTTAAACTCCATGGTTAAACCATGGCCGCCTTCTTCTCCACCTCTCTCGGTCTCGGTGTTGTTCTCTTCGGTTGTCTGAGGTGCATTATTTCCCTCTGGCATATCATTGCTCGGGGATGGACTGGCAACTTCTGACATATGACGTACCCAAGCAGCACTATCTGCCAAAGACCTCGACGCCGAGAACCTAGCATCCAATCCCCTATACGAAACACCACCCGTACGAAACCGCCTGGACTGGACGGCCTGCTTATTTGCCTCTGGATTATTCTTATGACCCTCAGTCACGTTCGGTCCCCCTATACACACTTCACTGCTCACCCCCACCGCCCGTATGGCCCCATCCTCATCCGAAATCGCCATCTCCTGCCCTACAGGTCTCCCGACTGAACTGGGCTTATGCTCGCCATCTTCGGGCAAGGGGTTTGAAGCCATCAGGTGAGTAGCCTCCATCATTGCATAAGCCTCAAGCACGGGTGCACCAAATGCCTCCTCAAGCTGAGCCCGGATAGAGGGCGCGAGTAACGCGCCGCAGCTCATTATGAATCGTAGCTTCGGGTAAGCCGGCTGTGGCTTGCTGAGGTGGTGATCCAGGATGATCTGGTGGATTCTAGGGATTGCTGTGTACCACGTGGCATTGTATAAAATCATATCTGCCCAAAATCTGGATGCTGAGAACCTAACAGCCGCCGGGAGGGCCACGGTAACTCCAGCAGCTAAAGAGCTCAATAATCCAGCAACCAAGCCGTATACATTGAACATCGGAAGCACAATCACGGTAGAGTCTGAATTTGTTAGTTTGTACACCCGCTTGATGTTCTGAACCGATGAAGCCAAATCGTGCTGAGTTAGCAGCACGGGTATGGGGTGACTCATATTGCTTGAGGTGTGCAAGAACAGAGCTACATCCGAGGGTTCGTTGACGACTTTGGACATCAAGTCAAGGCTTGGCTCTATGTCGATCGAAGAGAGAGTGATTTTGGACTTGGCGGAGTGAAGCTTGGCAGTTAGGTGGGGGATGTTAAGCTTGGAAGCAGCAAATTGAGCCTGTTGATTTCCTTCTTGTGGTGTCAATAGGAGCTTCGATCCCGAGTTGGAAAGGCAGAAGCCGAACCGCTCAGCTGTGTAGGTGGGGTTAAGCGGAGCCGCTATGGCTCGGCAACGGATTACTGCCAGTAGCAGGATAACAAACTGCAAAACAAACGCAGATTTACAATCAGCAGAAGTATCACACTAGTCCCCGTGGATTGGAGATTACACGGGGACTAGTGTGATACTAGTTTGTCATTGTTTGATTCCATTAAAAGCATCCTTCTCCTGTTGATAAGCTTTGACTTGTTTTATGAAAAAAGGATGCTTGTACATCCCAAAAACAACCTTTGGACACGACAGAAAATGCTCTTCATGCTCTTCCCAATTCAATTTGTTCCTATTTAATTTGCAGCAGACGATAAAACACGTGATCTCAAAGCAACCACGCGCTCACATAAATCTCATGCCTTAGATGCAATTCTATTTTCTTTATCGAAATTGACGCCATTCCCGTTGCTCTGTTCTCGAAGTACCGTAAAACACCAAGTCCCATCCTCTTTTCAAGCTATTTCCCAGTCGATCTTTCTCATAAGTGATCGATCTCATCGTTAGAAAGTTATCGTTACCGCGATCTACAAGATATTGCATTCTCGAGTTAAAGCAGCATCATCAGGAATTTTCGCGTTCGAATTCACATCATCACACAAACGAAAACTCGCAAAAAAGGCATACCGTGCGCCGAACTCGCGGAACAGGCTCAATGATCCGGACATACCTCGACAGTGTTGGGGAAAGTGAGAGCGACGACGTCGCCGGCCCCGACGCCGGAGAAGACGAGGAGCGCAGCGGCTTCATCGACGCGCTCCTGCAGATGCGCATGAGTCAGTTCGATCTTCCCCCAGACGGAGACGGCTACCTGGTCGGGGTTAGCCGACGCCACCAACTTCAACAGGCCTGTGAGCGTACGTACTTCCATCGCTAATTACGGAGAATGAATCGACGGAATCAACCCAAGCCGATCGCTATTGAATTGAGGAAGGCACCACAATCTGGCGGTCTAGTCTAGTCCGATTCGGACGATTCCCAATTCAGGCAGTTCCCATTACACACCCCTAAGAACCTGTAATTAAAAGGGAATGGAGGATCAAGGAGTGCGACTTCGGTGAGCAGGAGCGAACTCTTCCACGAAGGGAGCATCAAGAAAGGTCCACATTGTGAACGGTCCACGAAGGGAGCATCAAGAAAAGTCCACATTGTGAACTTTCCCGTACCTTGCATATTAGTTTCTTTGTAGTACCTCTTACAGAATTTTTCATTAGGTGATAGAATAGAGATCATAAATTTAGGACGTTGATTTTTTTTTTTTTTTTCTTCGATTTTGACCTTTTTTCATATATATATATATATATATATATGTATATATATACATATATATATATATATACATACATATAAAGAAAAGAAAGAGTTTCGAAAAGGGAAAAAGGGCGCAAGTTTCTTTTACCTTTCGTTGATTTGCTACAGAGGAAGAGAGAAGTGACCAAAAAAAGGACAGAGGAGAAGTCAGAGAGAGAGAGAGGATGACGTGAGAGAGGGGGAAAGCTTTTCACTCGGTTTCAAAAGATTCACAAAAGGAAATGGAGTTTTTTGTGAAAGAAAAGTCAAAAAGCTGAAAAGGTTCTGCAGGAAGAGAGAGAACTACCGGTGAGAGAGAAGACGTGGGCCAGCAAAAGTGAGGAGAGAGAAAAAAAAAAAAAGAAGAATACTGTTCTTCTTCTCCAGCGAACGTGCCTGCCGTCTGCCTCTTCTCCGACTGCGCGCCACCATCCCCCACGCTCGTCCGCCGCTGCACCGCTACTCCTTTCGGTGAACCCACAACAGCACCTCCCTGCTCCACTAGGTGAATCCCCTCGCCGGTCTTGCCGCACCGTCCCTGCTCCGCCTGGTGAATCCCCTCGCCGGTCTCCACCGCCACGAAGACCCGAGTGACGCTGCCGCGACGCCTCCAGACTTGCTCCGCCTTCGCCTCCGGCAGCCACCTTCGCGCTCGCGCCTGCACTTCCGTCGCCGACGCTTCGCGGCCTCCCGATCCGCAACACAAGCACTCGCGCCACTCGCCCAAGCCGACACCGTTGCTACAGTTTGCAGCAACTCAGATCTGGAAGCTTCCGCACCATTGTGCGACCCAACGCACGAAGCTCACCGCGACGACTTGACGTGCGCGCTTCGCGCACCGAAGCTACCTGCAACTCGCCTCCGCGCGACTCACCACCGTTCGAGATCCCGACGCCCTGCATGCCCGAGCGACGCCCCCTGCTGCCGAGTGACTTTTCCTTGGGGTTGCTTTTTATTTTTCTTTGTGCAGGTGTTTTTTTTTAGCAACAAAAAGCTGTGCCTTGATTAGGTAATTTCTTTAGGCTAAATTCATATCAAATATTCTGTTCATAGTGTTTTATTTTAACTTGATTTGTTGTTATTAATTTTTATTATCATTATCCGATTAGGAAATTGGTCATATTAAGTCATAATAATCAAAATTTTGAGTCCGAGACGTCGGGTTAGATTTTGATTATTTTGACTTTTTTTATGGCAAAATTCGTGAATTGCTTTGCATCATTGATTTATATTAAAATAATATGCCATTGATTTACAAGAATGGATATTTTTTTTATTTTGGCATGCTATTGTTATTTGCTCATCATATATTATGCATCATATTAGGTATCTAGGTCCATAAACATTTCATGTTTAAATCAATGCATTTTAGTTTTTTTTTAGATTCATATAGGATTAGGTTAATTTTCCTTTAATAAACTAAAAAAAGAATAAAAAACAATGTTATTTAGGTTATATAGATTTCATAATGTGCACGTTACATGTTGCATTTTAATTAGTGGGTCATAGTTTAATGTTTTTTTTTAGTATTCCCAATCATGTAGTCTTTTTAAATATAAAATAAAAGATAAAAAAAAACAAAAAGTTAGCATTGCATCATTACGTTATTTTTTTAATAAAAATTATTCGGTCATTTAAAAAAATAAAAAATAAAAAGAGAAAACACAAAAGTCATTTACTTGGTTAATTAATAGGTTAGTTCATAATTAATCCCATTTCATATCATCATTGTTTAGTATAGGTTGCATACATTAAAAAAGAATCATTAAAAATAATCACAAAAAGAACATTTATATAGAATTGTTATGTCATGCATCCCATGTCATGTAGTATATGCACATTTAAGATTATATAAATTAGATTGCATACATATAGTGATGGTTTAAGTTATTCCATATAAATTGCATCTCACATATCATTAAAGTAAAAGTCATGCATATCAAAAATTGACTAAGATTGCATCTAGTTAGATGTCATGCATTTAATTAGGCGTCATGTCATTTAGAAAATCATGTTTAGGGCATGCATTTTAAACATTTTTGAGAAGTTTTTTTTTTAGACTTCAATAAGGTTGTAGTTTATAATTTCTTAGCATTTTGATTTATTGAATGTTATTTAATTGATTGTGCACCATTATGACCATCATTTATATGTTAGTATCTTAGGTTAAAATTAATCAAGACTTTTTTGCAAAATATTTTTTTAAGGTACCGAAAGGGCGTTAGATTAATCTAGCGTAACCATGTCTCCGAATCCATTAAATCTACGGTTCGTAGGAGTAAAATAATACTCCCATTATTTTACTTATGTGTCTAATCGATCTACCCTAAACCGATTAGTGGCGACTCCTAGATAATTTTTTTTTTTTTGTATGTTAAAACCCTAAGTCGCGATTTGGTATGGACTTGGGAGGCGAGAATGCCCAAGTTTAAAGGCTTAGTAGTCCATCAACCTAGTTTTAGGTGATTCACCCTCGAAAAATCGGGTCGCGACAGCTTGGCGACTCCACTGGGGACAGAGTTAAAACTCATAGTGGACATAGGCCTGTTTCTTTTAAAAAACATTTTTTTGTTTGGTAGCAAGGACACCAGGTATGTCACTAACACTTCTAAGGTGTTAAATGTTCTTGCAAATGAGAGGTATAAGGGGAGTAGTCTTTGCTAATCCTTGTCTTGCTAATCCTTGTTTTTTCTCGATTGCCAAAAAATTAAACAGGAGAAAGAGTTTCGAAAAGGGGAAAAGGGAGCAAGTTTCTTTTACCTTTCGTTGATTTGCTGCAGAGGAAGAGAGAAGTGACCAAAAAAAAGGACAAAGGAGAAGTCAGAGAGAGAGAGGATGACGTGAGAGAGGGGGGAAAGCTTTTCACTCGGTTTCAAAAGATTCACAAAAGGAAATGGAGTTTTATGTGAAAGAAAAGTCAAAAAGCTAAAAAGGTTCTGCAGGAAGAGAGAGAGAACTACCGGTGAGAGAGAAGACGTGGGCCAGCAAAAGTGAGGAGAGAGAAAGAAAATAAAAAAGAAGAATACTGTTCTTCTTCTCCAGCGAACGTGCCTGCCGTCTGCCTCTTCTCCGACTGCGCGCCACCATCCCCCACGCTCGTCCGCCGCTGCACCGCTACTCCTTTTGGTGAACCCACAACAGCACCTCCCTGCTCCACTCGGTGAATCCCCTCGCCGGTCTTGCCGCACCGTCCCTGCTCCGCCTGGTGAATCCCCTCGCTGGTCTCCACCGCCACGAAGACCCGAGTGACGCTGCCGCGACGCCTCCAAACTTGCTCCGCCTTCGCCTCCGGCAGCCACCTTCGCGCTCGCGCCTGCACTTCCGTCGCCGACACTTCGCGGCCTCCCGATCCGCAACACAAGCACTCGCGCCACTCGCCAAGCCGACACGGTTGCTACAGTTTGCAGCAACTCAGATCTGGAAGCTTCCGCACCATTGTGCGACCCAACGCACGAAGCTCACCGCGACAACTTTGACGTGCGCGCTTCGCGCACCGAAGCTACCTGCAACTCGCCTCCGCGCGACTCACCACCGTTCGAGATCCCGACGCCCTGCACGCCCGAGCGACGCCCCCTGCTGCCGAGTGACTTTTCCTTGGGGTTGCTTTTTATTTTTCTTTGTGTAGGTGTTTTTTTTAGCAACAAAAAGCTGTGCCTTGATTAGGTAATTTCTTTAGGTTAAATTCATATCAAATATTCTGTTCATAGTGTTTTATTTTAACTTGATTTGTTGTTATTGATTTTTATTATCATTATCCGATTAGGAAATTGGTCATATTAAGTCATAATAATCAAAATTTTGAGCGCGAGACGTCGGGTTAGATTTTTGATTATTTTAACTTTTTATGGCAAAATTCGTGAATTGCTTTGCATCATTGATTTATATTAAAATAATATGCCATTGATTTACAAGAATGGATATTTTTTTATTTTGGCATGCTATTGTTATTTGCTCATCATATATTATGCATCATATTAGGTATCTAGGTCCAAAAACATTTCATGTTTAAATCAATGCATTTTAGTTTTTTTTTTTAGATTCATATAGTATTAGGTTAATTTTCCTTTAATAAACTAAAAAGAATAAAAAACAATGTTATTTAGGTTATATAGATTTCATAATGTGCACGTTACATGTTGCATTTTAATTAGTGGGTCATAGTTTAATGTTTTTTTTTAGTATTCCCAATCATGTAGTCTTTTTTAAATATAAAATAAAAGATAAAAAAAAAAAAACAAAAAGTTAGCATTGCATCATTACGTTATTTTTAATAAAAATTATTCGGTCATTTAAAAAATAAAAAATAAAAAGAGAAAACACAAAAGTCATTTACTTGGTTAATTAATAGGTTAGTTCATAATTAATCTCATTTCATATCATCATTGTTTAGTATAGGTTGCATACATTAAAAAAGAATCATTAAAAATAATCACAAAAAGAACATGCATATAGAATTGTTATGTCATGCATCCCATGTCATGTAGTATATGCACATTTAGGATTATATAAATTAAATTGCATACATATAGTGATAGTTTAAGTTATTCCATATAAATTGCATCTCACATATCATTAAAGTAAAAGTCATGCATATCAAAAATAGACTAAGATTGCATCTAGTTAGATGTCATGCATTTAATTAGGCGTCATGTCATTTAAAAAATCATGTTTAGGGCATGCCTTTTTAACATTTTTGAGAAGTTTTTTTTTTAGACTTCAATAAGGTTGTAGTTTATAATTTCTTAGCATTTTGATTTATTGAATGTTATTTAATTGATTGTGCACCCGTATGACCACCATTTATATGTTAGTATCTTAGATTAAAATTAATCAAGACTGCCTGCAAAAATGTTTTTTTTTTTAAGGTACCGAAAGGGCGTTAGATTAATCTAGCGTAACCATGTCCCCGAATCCATTAAATCTCTGGTTCGTAGGAGTAAAATAATACTCACATTATTTTACTTAGGTGTCTAATCGACCTACCCTAAACCGATTAGTGGCGACTCCTAGATAATTTTTTTTTTTTTGCATGTTAAAACCCTAAGTCGCGATTTGGTATGGACTTGGGAGAGCCCGAGCTAAGTTTAAAGGCTTAGTAGTCCATCAACCTAGTTTTAGGTGATTCACCCTCGAAAAAATCGGGTCGCGACAACGTACTTGTAGTTACTTTATTCTGAACCGATCACTCACGAGTTAACTAATCTATTAAATGAGGCCGTAAGGGGTTAAAATGCGAAAGACCAGAATTCGATTATAAATCGACTGTTCGACCATAAGGATCGACAATGGTCGATAGTACACTATTATAAGTCAATTAGCGAACAGATATAAATCGATTTGACGGGAGTATGTAGTCGGTTCGCAGGTGATTCCGCACGATTACGATATTCGCGTCGAGCGACGATAAATCGATTTTCTATTGACCTTATATTCAGGGTACGTAATTGAACTCTCGCGATTACATGACAACCGATGGTTGTCCATGATTTGAAAAGGTACAAACGTGGATCGAAAATTATTGACCATGGGTCAACTGCGCTAGAACCTCTAAAAGTCACCCGATAAATTAGGTCGTACTAAAGTCGTGTTTGATTGATTATAACCACGAAGTTTAATTCGATTTTGGGTATCGAACTTTCAATAATTTCGAGATTAAATTATTAAATATCGCCTCATCGTCCGTCAAATTATCGGGGAGTCCGAAATTTTCGGAAACGGAATTATCAGATAAAAATTGGAGACCAGAAAAAAAAAAAAAAAGTTGTGGGGGGTGGAAGAAGGAAGGAAAAAGAAAGAAAGAAAGAGAAATCTTAATTATTTTTTCTCTCTCTCATTCCCTCCCTCTCTTCTTTCTCCCTCTTCCTCACCTTTCCCCCTTTTTCCTCCCCTCAGGCCAACACCTTCCACCACAATTTCCCCCAACTTCCTCTCCACTTTTTATTGTTTCTCTCTCTCCCCTCCCCCTTCATCCTCACAGCAACGCCCCAAGCAAGTCAGCCCCTTCTTCTTTTCTTTCCCTCTTTCTTCTCTTTTTCTCTTCTCTCTCTCACTCTTCCATCCCCTTTTTTCTCTCATGCATTTTCTTCCCCCGCCTCTCTCATGTCTCTGCCGATCCTCCCTCCTCATCTTGTGCTTCCATTTTTGCCTCAAATCTCTTCATTTTCTTCACCATCTTCCTCTTCTTTTATTTAATTTTTTCACCAAAACCACCACCCGCATCACCATCTCCACCACCAAGCTTCCAAGTTGCCGCCGTGTTGTCGTGCCGTCATGTCGTCCCTCACCACCGGCTCACCACCAAGTCGAACCCCCATAGGTTCCCGTGGGTTTGAGAAGCCGCCGTCGCCACTGTCGAGTCTCCAATCGAGCCGCAAGCATCACGTTCTCGACGTCGTCATGCCACCGTCGCTGCAAGCTCGCCATCGCTAGAACCCGTGAGTTAACTTCCTAATCGTGGATTAGGGTGTTAATTATGTATAGGGGATGGTTAGTTTAATATTAATGACAGTTAGTATTTGTTAATTTTAGTTTAGCCTTAATTGCGATTAATGATGGTTTAGATTAAATTTAAGTGTGATTAGTTTAAATAATTATGATTAGATTAATTAATTGAGTTTAGTTTAATTAATCATGATTAGCTTAATTAATCGCAATTAGTATAAATTAATGACAGATTAGCCGTTAAGTAGAATTTTATGTTTGTTTTACTGGATGAATTTACACTCAATTATGATCGTTTGAGCATGTAATGCCATGATGTTTGATTGCCCATATCATGTACTTTAAATGCAATTTTTCAAAGATGGTTTATTGGTAAGAAAATAGCAAACTTTGAGATGTTCGTGTTTGGACATCGTATTTTACGTGATAAAAGGGGCAATGATGTTTTAAAATGAAAGTGTGCAAAATTTGATGGGTTGATTTTAAATACGTGACCACGTGCGATTATTTTACTAGAATTTTAAATGTAAAGATTTTCCGAGGTTTATTATTTAAGCACAACTCTTTTACATTGGGCATATTGACAGAAGATAAAAATTGGCTTGAGTGTTGGCGTGCTTGTGTGGTCATTTAATTGAACCCCTTACCCAACAAGAGTTTAGGGACGATGCCCGATATTTATCAAATGCCCGACAGGGGTCCAAATGCCGAGTCGCCGTTGAGGCTAGACCAATGTTCTTTTATGGAATGCCATCTAGGCAGGGGTTCTAGACGATGCCATGCCCGATGAGGCGGGACGATGCCTGGTCATACCGGAAGATCGCCAACTCGTGTGTTGGCCATGGCCTGAGGGGTCGTAATAATCGGAATATGTGTGAATGATCGTGATACGTTGCATTTGATTATGGGGTAAAACTGTGTATGCACGGTATAGGACATGTCAAAACGGGTTTTATCTTATAATCGGGACCCGTGTACATGCTTGATGCATGAGAATTATGTGTTCTGATAATTGATTTTATGCTTATTATATTGATAATGGCATATGCGACGTACTAATATGCAAAGGTGTGCCAAGGCGAGGTAAGATTATATGCCGTTGCATGATTAGGCTGCATTCGATACAAATTTGCGTCTTAATTGGGGCTTAGGCCGTTAACTCACTGAGATTTATATCTCATCCCGTCGTTGTTAAATATTTTCAGGCCCATAATATGGAGGACCGTCGCGTGCGGTTTGGGGTACTAATGGCATCACTTTTGGTTGGCCTCGCATTAGTGAAGTTTAGGCTAACCCTAACCCCTTGCTGATTTTTGAGATGGTTGGTAGGGAGCTGCAATGTAAGGGCTTATAAATATTAAGCTTCCTGGGGTTAGCAAACAAATAAATAAAAGCAGTGTTTTGGAAATGTTTGTTTTGTGTACTATCCCCAATTATTTTTTGGTTGACTGGGTGTTTATATAATTGCTTTCGCATGCATTTAATCGAAAAATAAAAAGAATGGGTTGACGACGAGTCCTAGGACATCGCAATTTAATCGACCACCAAGGGATGTTTGCACGCTCAGGTTTGGGGCGTGACAAGTTGTTATAGAATATGTCTGTTACCTTTCTAGGTTCAGAGCTTGCTTCTTTTCTGGACTGTCCATGTTCCGAACTAACTACGTTCTGAGCATGTCGGGATGGAAAAGTACAAAAAAAAAGTTCTAAACTTATGACATCGTTATCAATTCAATCATAAACATTTTAATTGGATCAATTCAATCCTAAATATTTTCACATTGGTGTAATTCAGTCCATCTGCAAAGTGACGTGGACACTGACTATCTAGCCAATGCTGACGTAGCAATTTTTAATAATTTTTTTCGAATTTTTATTCATTTTTCTTTTCTTTTTCCTTTTCTTTTTCTCTTCTTTCTCCTTAGTTTCCTTGCGGTGGCTGGCGAGCCTCCGGCGAGGGCTTCGAGACCCTCGCCTGGTGGCCAACGAGCCGTTAGAGGCTGCTGGCCATTATCGGAGAAGAAAAGAAAAGGAAAAAGAAAAAAATTAATAAAAAATTCAATAAAATAAAAAATTTAAAAATTGCCACAAAGAAGTGTTTCTCGGCCTACCGGTGTCCACGTCAATGCCAACTGGCCAAATTTAGCTAGATGGACCGAATTGATACTAATGTGAAAAAGTTTATGACTGAATTGTTCAAATTGAAAAGTTTAGATTTAGAACTAAATTAATCCAATTGAAATGTTTATGATTAAATTGATACTAATGACATAGGTTTATGACTTTTTTGGTACTTTTCCCCTCTCCAAGACTGATTTGTCAATCAATTTGATTGAATTAATCTTCCACATTGGTGTGAAAACCAAGCCAGATACTAGCCATTATAGAATCTATAGTGGTCTTGTTCTAAACCTGTTACCTTGCTATGTTCAGAACTTGCTTTGTTCTAAACTATCTATGTTTTAAACTAGCTATGTTATGAGCATGTCAGGATGGGAATAAGAATGTTCTTCTCCATCTGAGTTTAGAGTGAAATCTTGAGTATGAGTCTGAGTGAGTTTGGTCTGAAGACTTTACGAATTGTATTAGAATGAGATATTTCCACTCGTCGAGCATATACCTAGATCAAGATTCTTCAAGACAATTCACAAACTCAATAGAATTTATTGGACAGTTTTGTCAACTTAAAAATCCATTAGGAGTTTTCTACAACAAACAAAAGGAGATTGGCTCAATATGCTCATCACCTTTCAAACATTGTTGACTATTGTGAAGGAAAATAGCGCACTGTAGAATAACATATTCCTGAATGAAGAAAGCAATACCTATAGAGGCCTTTCAATCCTTCATGCTAGTGACATGGCCCAAGGATGAGCATGATCCAAGAAGTCCAAATGATTGGCCGTGTCCCACACAAGGGCTAGCCCATGAGCAATGTGAGAGTTGGCCCATGAGCAACGGGAATAAGCCTGCGACCATTCGGCTTCCTTGTGTCAGGCGACCCTTCGATTTCCACAAACTAACCCTGCAGACCTCATGGCAGGCATCTCTTGGGCTCCTCCATGGCCTAGGGCCTCTTGAGCTTCTTGTAGCCTTGTAATGATTGTACATATTCAAATACCATCGTTGGATCGGAGAGAAATCAACGGCTAGGATTAGATTCTTCCATGTATAAATAGGGGAACCTCCCCCCCTCACTTGTACACTTTAGTTAACAAGCTAATACAATATGAGTTTCACTCTCATACTTCGTCCTTGTGAACTGAGTGCGTGTGTAAGGCTAATTTGAGATCAAATCTTAAGGCCGCATGGGTGCGGGATCATTTGTAATTGACCGACCTATGACAAATGGTATTAGAGCCTTTGTTCCAAGCATGATGGCTGATCCTCATTCCAATGTTGCGATCGTTCAAGGTGAAGATCGTGAGGATCGTGGAGGACCGATCGAGAAGGTCACCTGATCGAAGAAGAATCGTGTTGTCTCGAGCTCGAGGGATCCAAAGGGTGACTTGGAGAACCGAATGACGGTCCTCGAGGAGACTGTCACGGACGTCCAAGGAATGGTGGATGACCTAAACCAGACCGTCAAGGGAGCGGAAGTTGGAAGGGAGGAGTTCTTGGCCGAAGTGCAAGAACTCAAAGCTGGCATGAGAGAGCTTTGCGCCGAGGTGTTGAGGTCCCTCACCCACGAGTTGTAGTAGCGGGACGAGACTTGGGAAGCTGCAATGGCGGCCATGCACATGAAGATTGAAGCGGCACACACGAATGGGGTAGTCACCGTGCAAGCAAACCCACGTATTGACGCACCCAAGCCAAGGGAGTTCAGGGCTTGCAGTGGCCAAGGACGTGAATAATTTCTTGTGGTACATGAAACAATACTTCCACGCCATGGGGATCAATGATGACGCATTTTGGGTAAACACCGTATCCATGTATTTAGTTGATAATGCATTGTTGTGGTGGCATCGTCGGTTGTATGATAGGTGTGGCAACCTACCATGACATGGGTTCGATTCTTTGAAGAATTTCGACAGAACTACTATTCTGCATATGCGGAGGAGAAAGCTCACGATGAACTCAAATGCCTTGGACAAAAGGGTTGAGTTCACGATTATGTGAAGTGATTCTCAAAGCTATTGCTCTAACTCCCATCCATAAGTGAGACAAAGGCATACTACCAATTCATGAGTGGACTCAAGCCATGGGTCAAGCAAGAGCTCAAGCGATGCAACACAGTGGATCTTGCGATGGCTACATCTGTGGCCGAGTCTCTTGTGGAATATAAGTCGCCCTTCATGATGAAGTCTGATCCTCATTCGAAGGACAAAGCTAATGGTGGGGGAGATCAAGGAAGATTCAATCGCCTGAATGGAGGCAAAGCACAAGCGGTGGCGCCTAGGACCTAGTTGGAGTTGAGTGGATGGGGACAAAAGAAGGTACACACGTACAAATGTTTCTTTTGTGATGGTCATCACATGGCTTGGGATTGTCCTAAGAGGGGCAAACTAGCAACCCCATGTAGGGAGGACAAGCCGCGAGAGGAGGCGCGGTTGGGTTCACTACGCATCCTTGGTTCGATCAAAACCAAGAAGGCGAAGGAACCTAAAGGCATGATGTTCATGGATGTGAAGATTGGAGGTACCACGATGAGTGCAGTTGTGGGTACTAAGACGCCCGACCTTTTCATATCCTAAGAGGCTGCGAATAAGTTGAATCTTCCAATCGAAAAGGGAGGAGTCAGTTGGCTCAACACGATGAACTCCAAGGAAGTCCCGACTAACGGCGCAACTAGGGACATGGAGATCTATCTTGGTCCATGGACCAGAAAGGAAACCTTGAGATAATCTCCCTTGACAACTATGATTTTGTGTTGAGTCTTGGAATCCTCGACAAATTCAACGCGGGCATTATGCCGTTCGCGGATTGCATATACATCTTGGATAAGCGGTGCCAATGCATGGTCCCAATCCATCGTAAGTCGGAACGCAATAGGAAGATGCTATCAGCTATGCAGCTTTCAAAAGGAACAAGGAAAGGCGAGGTGACTTTCTTGGTAACATTGAAAGTTGAGGACGTGATGACTAAGGGTAGTGACCCACCAGCGGAGGTGACCTAAGTTCTCGAGTCGTTCCAAGATGTGATGTCGCCTGAGCTACCCAAGAAGCTTCTCCTTCGAAGAGAGGTGGATCATCGAATCGAGCTCGTGCTTTATATTTGACCTTCAGCCATGACACCCTATCGCATGGCGCCACTCAAGTTGGAAGAATTGTAGAAACAACTCAAAGAGTTGCCCAATGCAAGATATATTCGGTGGTGCAGGGCTTCGTTTGGTGCCTTGGTCTTATTTCAAAAGAAGCTCGACGGGTCCTTCAAATGTGCATAGATTACCAAGCGCTGAACAAGCTCATCGTCAAGAAAAATACCCAATCCCCCTCATTGCGACTTTGTTTGATCAACTTGGGGAAGCTCGGTGGTTCACCAAGCTTGATATTCAGTCGGGGTACTACCAAGTTCGGATTGCCGAAGAGAACGAGCCAAAAGACCACATGCGTGACCTGTTACGGATCGTATCAGTTCCTGACTTGTTACAGATCGTATGAGTTTCTCATCATGCCTTTCGATTTGACTAATGCGCCGGCCACATCCTGTACTTTAATGAACAAGATACTTCATTCGTTTTCATCTGTTCCTTGATCGGTTCATTGTAGTCTACCTTGATGATATTGTTGTGTATAGCCAGACGCTTGAGGAACACGTCAAGCGCTTGAGGCAAGTTTTCCAAGTCTTGCGGGAGAATGATTTATATGTGAAGTGTGAGAAGTGTGCATTCACGCAAGAGGAAGTCCCCTTCCTCAGGCACATCGTCGAGGGTGGACGAGTGTGGATGGACACAGCAAGATCCATGTCGTCGTTGAATGGGAACCACCGACCAAGGTGATGGAGCTGAGATCGTTCCTTGGTCTCGTAAATTACTACCGGTGCTTCATCCGTTGCTATTTGAGTCTTACCGTGCCATTCATGGACATGTTAAAGAGAGAAAGGCCATGAGAGTGGACGAATCAGTGTCAAAAGGTGTTTGATCAGCTGAAGCGGGCCATGACCGAGGAGCTGGTGCTCATGCTGCCCAACCATGCCAAGCCATATGAGATAGAAACCGATGTCTTTGATTTTACCATTGGCGGTGTCCTTATGCAGGATGGGCACTCGGTTGCATTTGAATCTCGGAAGCTGAATGACATTGAGCGGCGATACACAGTCCAAGAGAAAGAGATGACCACGATTGCGCACTGCCTTCGCATATGAAGGCACAATCTCTTGGGGTCCCGGTTCGTTGCGAGGATCAACAACGTGGCCATGAGCTACTTCCAAACTTAAAAGAAACTCAGCTCGAAGCAAACTCAGTAGCAAGACTTCTTGGCCGAGTTTGATTATGTGCTGAAGCATAAGCCGAGGAAGGCTAATTCCGTGGCGTATACCTTGAGTCGGAAGATGAAGCTAGCGAACATAGTGAGTCAACCCAATTGTCCATGGAACAATTGTATTAAAGAGGGACTCGAGCATGACAAAACGACTCAAGGGCTCCTTAGGTACGGGCGAGAAAGCAAGACAAGGTGATTTTGGTGCAAGGATGTTCTACTCTACACCATGGCATGGCGACCCTATGTGCCGCTCCACAAGAAGCTAGGAAAGAAGTGCTGCACCAGTGCCACGACTCTAAGTGGGCGGGTCATCCAGGGAACCACCGCACCATGGCACTTGTCGAGGAACAATATTATTGGCCTCATATGCGAGACAACATTGAGGCGTATGTGCGAACGTGTCTAGTGTGTCAACAAGATAAAATAGAGCAACATTCGTCACTAGGGCTCCTTAAGCCATTGCCCATCCTGGATCGTTCATGGAAGAGTATCTTCATGGACTTCATTGTAAACATGCCAAAGTCCAAAGGATGTTGGACCCTCATGGTCATTATGGATCGCTTCTCCAAGTATGCGACATTCGTGCCGGCAACCAAAGATTGTTCGGCCGAGGAAGCGGCCAAGCTATTACTCAAGCACGTTATCAAGTACTAGAGAGTACCACGCACGATCGTGAGTCATCAGGTAGTTTTGGACCAAGTTCTTCAAGTTGCTAGGATTAAACCTCAATTTCTCCATGAGTTTGCATCCACCGACGGTCAAACGGAGAGGGTGAATGTGCTCATAGAAATATACCTTCCACACAAGTGAATTGGGCAAGGTTGATTGATGTGGCCCAATTTTCATACAACTTGCGGTGGAGTGAGTCCACAAACCAGAGCCCGTTTGAGATCGTAACGGGGCAACAACTACTCATACCAAGAGCGGTTGCCTCAGGCTACCGAGGAAGTAGTTCGTTGGTGTACAAGCTCACGAAGGAATGGGATGAACAAGCGGACTTGGCACGAGCATGCCTATACAAGACTGCGAAATGCATGAAGAAGGGGGCTGATGAGAAGTGACGGCATGTGGAATTCCAAGTTGGAGACCTAGTGCTAGCCAAGTTACACTTAGTCCTTCGATATCGAGACGTGCTCAAAGGGCTAATCCGTTGCTATGAAGGCCCCTTCCGAGTGTTGTAGCCGATTGGGAATGGTGCTTTCAAGCTAGACTTGTTATCCAAACTCAAAGTACATCTGGTGTTTCATATGAGTATGCTCACGCCTTTCCATGCAAATGAGGAAGACTCCGACCAAGGGGAATCACAACGGGCGCCCCTTGGGGCAAAAACCTTGTACGATCGGGACGTCGAGTGCATCATGGCAGACCGAGTCATACGGAAGAGGTATTGTGCGCCTAAGAAGGTATACTTGGTCCAATGGAATGGCCTTCTAGAGAGTGAAGCGAGTTGCAAACCATCTGAGGCTCTTTGGTAGTTTAAGAAACACATCGATGCATTCCATGCCCAAGACGCGATGAGGGTGTCACTCGAATAGGTGGGGGATATTGACACGGCCCAAGGACAAGCGTGATTTAAGACGTCCAATGATGGGATGTGTCCCACATAAGGGCCAACCCATGAGCAACGCGGGAACAAGCGCGCGACCATTTGGCTTCCTTGTGTCAGGCAACTGTTCGGCTTCCATGAGTTGACCTTACCGACCCCACGGCGGCGTCCCTTGGGCTCCCCCATGGCCTAGGGCCTTCTTGAGCCTTTTGTAGCATTGTAATTATTGTACATATACCACCGTTGGATCGGAGAGAGATCAACGGCCAAGATTAGATTCGTCTATGTATAAGTAGCGGAACCTCCCCCCTCACTTGTACACTCTAGTTCATGAGCTAATATAATCTGAGCTTCACTCTCATACTTTGTTCTTATGAGTTGAGTGCGTGAGTAAGGCTGATTTGGGATTGAATCCTAAGGCCACACGGGTGTGGGATTGTTTGTAATTGACCAACCCATGACATTGGCCTATTTCTTGAAGGGCGTGGAGAACACCTTTACATGGACGAATAGAACCGGGTATCCGAAATGTAACCAGCTTTCGAGGAGCTCTTCAGGTTAACTAAGAATTGCTAGCTGATATGTTACTTTGGATGGAGATTACAGGCTCGTGATTCTACTATCGAATCTAACCATCGGCTCTGAAATGGACACACACTTAAACCTCACTGCCATATTTTATTGGCCAGGGATGATGGCGAATTGCTTAAGTAACCTCAAAAATGAATTCCAAATAAGAGGATTTCATGTCCAAGGTTATCATCCAAAACATGCTTTAGTGAAAACAATTGATTCAGTTCATATTTCAATTGATATAACGAAGCTTCTGAAGGAGGCTGTAAAGCCCCATTCACAGATCCAAGCTCATAAGCTTTCATAATCTCAATAACAAAGACAGAAAATGCATTTCTTCTTCATAAGCGGACAAAAAGCTTGAATTATTCTGTTATGAAATCCCGAAATAAACAGTTGGCATGATTTTGCATATTTCTCAAAATTGAGGGGAGTCATCTTGACTTATTCTGCATTCCTCCTATTATTTATGAATTGCAAGAACAACTGCCAAATAACAGTGTACATAGTTCAGTGATTCCTGAATCAATGGATGATAACAGAAAACTCAGTTCTAGCTGGTGTGAAACAAGAAGAGAGTGGACAAGCAGAAACAAAGTTAACAGGGCATCGACGAGATGAAGACCCTTCTAAGTACTTAAATTTAATTTATTGTAGCTGATTTACAGAAAATGATCATTACAGACAAACAATCCACCATGTCCTCGAGAGTGTATAATTGTCCTTACTTCATATTGCCATTCTTCTTTTACGTTTCCGCAAAACCAAAGTTTATTGTCCACTTTGCAATATTGTCTGCTTTGAACACTGAGTCATCACAGCTTTAAAATGCATTACACAGATTAGAGGGACCAAGCCTTATAAACTAGTCCGGGACTCCCACCCTAAGCGATGTGGGACAAGAGAGGGACCCCTTCCCTAATGAGGGACCCAAGCCTTATAAATTAGCCCAGGACTCCCACCCTAAGCAATGTAGGACAAGAGAGGGACCCCTCCCTGCGCACGTCCAGGGACTAGGCACGGATGCACCGCCATCCCTCCTCCCTGCCACTTGGGCTGTCACATAACACTTGTAAGGACTCAGGCCCCACTATGTTATATTGTCCGCTTTGGAAACTGAGTCCTCACGGCTTTAAAACGCGTTACACAGATTAGAGGGACTCAAACCTTAAAATCTAGCCCACGACAACGCGTTACACAAATTAGAGGGACCCAAATCTTATAAACTAGCCCAACACCCCCCTAAGCGATGTGAGACAAGAGAGGAACTCTTTCCTTGCGCACGTCCAGGGACCGAGGCACGGACGAACCGCCATCCCTCCTCCCCGCGCACCACAGTGGTGGTGCTTGGCAGCGTTAATGATGATGGTTCATAGATGATCAGCGAGATCACGTAGGGACTCACCGCTCGAAACAGCAGTTGATGGCACAAAGTCTTGGCCTCGTCAAGCAGTGATTGGACTTCGCTAAGGATTGCTTGCTGGACAGAAGCCTTGCTTGGAATTGTTGGGACTTAGAGCATCGAAATAGGTTCAGCGGTGGCTCGAACTCATGACCTTCGCGATTGTTACAACCAAACGTGGGGCCATGGAAGAGTTTGGCTTGACCCGGGGTGCTTCTCGATGAGACTCGCAGATCCACGTTGGCTTTAGCTTGGATTAGTGATCGAAGACAAGCTTCTGAGGACTTGTGAAACAGAACACGGCGATGCTTGGCTAGGTTTCTTGGTGCTGTTCGTGGGTCATGGTGCTGCAAGGGACAATTATTTGATTAGTCAAAGTCAGGTGCCCCGTGAAGAAAGAAGACCAATGGCAACAATGGTCTAGATTAGTGCAATCTGGACAGGTACGTCGCGTAGCATGATAGTGAGAATAATCTCGTTCGGATGTGATGGGATATTAAGCTGCAGCCGTCGCTCGGCTTGCTACGAAGACACTAGGAAGCGTGGTGAGGGACTGCCATGGCTGGACGTTGCTGGAAAAACCTGCAAACACAACCTAAAAGACTCATAATATCTAGTGTTGCAAGTGGCCGTGTATTAGATTAAATTTTCCATGAGTCTGAGCCCGTTTATGTTGACCGAAGGTGGTCTTAAACTCAGCCCAAAATTTCCTTCAAATAAAACAAACAATATTAGAGAAGATATGTGAGAGATCTATGCTCGTCAGTGGTGGCCCTGGTCACTGACGGAGAGCCTCCAAGAAGGCTGTAGTGGTTGGTGGACTGGTTTGAAGCGTCGATGAAGAGCTTGGCACGATTGGACTGCCGTGAGGCATGATAAGAGCGCAACGGCGGGGCTCGCTGGACTGGACTCGCTGGCATCATTGGATGACCACTGGACTGAAGACCATTGGAATTGCTGTGGGGTCTTGCTTGGAGGCTGCGAAGGTCGTCGAAGACTGATGTGTCGCTGCAGCGGACAATCGGCAACAGGGTCAGCGTTGAGGGGCAGCCACGAACTCAGCAAAGTCACGGCCGTGAAGGGGTCTCGACCGTGTGACTCCTTCAGCTCCTCTCTTTCACGTATGTTTTCTCTCTATATTGTGGCCATATATTCAATGTGTGGTCCCCTCCTTTTCGTCTGCATGCGAGCCAATTCATAGGCGAGGGACTGAAGATTGCTTATAACCTCCCGAACGCAATATATCTTTTTATTTTCCTCATCTCTTTAAATATTTTCCTCCGATTTTATCGCTTATTGCCAAAGATTCAAGATTGTAATAGGATTTTTCAAATTTCAAATCTTGGGAAGATGAGCTCGTAATATATCATTGTCACACTTGTCCTTTCCGAGGATATATGAATAGGTTGCATAAAAATACAAAAAAATATTTTCTCATATCACCAAAAATATCAAATCACCAATTCTTTAATTTTTGGTCATCAGAAAATAACAAGCTCCAAACCATCGAGTCAAATTCATCATGATCTAATGCAAATGCAATAATAATAATAAATGCTCCTAAAACTATATGTTATGCAATTTCATTTAATATTTTTGTCTAGGGGTTAAAAGTTAATCCCTAATTTTTTATACAATAAATAAATGACTGGGTCGCCAAAATTTAGGTGTTAACAACGCCTTCAACATTCTTCTAAGATGATGTCTTGCTTTGTTTGGTATCTTGTGAATCTTGTTCCTCATGCAATTTATTATCGGGAGGTCTTAGGAAGTCGCAACAATCTCGTAGCTTGCAAGAGCTGCTCCACCAATCTCCGTTTCCTTTTCCTTTCTTTGTAGTTTCATTATGATGTCTGTATCGCTATTATATCTACCTCATTCCCAATAATGTTTTGCTATTAGTTGTGAGAATCAAAGGGTATTTCAGTTCACTAATTGGCCATTATCTCATCACATTTTTCTAAGCACAAATGCACATATACAACATTAAACGAGACACCATTCCCCACCATTCGCGAAGCACTTGCCTAAACGCCAAATGCACAGACATATACATCGTCTTGCTAGAAGATGACACACAGAATGTAACACTAATAGAGCATCATTGCTTGCACTCAAAGCAAGGCATCTGGCGAAAACCCAAAGCATCCAGGCGAGACCTTCCCATCAATACTATGCCGGGACTGCGGCATCTTCAAGAGGTGTTCGGGAGGCTTTGCCTTCAAGTTCAAAACCGCTATTGCCTCTTCAATCGAAGGCCGAGAAGTAGCAATGGGATGAGCACACCACAGCCCCACAATCATCAAGGCCTCCGCCTGTTTCTTGTTGAAATCCTTGCCAAGCCTCGAGTCCAACGCATGGACCAACTTCCTGGGCCCACATTGCTTCCATAACCACTCTACGAGGTCTATTGGGTCTCGTTTCAGGTCAATGACTCTTCTACCAGATCCTATTTCCAAAAGGATGACTCCAAAACCGTAGACATTGGTTTCCTTACTTACCTCACCAGTTGCATAGCATTCCAGAGCCATATTATCCCGTGTTCCCATCAATTTAGTTGTTTCTGACCTTCCGATAGGGTCTACTAGCCTAGCCAATCCAAAATCTCCCAATTTGGCCTTGAACTCTTCATCCAGCATGACGTTGCTAGACTTGATATCCCTATGGATCACGCATTGATGACATTGTTTTTGCAGGTAGTGCAGCACCGAGGCTAATCCCTAAGCGATTTTGTACCTTCTTTCCGATGTCAACAAGGATCTGCCTTTAAACAGATGATCCTCCAAGCTACCTTCACTCATTAATTCATAAACCAGGATGAAATTATCTGCCTCGTGACAATAGCCTATAAGTGGCACCGTGTTTTTGTGCCTAAGTTGGCTTGACGTCACCACCTTGGACATATACTCCTTTATCCCTTGGTGCGAATGAGAGTTTATTATCTTCATGGCGACTGGTGTGCAAGCGTCTCCTATGTGCCCTTCATACACGACACCAAAACCTCCTTCTCGCAGAATCTTGCGATCTGCAGTCGCGGTCATCAACTCTTCATAGGAGAACTTCTTCGGTCCACTAAACTTTTCAAACTCTACGGTTAATCCATGGCCACCTTCTTCTCCACCCCTCTCGGTCTCGGTTTTGTTCTCTTCGGTTGTCTGAGGTGCATTGTTTCCCTCTGGCATATCATTGCTCGAGGATGGACAGGACATACCCGTATGAAACCGCCTGGACTGGAAGGCCAGCTTATTTGCCTCCGGATTATTCTTGCAACTTTTGGTCATGTTCGGTCCACTTATACACACTTCGCCACTCACACCCACTGCCTGTACAGCCCGATGCTCGTCCAAAATCGCCATCTCCTGCCCCATGGGTCTCTCGACTAATCCAGGGTTATGCTTGCCATCTCTGAGCAAGGGTTTTCAAGCCATCTGGTGAATTTTTGCCGACAGGTGAACATCCATAATTGCATTATCCTTGCGCACGGGTGCACCAAATGCCTCCTTGAGCTGAGGCCAACGAGACCTGCGTGATACGTCGCAGCTCATTATGAATCGAAGCTTCAGGTAAGCCGGCTCTGGCTTGCTGAGGTGGCGTTTCAGAATGGTCCAGTGGAGTCCAGTGTCTGCTGTGTACACGTGGCATTGCATGAAATCATACTCCAGCAGCTAAAGTGCTCAATAATCCAACGACTAAGCCATGCATATCGAACAATTGAAGCATGATCACAGTAGAGTCTGACTCTGTTAGTTTGCACACCCGCTTGTTCTCCCAAACCAATAACCCTAAATAGAGCTGAGTTAGTTGCTGGCCTTCAGGGAGACTCATGGTGCGGGAGGAGTGCAAGATCAGAGCTACATCCAAGGGTTCCTTGACGACTTCAGATATCAAGTCAAGGCTCGGCTCTATGTCAGTCAAAGAGAGAGTGATTTTGGAATCGGTGGAGTGAAGCTTGCCAGTTAGGTTGGGGATATCAAGCTTGGAAGCAGCGGATTGAGCCCCTCGGTTTCCTTCTTGTGGTGTCAATAGGAGCTTCAATCCTGAGTTGGAAAGGCAGATCCCGAACTCGTCATCTGTGTAGGCGGGGTTGAGCGGAGCCGCTGTGGCTCGGCAACGGATTACCGCCGGTAACAGAATAACAAACTACAAAACAAACACATATTTCCAATCAGCAAAAATATCACACCGGTCCCCGTTGATGGCGATTACACACACATGTATTTCCAGAACAAGCAGACAACTAGTTTGTCACTGTTTAATTCCATTAAAACCATCCATCTCCTTTTGATAAGCTTTGACTTTGTTGTACGATGAATCGATGCTGGTACATCCCAAAAACAACCTTTGGACACGACAGAAAATGCTCTTCATGCTGTTCCCAATTCAGTTTGTTCCTATTTAATTTGCAATAGACGATAAAACACATGATGTCAAAGCAACCATGCGCTCACAGAAATCTCATGCCCTAGATGCAATTCTTTTTTCTTTATCAAAATTGACGCCATTTCCATTGCTCTGTTCTCAAAGTACTATAAAACACCAAGTAACGTCCTCTTTTCAAGCTATTTCCCAGTTGATCTTTTTCATTGATGATCGATCTCATCATTAGAAAGTTATCGTTACCGCGATCTACCACATATTGCATTCTTGAGTTTAGACAGCATCATCAGGAATTTTCGCTTTCGAATTCACATCATCACACAAACGAAAACTCGCAAAAAAGGCATGCCGTGCGCCGAACTTGTGGAACAGGCTTGATGATCTGGACATACCTCGACGGTTTTGGGGAAAGTGAGAGCGACGATGTTGCTGGCCCTGACGCCGGAGAAGACAAGGAGCACAGTGGCTTCATCGACTTGCTCCCGCAGATGCGCATGAGTCAGTTCGATCTTCCCCCTGACGGAGACGGCTATCTTGTCAGGGTTAGTCGACGCCACCATCTTCAACAGGCCTGTGAGCATACGTACTTCCATCACTATTTACAGAGAACGGATCAATGGAATCAGCCCAAGCCGATCGCGATTGAGTTAGGACTCGATACATTTTTTTAACATCAGATTATAACTTTACATGGCAACCTTACGAAGTGAAGCGCATAATAACATCATTGAGACGAACAACATCCGTGACAATCATCTACACAATCATCCTTTGGTTTACATTTTCCACAAGCAATCATTTGATTCAAAAAGTGTGAACTGGAGATTTCAAACTCGCTGGCCCATGTATGACTTATCGTTCCGTGCGCCAGAATGCATTTTGATGCTCATTTTCTACAGAGGTAAAACACATTGGAATTTATAAAAATATATAGTATTGTTAATCTTGGCAAAAATATGATACAATGCGCATTAATGGCAATACCTTAGGGTTGACACAATCATGTTACTTGAATCCGAGACAGCAAGTCTGACATGCTTAACGCCAATCCTAGCATGCAGCCTTTCTCCTTCGTATTCGTCATCAATACGCTTTGGAACAACCTCAAAGGTTTCTCGTACCTCATCTGAAAACAAAATAAACCCAGTGACAAACTTCACTTAATGACTCAAGCTACATGCTTGGAAAATTAAGCAGAGATCAAACAGGAATATCCATTAATTCAAGCAAGGCAGTGATGTCAGAGAGACGAATTCTCATGAAGCAAATCAAATGCCCATCGATATATATATCACTACATGTTATTTGTATCTCAAGTTATACCGAATAAACTAAACCATAAACAAATACAGGGAACGGCTTCACGACTAGCAACAACATCCACAGAGCCATCACAAGGTCACACTAAAGCACGTATCTTGCATGAGCAATGAGCTCCAGTGACGACATGAGCTTATGCAGCACGGTGATCTGACTACTTTAAATTGAAAAGCAAATGAACGTACGCCCGAGAGACTGAATGTAGTGTACATCTGTCTCGAAAGTGCTCACTGAGGCATCAAGACAAGCACTTGGTATGCGAGGTCATATATCAGAGCCACAATCCCAGACGGGTCCTTCACGTACCGTCACTTCGTCCACTTATGGTACCGCCCGGACAACACCCAGATGTCACCTGCTCTTCTCCTCCTCCTTCCCCAACGGCAAGCTCGGGATTCAACCAATGAAGGTGGGCGACTCTCTGGTCAAATTTGTGCTGAGCTTCTTCACACTCGTCGGCCCCCATCGCCTCCTTGGCAAATACGGGACTTCCTTCGTTTCACTCTTTTGTTGCCGTTTGGCCGGTTTCGATGTCACGACGGTCTCACTGAAATCGGTCGGGCCGGTTTAACCATCGTGAGCCGCCGGTTAGACCCGGTTCTATTCGAACGAATAGTCGTGCATAGCTCATGTTCTCTGAGCTTAAGCTTTTGAAAGAGACAATGGAACATTCGAATTGTAATGATGATATTAGGAATGAACCTGCGAGGCGCAAGAGATGTTAAAAATAAAAAATTTGCAAAATCTCATACCTGTAGAATATACGTAATTCATATGAACGATGCAAAATGAAAAATTACATTGATACTCTTAGTTAGAGACAGTATTAGTTATTTTTATTCCACTTAAAAAATGTGGCTAAACGAGATCAATTGAAAATGAAAGTGGTTAGGACACGTGAACAAATCTGACTTATTGATATCATTTCACGCTTGAAAGAATTAGATAAACTTAATTGATCAAAATTTCCTTTTGAAATACACTAGTTCATTTACCGATACCTGGGTGTTCGATAGTTAGATACCAACATTTCGAGTTAAATAGTTAAGGAATAGTCCTAATAATGACTGTTACATACATATTTATGACGTATAGCTTTCCTATCAATCGATCAAATAAAATGTTTCTTTATACATCACCAGTTAGCTAGATATTTATATTGACCGGGTTTTAAAGTAAAAGTTTTGGATAATTTGCTCGAAAGTCAAATAGATGCCAACATTTGAAACCAGTGGAATAAACGGCCAAGGATATGAGATGATGAACCCAGCATAAGTAATTGAAGATATGTCGAAGAGCGTTTGCTGGGTTTCAGGCTTTCCTTATTGATTGATGCGCAATGTCGATGGAAGCGAAGAAGCAAAGTCGAAAGCCTTCCGCATCCGTCTAAGATGATGTCTTCTTCATGCAATTCATTAGATGGTCGTAGGAAGTTGCGACATTGTAACTCAGCAGAGTTGTTACGAGAATCTCCGTTTCCTTTCTCATTGTGGTTTTGCTATGTTGTCTATAAGGGAGAAGTGCCAAAAAAATCACTAAACCTTTTGGTTTTGTGCGATTTAGTCCTAAACCTTTTTTGGTGTCGATTTAGTCAAACATTTTTATGTTGTGCCAATTTAGTCATTTTCGGTCAAAATTGGCCAGATTTTCTTGGCGCCAGGCCTTCGTGGCGACGTGACATGATTGAGTGCGACGTGGCACGATCGGTGCGACGTGGATAACTTTTAATAATATTTTATTATTTTTTTATTATTATTTTTCTTTTTTTCTTTTTCTTTTTTTCTTCTCATCTTCTCCCTCTAGCCGATCGCCGGAGCTCGGCGGCCGGCCGGGCGACAACCGGCGAGGTCGAGGTCGACCTCGGGCCACCTCGCCGGTGGGCTGCGAGGGCGGCCTCGTCTTTGGGCGGCGAGGCTTGCCCTCGCCAGATTTGGTTGACGACGGGAGCCTTGCCGCCCAGGCCTCGAGGCCGCCCTTGCGCCGAGTGGGCGAGTGTCACGCCCGAACCCCGAGCGCATACCCATCCCTCTCTCAGTCGATAAAATTTTGCGACTTCCCAGGGACTAGTCGCCGACCCTTTTCTTTATTGCACATGCGGAAGCGAAAAAGAATCACCTGACGATAGAACCATCTCGGGATAGAAAAGCGAGAACAAATAATTTCACAAACAAACAATGCCTTTATAAACATATCTTTGAGTCAAGTACAGAGTGCATGGTCGTAAGGCTACAAAAGCGATCTCCAAAAGAAGCGGTCCCTATCCGGCCTATGCTTCAAATCACCTCTTCTCGCTCCGGGTCCTCTACTGATGACCCGAAAGTGGTTATCTGATAACAGGTGAGACAATGTCTCGGCCAGTCATCTTTTAAACTGCGGCTAGGAGGAAAAGACGCTAAGAAGCGTTCTAAGCACGCAACCACACAATCAAAGAGACTTACCTTGTCTCGGTTCCCACCCCCTGCAGTCGGCGCGGTTCATATCACAAATTAGAGCATCACTCAAGCTCACTCAATTGGGAACACAATACTCAAATCATCATGCGTTCCTGGTTTTGATCTCGGCATATAGCACGGCCTACTCTCTCGGTTCGGCGGTCTTCGGCATTGCCAGCTTCGTCTCACCCCATTGAGCACGGCACGTCACTTCGTCGACGGCTTTCCCGAAGGAGCATAGGGGTCCCGAGAATCTCTTGGCGGACCTTCCCTTTAACAAGGGGTATCCCAAATAGGGATAACGCCCACTTCCAAACCGGCAATGAACGATTTCTCATTGTCATCACACGATCACTCAAATATGGCCTGGGCACCGTGCATCGCACTCAAATGCTTCAATTAAAATGGTGAACCTGGCTTTTCTTCGTATTAGAAATACGCATGAAAATAGTCGTGTGTGGAGTACACGGTCAACTCGACCTAGAAAATTGACATTCTTTCTTTTTAAAAATCCCACTATTTTATATAGTATATAAAACCATTTTCGGTGTTAAAATCAACACCAAGAATTTTCTAAATAAATATTGAAAATTCACAATTTTGGAATTAAATACCAAAAATCCAATCATCACTCAATTTGCGTAATTTAACACTCATTGCGAAAACCAACCACACCATTCTGATCAAATTGAAATTCCGATCACCGCCATTCCGGCCTAATTTCCGAAAAAATAATTAATAAATAATTAATTTCGAAAATTAATTAATTAATTCAATTTAATTTCTAAAAATACTAACCTAGGCCAAAATTATTAAATTAAATACCAATACGGACCCGGAAAATTCCCGAACCCTTCTAGATAAATAATACAATTTAAATAGGCCTTAGCTAAACCATGCTAACCACCTAACATGCTCAATTAAATAATTAAATCACTAATTTAATCTAATTAACCACCTAATTCCTAATTAAATAAATCTAAACACCCCCTTAGCATCAAAAGCTACTAAGAAGAGTTTAGAGAATAAACTCACCTAGGTGTATCGCAAAAGGTTCGCCGCGATGACGGCGCGACGGCGAAAATCTTAATTTTTGGCGGTGTCGGCGAAACTTTCGGGCCGCTTTCAAATGGGCAAACAATCTCGGCCAACTAAGATTTGTTTTGACTCTTTATTATTGGTCGCAGGCTTGGGCCTTCTTCGAGGGCTTAAAGGACTGAAACTTGGGCTTCAAATGGGCTTGCTTCTTGGGCCGACTTCAAGACTGAAAATGGGCTGAAGATACGGGCTCCAAAGCTGGGCTCAATGGGCTGAACACTTGGGCTTGCTGAAAACAGAATCTTGATGGGCTACTAAAACTCGCTGGGCTGAGGCTTGCGAAATTGGGCTTGCGGGCTTCTTGGGCTGCTGACTTGAAACCTCGTTGGGCTGAAACGATCCAGCAAAGCCCATGGTTGGGACTGAACACTTCGGACGTGAAGGCGTGCGATGGTGGGAGCTGAAGAAGAACGAGCAAGCTGGGTTGAAGACGTTGGAATCCGCAGACTTCAGCTTCACTGACGTGGAAACTAAGGGCGAAGGGAGAGAGATCTTCGGATGACTCGAGTGCGGCAGCAAGGAGGGCCGCCTGGTGGAGAAGCTTCACGGGGTTGAAGCTGGATTTTGGGTCGAGGAAGGGAAGGTGCGGACGCTGCTGAAGACAAAACACGTGGAGAGGGGGGCATCCGCTGGCAGCTTCGGTCAGATTGGGTCAACTTTGCTGGGGAGTTTTATCTTTGTTTGACCAAGGAAATTTGGGAACATGGATGTGTGGCATGGAGATTCGATGGAGTGGGTTGGTGGGGGCGGCTTCAGAGGGCGGTTGAGCATCACCAAAATGAAAGAAGAAAATAACAAGAAGGGGATTGGGGAAGCGGACGCTCGAGAAGATGGAGGCCAGCTTGAATTTGGCGTGCCGAAGAAGTCTTGGAGGAAGAAGTCAAAAAGAGATATCCATTACATTTAAGGCTTGGTCCCCTATTTGGCTTACATAAATATCTCATTGTCTCTTAATTCTTTCTAGCCTAAAATTCCATAAATAATCCAATTTAAAGCCAAAAATTGCTTTCTTCTTCTGGATCCGAATTTCATTGGATTTTGAGCTTCGATTTCATCAACAATTTCCCAAATGCAACGTCTAATTTTGATGTAGAAAAAGCCCACATAATTTCTACAAGTCTTTTCGTCAAACAGCTTCGAACTTGCAAGTCAAAATAACCTTTAATTTAGCTTGCAATTTCCGCTAATATTCCGGCGTCCGAATCAGATTTCCTTAAAAATCTCGGAATCTTCGAAAAATTTTCGGAGGATAAGTCGACGTCCCTAAAATAACTCGTGACACCACAGAATTTTCAATTTCTAAAATCGGGTTCAAATAAGCGGTTAATTTCAATCCGTGCGCTTTTAGCGTGACCTGTCTCTTGGGTCACTTTTAGGAATTTTGGTGCAATTGACCCGTGATCGATTTATTTCGAGTCAAATAGTACATCTTCGACACATTAGCGACTCTCGGTTGTCGTGAAAATCTCGAGGATTCAAATACGGATATCGGGTACCAAAACGATAGAAAAATCGGTCTAGTCTTACGTCGACGAGTATTTTGCAATTAGGTGGAATCACCCACACACTAATCACATATCTCAATCGAATCGACCTATCTCCGTCTTTGATCGATTTCGCTGATCTTGTAATGACCCTTGTAGATCGACACGGTCCGAGCAGTCGGTCACGATTGAATCTCAAGCCTATGCATTTATATTCCTTAATTGCTTCCCCAGATAGACCGGTTATCTCGTGAGTGGCCAACTCGAGAGAATAGCACTATAGACACGTCGACGAAAAGCGATTTATTTAATCGAAACAACTCTCAAAAATTGGGTCGCACGGCCTCGCTCACTCGGCGCAAGGCCGCCCTCGAGGTCGGGCGGCGGGCTCGCCCTCGCCAACCATGGGCGAGCCTCGCTGCCCAGGCCTTGAGGGCGGCCGTGGCCATTGGCGAGGTGGCCGACGAGGTCGACCTCAACCTCGCCAGCTGTCGCCTCTGGCCGATCGCCGAGCTCCGGCGACCAGCTGGGAGGTAGAAGATGAGAAGAAAAAATAAAAATAAAAATAAAAAATTCAAAAATATTAAAATATTATTAAAAATTATCTACGTCCAGCCTTAGATCGGGCTACGTCAACTGAAGTAGAGGTCCAGTCAAAATCCAGCAAATTTTGGCCGGAAATGACTAAATTGGCAATATAAAAAGGTTTAGGGCTAAATCGGCGCAAAAAAGGTTTAGGGTAGAAATTGGCCAAATAAAAGGTTTAGGACTTTTTTGGCACTTCTCCCTTGTCTATAATGCCATTATATTTACCCCATTCCCAATGATGTTTTGCTATTGGCTGCGAGAACCAAAGGTTCCTTCGGTTCACTAATTGGCCAGAAGTACCTTATTACATTATTCCGAGCACTAATGCGCAACCGCGCAATACTGAAGGCAAGCAAATAATGAGAGGGTACTCCTGAAGTAGATCCATACTGTATTATCATGGCAATCCTTAGCATGAATTTCATCCATGAAAACATGAGACATATAATACACGTGCCAACAAAACTACACAATTTATAACTTCAGATGACATAGACCTGGATAACTTCAAAGCAGGGATAATTCGCCACCCTGAAGGGGCATTTTGCCTGAAGCCAATCCCCCATCCGTATACTAATGTTTACCTGAAGTCGATCCACAAGCACTTGAAAGACACTACGAAGAGGCATTTCATTGGTTGCGCTCAGAGAGAGGCATTTGCCTAAAACCCAAAGCACCCACGCGAGACCTTCGGAATGATACCATATTGGGACTGTGGCATCTCTGAGGGGAGTTTGGGGGGCTCTGCTTCCAAGTTCAAACCGGCCATTGCCTCTGCAACCGAAGGCCGAAAGCTAGCAATGGGATGAGCACACCAAAGCCCCACCATCATCAAGGCTTTCGCCTCTTTTTTGTTGAAATTTTGGCAAAGCCTCGAGTCCATGGCATCGAGCAACTTCCTGCGCCCATATTGCTTCTGCCCATATTTCTTCCAAACCCACTTTACAAGGTTCTTTGGGTCTCGTTCTAGGTCAAAGACTCTTGTGCCAGATCCTATTTCCAAAAGAACGACTCCAAGACTGTAAATATCAGATTCCTTACTTGCCTTACCCGTTTCACAGTATTCCCAAGTCGCATAGCCCCATGTTCCCATCTTTTCCGTTGTTTTCGGCCCTCTAACACAGTCCACTAGCCTAGCCAGCCCAAAATCTCCCAATTTGGCTTCGAAATTTTCATCAAGCATGACGTTGCAGGATTTGATATCCCTATGGATCACTATTTTTCACATCCTTCATGCAGGTAGTGCAGCGCCAAGGCCAATCCTCGAGCAATCTTGTACCTCATTTCCCATGTCAACACAGTTATCTTCTTATTAAACAGATGATCGTCCAAGGTACCTTCTCTTATAAATTCGTTAACCAGGATGAGTTTATTTGCCTCGCGACAATAGCCTATAAGCTGCACCAAGTTTGGGTGCCGAAGTTGGCTTAACACCGTCAGCTCGGACAGAAACTCCTTCCCCCTTATTCTGAATCAGATTTTGTTAACTTCACAGCGACCCGCGTGCGAGCCCCTCCTATGTACCCTTCCTACACAACGCCAGAACCTCCTTCTCCCAGCACCCTGCTATTTGTAAAATAGTCATTCACGATCATCAATTCTGCATAGGACAACTCCCACGGTCCAGACCAAGCAGCCTCCCTGGCCACCCGGAGGGCCACAGCATTTCCGGCACCTAAAGAGCCCAACATATCAGTGACTAAACCAGCAAAACGGAACAATGGACGCCCAATCACAGAACGCTTTGGCTCCGTGTACTTCGACCAGATGGCAAAACAAACCTCTCTACTCAAATCGAACTGAGTTAGTCGCATGCCTTTGGGGAAATCCTTCTTGCCAGGGTCGTGCAAAAACAGAACTAAATCCGAGGGATCATTGACGACTTGGGACATCGAGTCGAGATTCGGTTCTATGTCAGGCAAAGAGAGAGTGATTTCGGAATCGGCGGAGTGAAGCTTGGCGCTTAGGTGGGGGATGTTAAACTTGGAAGCAGCGGATTGAGCCAGTCGGTTCCCTTCTTGTGGTGTCAACAGGAGCTTCGCTTCCGAGTCGGAAAGGGCTGACTCGAACTCCTCAGCCGAGTAGGCTGGGTGGAATGGGGCGGCTGTGGCGGCTGTGGCGGCTGTGGCGCAGCAACGCAACGCATTACGGCAAGAAACATGATCACAAACTGCAAAACAAACAAGCACTTGCATATTTTCAGAATATGGAGATAACTAGTTGGTACCCGTTTGATTTGATTCCATTAAAATCATCCATCTCCTTTGAATAAGCTTCTTAACTTTGTGTTAAGACAAATCGATGCTTGTACATCCGTAAACAACAAGCTTCGGACACGACAGAAAATGCTCTTCATGCCCTTCCCAATTCAATTGGTTCCTAATATTTTTGCAACCGCGCGCTCACAGAAATCTCATGCCTCATATGCAATCTTATTTCTAATTTCGATCTATTTCCTTCCTGGTCGATCTTTCTCTTAAGTGATCGATCTCATCATTAGAAAGTTATCTTCTCGGATCTCTTCCAGACATTGCATTCTCGAATTTAAAAAGCATCATCCGGAAATTCACATCATCGCACAAACGAAAAACTCACAAAAAATATTGATACCTCGGCGGTGTTGGGGAAAGCGAGCGCGACAACATCGCCGGCGCCAATGCCGTAGGCGACGAGGTGCGCAGCAGCATGATTGACGCGCTCCCACAGCTGCACATGTGTCAGGTCGAACTTCCCGCAGACGGAGACGGCTATTCTTTCCGGGAAATCCGATGCCACCTTCTTCAACCAGCCTATGAATGTACTTTGCCCCATCGCTAATTATGGAGAACGGATCGACGGAATCGGCCAAAGTCAATCGTGATTGAATTGAAGAGGACACCACAATCACGTGGGCGAGGCTGAGAACGAAGAGGAATCAAGAGTGTGTTCGACAACAAAACTCGGGTTTTATATGGGATGTTGTTTGACGCAGTGGACTGACCAATTCAAATTAGACCGAACTCAGTCAAGTCTACGAGAGATGCAAGAGTTAAGGTCTCCTATGCCCTCCCCCGATCCTGACGTCCCATCGCATCTCGCGTTTTACTGGATTTACCGGCCCTCAGCAGGATGATGAAAATGTACCAGGATGTCGATCTGATGCGATGCAGGTATGAAGATATTAGCAATCCCGTGCAACCAGTTTGGAGCTCAGCAGCCGGGGTGGACAAATGAGGAGATCCTACAATTTGCTTGCACTCGATTCGAGGCCGAATATCCCATTCTTGATAAGGTGAAAGAACAGATACATACGCTGAGCGTGTTGCGAACTACTTTTCGTTCTCGTTCTCTAGAAAGTTTTTCTTGGAGTTGTATCTGGAGTTCCCTCATATTTCCTAGCGACTGGTAATTTGCAGCTTGAGTCAAAAAAGGTCAAAAAACAAAGTGAGGAGGAAGAATCTGATTGCTTTTTCTATAAGTTGACGTGAAGGGGCAAAATGCGGCCCCTCCCTACGCGTTCCTGAAATCAAGCAAGGGCGGACTTTTTGGGGATGACATTAAGTGGAACTTCTCCAAGTTCCTCATCGATAAAGAAGGAAATGTCGTTGATCGCTATGCGCCCACTACTTCTCCTCTTAGCATCGAGGTAAGAGTCTGATCTTCAACGATCATAGTCGAAGTTTGTTGACTTTTTTTGGCTATTTGACTGAGGCATTGCGGTCGTTATTATCGCAGAAGGACATCAAGAAACTGTTGGGAGTGGCATGAGCGCTGGAACTTCTTTTCCCCTGTGAGGATGAGAAGTAATCTGAAAAATAAGCGTCCTCTTGACTCATCATGAGGATGCCTCTAGATGTCTCCTTCGCATGTTTTGTTGTTGAATTTGCACTGCTTTAATAATGTAAAGATGCCAATAAAAGTCCAGCTTCCGGTTTCCTACTGCTGTATGAAATCGTTTAGAAAACTAAAGGCGCTACTTGCGGATGTAGCAAGCAAGTTCTAATATTCTGGTGCTACGATGCCATTAGTTGGTTGATTATTTCTCTGGCGGATAAAACTTCGAATGAGTGATACGTGGTGCTGAAGTTAGATGAGTTTCTGGCTGATGGAGTAGACCTTCTTTGTACAGTTCTTTCCTGTTTGTGATGTTGTCCGGGGAAGACGGTTTTCCTAACCGTTGAATCTTCGACATGTTTTTTCCGCGGTGATCAAAGTTACATTAATAATAAGATCATGCCGCTGTGCCTCTAGAATAAGTAGTAGCAGTCACCATTTTGCTGGGATTCTCGTGCTATCATTCTCAGACTACGTAGGGACTAATAAAATCCTTCCTCGGACTTGATAAACTTAAGTATAGCTCGGTAACGGCAGCGGATAGCACGCCTAATATATTGCTGTCTGAACAAGGTAATGAATCGATGACCCAATCGATCCCTGATTTTGCTCAGCATAGTGAGGCCATATTATGCCATTCCTGATTGCTCCATATTCCCCAATCCACAACGAAGCTCAATTTTCTCACCCTGGTGTGTAGCGTACAACATTTCTACTACAATTACAACAGTTCGTCGTAAACAAGTGTAGTGCACCTCAGAACTGATTCCCCATTGCCGGAGCGGTCAAGGAAGGACGACCCATTTTTAGAAGTTATTGTGAGCGAATGTGGACAGAGCCTCAAATTAACGACAGAATGTGCGAACTGAATGCAAAGTCATGGGGCAATCTCCCCGCTAGTGTTTCGGCAAGCAAAGAGGAATTTTGAAAACATCATTCAAAAACCCAGAAGGGAAAAAGGTCGAATGAACACCATAGGGAATGGCGACCAAAGCAATGCAAAGAGAATCGACAAACTTGACTCGCTACGAGCTGAAACCAGCGCCTCCGCATCTCGCCGATGCATTCCTTCTTCCCCAGAAAATCAGCAAGTTGGGAACTTTTTGCAGGGGAAAATCAGGGAGCTCAAATTTTCGGTTTTGATCTATTTTAAACAACTTTAGTTCACGGTCGGATGGAACATGATACCTGGCGACCATCCAAAGAGTTGGTTTTAGTAGTTTCAGCCACGTCGTACACGCACGACACGAGTTCCAATATCATACCATTCAATCTAACGTATAGCTTTCCTAACAATATAATGCCATTGTGTTGTCTATAATGCCATTATATTTACCTCATTCCCAACAATGTCTTGCTATTGGCTGGGAGAAGCAAAGGGTCCTTCGGTTCACTAATTGGCCACCGGTACCTTATTACACTATTCCGAGCACTAACGCGCAGCCACGCAATGCTGAAGGCGAGCAAATAATGAGAGGGTACTCCCGAAGTAAATCCTTATTGTACTATCATGGCAATACAAACCATCAAGTCACGCATATAATACACTTCCTTTCGCGACTCAAAACAAATTGTTCGTAGATGACATGCACATGTATAAACAATAAAAGAAGCATCATCATCCTGAAAAGAGGCATCTCATCACTCGCGCCCAGAGCGACGTTTTTGCTTAAAGCAAAAGCCAAAGCATCCAGACGAGACCTCCCGATCAGACGAGACCTCCCGATCGCTTCCAGACGAGACCTCCCGATCGCTTCCAGACGAGAGCTTGGGAGGCTTTGCTTTCCCGTTCAAAACAGCCATCGCCTCTACAATCCGAGGCCGGGAGCTAGCAATGGGATGAGCGCACCAAAGCCCCACAATCATCAAGGCTTTCACCTGTTCCTTGTCGAACTTTCCGCAGAGCCTCGAGTCCACAGCATCGAGCAACTCCCCGCGCCCATATCGCTCCCAAACCCACCTTACAAGGTCTGTTGGGTCTCGTCCTGTGTCTAAGGTTCTTCTGCCAGTTGCTATCTCCAAATATACGACTCCCAAACCGTAGACATCAGTTTCCTTACTCGCCTTCATCGTTTCAAAGCATTCCCTAGGCATGTAGCCCGGTGTTCCCATAAGTTGTGTTGTTATCGGCCCTCGGGCAGGGTCCACTAGCCTAGCTAGTCCAAAATCTCCCAATTTGGCTTCATAATTTTCATCGAGCATGACGTTGCCGCATTTTATATCCCTGTGGACCACGTAAACGTCGCGTCGTCCTTCGTGCAGGTAGTGCAGCCCCGAGGCCAATCCCTGAGCGATCTTACGCCTCATTTCCCATGGCAACACGGGTCCATCTTTATTAAAGAGACGATGGTCCAGGGTACCTCCTCTCACGAATTCGTAAATCAGGACGAATTTATTTGCCTCGCAACAATAGCCTATAAGCCTCACCAGGTTTGGGTGCCCAAATTCGCTTAACGCCGTCAGCTCAGACAGAAACTCCTTCTCCCCTTGGGCCGAATCAGATTTTATAAATTTCACAGCAACGCGTGTGCCAGATATTTGCGCTTCGTACACTGTGCCAGAACCTCCTTCCCCCAGCTTCTTGCTATGTATAAAAGAACCATTCTGCTCCATCAACTCCTCATAGGAGAACAACCTCGGCCGAATAAAATCAATCCCTGAGCAAGGGTACTCCGGTCCACTAATCTCCACAGGCTCTCTGACCATGTCAACTATTATTGACCTAGTACGTTCAAAAACAGGATTATATCTTAAGAACCTAGGGTGACGGCGAACGCCAAGTAAATACTCTTCTCCTCTGCCTCTCTCTGCCTCAGTTTCGTTCTTTTCAGTTGTCGTAGCCACTGTGGTTGCCGGGAAGGCCACGGCAGCCCCGGCAACTAAGAGGCTCAACAATTCCCTGACTAAACAGTCAGCACGGTACAATGGACTCACAATCACATGAGAATCCGACTCTGTTAGATTGTAACTCCACTTGAAAACCTGAACCCTTATAGCAAAAGCGGCCTGAGACTGTGCCAAGCGGTTGGTCCAAAAGCTGGGCGAGAACAGAACTACATCAGAGGGTTCGTTGACGACTTTGGACAACGAGTCGAGATCCGGCTCTATGTCAGTCGAAGAGAGAGTGATTTTGGAATCGGCGGTGTGAAGCTTGGCGGTTACGTCGGGGATGTTAAGCCTGAGAGCGGCGTTCTGAGCCCGCACGTTTCCTTCTTGTGGTGTCAATAGGAGCTTCGCTCCCGAGATAGAGAGGTGGAACTCGAACTCGTCAACTGAGTAGGCCGGGTCGAGCGGAAGGGCTGTGGCCCGGCAACGGATTACAGCCAGGAACATGATCACAAACTGCAAAACTCAAACATATATCCAATCAGCAAAAACATCACACTACTTGGAAATGCACGCATACGTTTTAAGAATATGGAGACAGCTAGTTGGTTACCGCTTGACTAGATTCCGTTAAAATCATCCGTCTCCTATAATGAGCTTTATAACTTTATTATACGATAAATCGATGCTTGTACATTCCGAAAACAACCTTTCCTTTCGTCACGACAGAAAATGCTCTTCCCAGATCGCTCTTCTTCCTTTTTTTTTTTTTTTTTTTTTTTACTATGTCGAAATTGACGCCATTTTCGTTGCTCTGTTCTGTCCTCGGAACATATTAATTTCGAGCCACTCCCAGCCTAATCGATCTTTCTCATAAAGCGATCGATCTCATCATTAAAATAACTATGGCTACCGCGATCTTCCCGATATTGCGTTCTCGAATTTAAACATAATCGTCCGTACTGGTGAACAGACTCAAGATGATCCAGACATACCTCGACCGTGTTGGGAAAAGCTAGCGCGACGACGTTCCTGGCGCGGACGCCGGAGTCGATGAGGAGCGCGGCGGCGTGATCGACGAGCTCCCGCAGCTGCGCGTGCGTCAGGTGGATCTCGGACTCCCCATTGGCGTAGACGGCTAAATTGTTGGGGAAATCAGACGCCGCCTTCTCCAGCAGGCTTGAGAAAGTACTTTTCTCCATGGCTAATTACGGAGAACAAATCTCGACGAAATCGGCCGACGCCGATCGCGATTGAATCAAGAGTTTGTTCCGCGACGGAGAGAGCGCAGGTTCGCGTACAGGTGACTATTAGGGTTTTAGGTAAGAGGTTTAAATAGCAGGGACCGCGAGGGTTCTGAATATTTTTAATGGCGGACGGACCCATTCGAGTAACACCGAACCCAGTCAGGTCTAGGAGAAAAACAAAGAAAAAAAGGGTCTCCCATGCCCTCACCCGGTCTTCATGTCCTATCACATCCCGTGTTTTACGGGCCTTGTCGGGATGATGAACATACAGCGGATGTCGCTCTGATGCGATGCAGATTTTGGAGACATTAGCAATCCCGTGCAACCAGTTTGGAGCTCGGGAGCCGGGGGGACAAATTAGGAGATCCTTCGATTTGCTTGCACTCGATTCAAAGGCTGAGTATCCCATTTTCGATGAGGTGAAAGAAATACATGGGTCCTTCTCTGAAGATGAAATGCGTAATGTGAACTATTTAACTTTCTCTATAAACTTTTTCTGGAGTTGTATCTGCAGTTCCATTATATATTCTGGTGACTGGTAATTTACATTTTGAGTTGAAAAAGAAAAAACAGAAAAAGTGAGGATGAAGAATCCGATTGCTTTTTCTATAGGTTGGTGTGAATGGTGAAAATGCCGCTCCTCTCTACAAGTTCCTGTAATCGAGCAAGGGCGGACTCTTTGGGGATAACATTAAGTGGAACTTCTCCGAGTTCCTCATTGATTAAGAAGGATATGTCGTTGATCGCTATGCGCCCACTACTTCTCCTCGTAGCATTGAGGTAAGAGTCTGATCGTCGACGATCATAGTCTTGGTTTGTGGATTTCTTTGGCTATTTGACTGAGGCATTGCGGTTGTTATTATCGCAGAAGGACATCAAGAAACTGTTGGGAGTGGCATGAGCGCTGGAACTTCTTCTTCCCATGTTTTGTTGTTGAATTTGCGCTGCATTAATAATGTAAAGATGTCAATAAAGTCCAGCTCCTGTTTTCCCAACTTGGGAGCTCAGCGTGAGAGAGAGAGAGAGAGGTGGGCACTCAATCCCTTGAGAAAATATTGGCCGGGTTTAACCCTCCACGTAGGCGGTGGGTAAAACCACTCAGGAGTCGACACGTGGCTCCACGTAATCGACGCCGTCAGACGTTCAAAAGCGATCCTGGGCCCACCACTCTGACGCCCCTCCATCTTCTGCGCTTCTGTCTCTCTCCTCTCTCCGAATCTCAAGCCAGACAGTAGAGGGATGGATGGAGAGACATCACCAGATCTAGCCACGTGGACGGTCCTCGGCACGGCAGAAGCATTCGACGACTCATCAACTGACGTCGGACTTACGCGTCTTCGAATAATAAGAAATTCGCCTACCGATATTGACCGCCGATTAATATGGATGGAACTTTCTGACAAAAAGAAAAAACAAAAAATTTGGATGGACTTGGACTTGCACGTAATCCCCTAAATTTGAATAGTTAAATTTTCCACTTGCATAAAAATTAAGATTTAAGAATTAACTCAACTACCCCTGCAAACGATACATGATACCATGACGGAACATGAGAATTGAGAAACTTGTGCATATTTTAATATATAATCATAAAAAATACATGAGCCTATCTATAGGCAAATTACAAAATTAACCATGTTTGATATATAATCACAACGATGTTTGGATGTACCACCGTTGTAAATTAAGTATATCAAAGGACCAAATTCGTCATGATCGTGCGGCTTTCTAGATGGCGGGAAGTCTCATGATCATTGTCATTAATCATCATTGACCCTTTTTTGCCCACCAAACATGTGATTTTCTTGCTGCTTTTGCGTGGTCGAACCTGCCAACCTTTTCGTCCTCATTTCAATATGGATGGACTTTCTAACAACAAAAAAACATATATGGATGGACTTGCATATCACTCCCCTAAATTTTGATAGTTAATTTTTCTGCCCGCATAAAAGTTAAGATTTAAGAATGGATTAACTCAAATTACCCCTACAAAATATATCTAATACCATCATAACAGGAAAAGTGTTAAAAAAATTCTAAATCTTTTGTATTTTGTGCCAATTTAGTCCTAAACATTTTTTTTTGTGCTTATTAAGTCATAAACCTTTTTACATTGTGCCAATTCAGTCCTTTCTAGTCAATTTTAGCAGGATTTTACTGTAATATAGTTATATTATACATAGTATTTGGATGAAATAGAGTAATTAGTGGATTAGGTTGTATCGGACGCATATCCCTTTATTTAATAACAAGAATAAAAAAAAAAAAAAAAATAGCATGTTGATTATATCAAAAATGGGAGGCAACCAAAATTTTAGTTTATCATGGGTAGGGACACTATTGCTGACATAAGCGGAAGTGGGGGGGAGAAATGACAAGAAGGTATTGGAATATCAATTTGGAAGAGATGATGGAAGCGGGAGTTCATTTTGCGCCATGTGGTTTAGTGACGATGGCGATCGGCGCGACGTATACAACTTTTAATAATATTTTAATATTTTAATATTTTTTTTTTTCCCTTTTCCTTCTCCTCCATCTTCCTCCAGCCGATCGCCGAACCTCGACAACCGGCCCGAGGCAACGGCCGGCGAGGTTGACCTCGCCCCAGGCCACCTCGCCTGTCACGCCTCGAACCTCAAGCACGTGTGTGACATCCCAAATTTTCGATTCTGTCTTCTACCGAATAAATCGGGCATTTCATTGACGTGCCTATACGACTGTTCTCAGAGCTGATCATTCTCGATATAACTAGACTATCTGGGAAAATCATTAAGGATTTTAAGGCAAATAGACTTGAAAATTGCCAAAACTCGTTAAAATATCTACTTGTCCCTCTTAAACTCTTTATGGTGCATCAGCAGCAGGTGGTAATGGCACTGCGTTTCTACCATCGCAATTTGCAGTTTACACGCAAGCTATCCTCTGAGAATGAAAAGGCCCCAAAGTTCTCGCATATGTCCTATTCAGAAGACTCGGATCTCTGCTTCTTGTTGGCATAATCCAAATATCCCTGCCCAAAACAATAGTAGCGTTCAACAACAGACGACGGTGGTCTCAAAACAAAAAGTTCACACACTGTATATAGGATATTTTCAATGAACAATTGAATGCAGAACAATAAGGAAAAATCCATGTCGCCCTTTTCCTTCTATCTATTGCAGCCTAGAGGTATTGCTAATTACTATGCACTAACAATGCTTGAGAGTTGAAGGGAAGCCTGTTCATCAGCCAAGTCCCATTTTTCATTTCTATCCTAAAGAAAACCTTCAACCTTGATATTTATGTACTTAATCACAAAACGGTGATCTATGCTAGCAAAAAGAAAGTAAGAGGGATGAGCTACTTCTTCCCAGGAAGATGTGAACAGCTAATTACCTGCAGTATCCCCATAGCAGCAAACTTGTCCATTATTGTCTTCGCTACTACTGGATGCAACGTCAAAGGTTGTAACAAAATTCCACGTTCTGTAAACAGACAATGCATTAGCACCCCATGATTAAAATAAAAACAAGACACTCAATTGCGAAAAGGACTTGAATTTAGCTTTCTATTTGTGAACAATGGGGACTGCCGCTGGACCACTTAAGAACCCAACCTAGTAATGCTGGAAGCCCAAATGGGAAAGTAAGGAAGTGAGTCTCGATGAGAAAACCACCTTCAAATTGTATAGCAGCAGAACTTTTGAGAAGAGGCATTATTTATTTAACATAGGGCTTTCGCATTGGTTGGCAAATCGGCAGCTTTGCGAGCACATTGAATTATGTGGGACATATACTAGAGGATACAAACTTAAAGCTGTACAAACTAAAGCATTATTTATGGTTCATGCTGTTGCTTCTACCGTCACAATTCGGACCTTAGTGAAAAAACAGGACGTCAAACTAAGACTTTGAAAAAGGAGGGAAAGCAACTTGCACCTTTGACGTAAAGGTTTCTTCCCAATACGTATAACAAACACCTTCAAGTTTTCCTGTTTTAGAAAGCTCATCAATAAAAACCTTCATTTGCACAGCCTGATTACAGAGGACAGAAAGGATAAGTAATTTATAAATAGCATGACAGAAAAGTTATAGAAAATAATGGTTTAAAGGAGACATACATCACGATTGGGACTACGAAACCGGTTAAGAGGGCAGCCAACCACAAATCCAAGTAGTGAGAATTCAGAGACCTGCACATATACAAGAATCAGGAACTAATCAGGCCCCCGTAGAAACTTTTCTAAGACCATGCAAATTACTGCACATACACATTCAGTAAGGATATTGTGATATGAGACTGAGAAACAATAAGATAAATGACCAAAACCTGGCCATAACTGCCTAAGAAACCCCTAACGTTAGGTCAAATCTCAATTTTGTCCCAAACTTTTTCTTGTATAGAAAAAATCTGCAAATTTCACTTTAGTCCCAAAGCTACCCATGCGTTCAAAAATCAATGCTAGTTTCTTCAAGATTATCTGAGAGGTTCGTTGTCAAAATTTGAATTTTCATCAACACTCTCACCTACGTATAGAATAACAGCAGTCTCCTGATGTTGATTATCTTGAAGAAACCAATAGCGATTTTTGGAAGCATGGGCAAATTTTGAGCTACAGTTAAATCGAGGATTATTTTAGACAAAAAAATGTTTGGAGCAAAATTGGGATTGGACCTCAAGTTGAGAGTTTTTCAGGAAATTAGCCCCCAAAACCTCAGGTATGATCTAATTGAGATACCAGTTCTGATGATTCTAGCCTAGCTAGGTAAACTCAATGTGATAGCACTATCCCCTCTTTTAGATAGAAATAATGAGGCAAGAAATTAACAATACTATTTTAGGGAATAAACAATAACAAACACCAAGCCGTAAGCAGAACCAACACTGAGAACTTACTCTTTGTTGAGGTCCTTGGCACAACTATAGTCATATTTGGAAGCCAGACCGAGTACGATAAGCAAAATGCTCCAGTCAACCCAAACACTTAGGTTGGAAAAACTTCTTTATAGGAAGCATCCAAACAGGAATTCCCACAGGAACAATTCCTTCAAGAAATGGAGATACTAACACAAAAGCAGGCTGAAAGGCAGACTCACCAGACTCTGAAGATCAGTTGCCATTGAGTCAATATTTGTCTTCTTCCTAAGCAGAACACTGCAATTGTGGCAACAACAAAGATCATTTCACAGGTGACAACTGTGTGCACCACAACAAGGTTAGGATCCCAAGAAAGAAAATAGAGAAGTCCCCCAGAGGGACAAGCTACGGCAAATTCATGACTTCCAAGTTCCATCCTTCTCAATACCATAAACAAGAATAGTTCTCGTATAGAATCAGAATGTGAAAAAGTGCACTGAAAGTCCTAGATGTCATGTACAGATTGTGATCAATTGAATCAATTTGAAAGTTTAGGAGTCAATTGCACTTTTTGGTAAAGGTTTAGTAGTTGATTGAATCAATTGAAAGTTTAGGATTCAGTTGTATTCAATACATAAGATTTAGGACTTATGGTACAAGGACTTATGGTACATTTCTCCCAAATCAGATTTTTACATGGCAACCCTACAAAGTGAAGCACATACTAACATCATTAAGATAAACAACATCTGTACCAATCATCTATGCAATCATCCTTGGGTTTATGTTATCCACAACTCAATCATCTGATTCAAAAGTGTGACCATGAATCCTGTGGAAATATCAACCTCACTGGCCCATGTACAACTTTACGTCCTATGCATCGGAGTGCAATCCGATGCTCAATTTCTATGGAGGTAAAATGCACAGGAATTGATAAAAACATATACTACAATTCGTCTTGGCCAAAGTATGATACAATGCGCATGTATGGAAATACCTCAGGGGCGACGCGACCTTGTTGCTTGAATCCGAGACAGCAAGTCCAACATACTTATCGCCAACATCCAAGCCTAGCAAGCGGCCTTTTTTCTTCGTATGAGCCATCAATACATCTTGGAACAAGCTCAAAGGTTTCACGTACCTCATCTACAAACACCATGAAACAGTTGAGAAACTTCACTCAATGATTCAAACTACATGCTTGGAAAAATAAGCAGAGACCAAACAGGAATATCCATCGATTCAAGCAAGGCAGTGATGTCAGAGAGATGAACTCTCACGAAGTAAATCAAACACCCATCAATATATCCATCACTACATACTATTCGTATCTCGAGTAATACCCAATAAAGTAAAACCATAAACAAGTACAGGGAGCAGCATAAGGAGCAGCTCTGCGACTAGTGGTAGCATCCGCATAGCCAGAGCAATGAGCTCCAGCGATGACACGAGCTTATGCGGCACGGTGATCTGACTACTTTGAAATAAAAAGCAAATGAACGTACGCCCGAGAGACAGAATGTAGTGTACACCTGTCTTTAAAGTGCTCAGGCAGGCATTAAGACAAACACTTGGTATGGACGACCATATATCAGAGCCACACAAAGATGGGTCCTTCCCGTACCGTCACTTCGTCCACTTATGGTACCGCCCGGACGACACCCAGATGTCACCTGCTCTTCCTCGCCCTTCCCCAACGGCAAGCTCGGGATTCAATCAATCAAGGCGGGCGATTCTCTGGTCAAATTTTTGCTTAGCTTCTCCACACTTGTTGGCCCTCATCGCCTCCTCGGCAAATTCGCGACTTCCTTCGTTTCACTCTTTCGTTGTTCTTTTGGCCGGTTTCGATTTCACGAACACAGAGACAAATTGCACGAGCGGACCGTCTCACTGAAATCGGGTGGAGACGGTGAACACTCCTCGGAACCGTCCGTCTCAATGCTCCTCTGCTCGCCGACTCAAGGTTGGGCCGGTTTAACCGTCCTGAGCCGCCATTCGTTCTAATGAAAAATAAAATGATTATCACACGCACTCTAAGATGATGTCTGGCTTTGTTTAGTATCTCATGAGTCTTGTTCCTCTATGCAATTTATCGAACAGTCGTCGCAACATTGTAACTTCTTGCCTAGCTGCTCTGAGAATCTCCGTTTTCCTTTTCCTTTCTTTGTGCTTTTATAATCTTGTTTGTATCCCTATTATATTTAACTCATCCTCGGCAATGTCTTGCTATTAGTTGTGAGAATCAAAGGGTACTTAAGTTCATTAATTGGCCAGTATCTTATCACAGTTTTCCATGCACAATGCACATATACAACATTAAAAGAGACAACATTGCCTACCATCCGTGAGGCACTTGCCTATTGAAAATGACATACAAACATGTATGTAACACAAAAAGAGGCAATGGACCTAAATAAATCCTTAAAAGATTTCATCCCAATTCATTCTGAACCTCAAGACTTCCTGACCTAAACTATTTACAAGGTATTCCCTCCTCTTGGAGAAAACAAATATACAGAGGGAATTTAGGGGATTTTGGATGTGCGGTTACTGACGCAGTAAAATAAAGAATGCAATGTGGTCAACCCACTTAGGTTACCAAGAAAGCAGGACAGACTCAACATGAAAGCGAACTTCCTACTACTTGGTGAGGTTACCCAATAACTGGACACCAAGGATTCAAGCAATACTTGATTTACAAGTTACACTATTCTAAGTGCAAGTGTGCATATACAACTTAAAAGAGACACCATTGCCCGCCAATCTGCGAAGCCAAATGCACAGACATATACAACATCTGGCTTGAAGATGACGTACAAACGTGTACGTAACACTAAAAAGAGGCATCATTGCTTGCGCCAAGAATGAGGCATTTTGCCTATAACCAAGGCATCCAGGCGGAGACCTTCCGATCAATACTAAGTGGGGACACCGGCGTCTTCGAGGGGATCTCGCGAAGCTTTGCCTTTGCCTTCAAGTTCAAAACGGCCATTGCCTCTTCAATCGAAGGCCGAGAAGCAGCAACGGGATGAGCGCACCGCAGCCCCACAGTCATCAGGGCCTCTGCCTGTTTCTTGTCGAAATCCTTACCAAGCCTCTCGTCCACCGCATTGACCAACTTCTTGGGTCCATAATGCTTCCATAACCACTCTGCAAGGCCTATTGGGTTGCGTTTTAAGTCGATGACTCTTCTCCCAGTTCCTAATTCCAAAAGGACGAGTCCGAAACTATAGATATCGGTTTCTTCACTTGCCTTACCAGTTGCACAGTACTCCGGAGCCACGTAACCCAGTGTTCCCATCAATTCAGTTGTTTGGGGTCCTCTGGTATGGTCTACTAGCCTCGCCAATCCAAAATCTCCCAATTTGGCCTCGAACTCTTCATCAAGCATGATGTTGCAAGACTTGATATCCCTGTGGATCACGCATTGACGACATTGTTTTTGCAGGTAGTGCAGCGCCGAGGCTAATCCTTGAGCGATTTTGTACCTTCTTTCCCATGTCAATAAGGAGCTACCTTTAAACAGATGATAGTCCAAGTTACCTTCACTCATGAATTCGTAGACCAGGACCAATTTATCCGCCTCGTGACAATAGCCTATAAGCGGCACCAAGTTTTTGTGGCTAAGCTGGCCTAGCGTCATCACCTCAGATTTAAACTCCTTTATCCCTTGGTGCGAATGAGAGTTTATTACCTTCACGGCGACCGGTGTGCGAGCTTTTCCTATGCACCCTTCGTACACGACGCCGAAACCTCCTTTTCCCAGAATCTTGCGATCTGCAGTCGCGGTCATCAACTCTTCATAGGAGAACTTCGTCGGTCCACCAAACATTTCTAACTCTACGGTTAATGTCAACCTATGGCCCCCTTCTTCTGCATCTCTCTCGGTCTCGGTTTTGTTCTCTTCGGCTGTCTTAGGTGCATCATCTCCCTCTGGCGTATCATCGCTCGGGCATGGACTGGCAACTTCTGACATATAATGTTCCCGAGCAGCACCATCAGCAGAAGATCCTGACGCCGAGAACCTAGCATCCAAAATCGCCGTCTCCTGCCCCACAGGTCTCCCGACTGACCCAGGCTTATGCTCGCCATCTTCTGGCAAGGGGTTTGATGCCATCAGGTGAGTAGCCTCTGTCATTGCATGAGTCTTGAGCACGGGTGCATTAAATGCCTCCTCAAGCTGAGCAAGGATAGAGGGCGCGAGTGACGCGCTGCAGCTCGTTATGAATCGAAGCTTCGGGTAAATCCGCTTCGGCTTGCTGTGGTGTTGCTTCAGGATGTTCTTGTGGAATATAGCGTCTGCTGTGTACCACGTGGCATTGTGTGTAATCATATCTGCCCAAAATGTGGGCACCGAGAACCTAACAGCCGCCGGGAGGGCCACAGCAGCCCCAGCAGCTAAAGAGGTCAATAATTGAGCAACTAAGCCGTGCACATGGAACAACGGAAGCACAATCACGGTGGAGTCTGACTCTGTTAGTTTATACACCCGCTTGATGTTCTGAACCGATGAAGCCAAATGGCCCTGAGTTAGCAGCATGCGGTTGGGGCGACTCGTAGTGCTGGAGGGGTGCAAGAACAGGGCTACATCCGAGGGATCATTGACGACTTTGAACATTAATTCAAGGCTCGGCTCTATGTCGGTCGAAGAGAGAGTGATTCTGGAATCAGCGGAGGGAAGCTTGGCAGTTAGGTGGGGAATGTTAAGCTTGGAAGCAGCGGATTGAGCCCGTTGGTTTCCTTCCTGTGATGTCAATAGGAGCTTCGGCTCTGTGTCGGAAAGATAGAACTCGAATTCCTTAGCTGTGTAGATGGGGTTGAGCGGAGCTGCTGTGGCTTGGCAACGGATTACCGCCAGAAGCAAGATCACAAACTGCAAAACAAACACCTATTTCCAATCAGCAAACTATCATACTAGTCCCAGCGGAATGGAGATACGAGCAGTCTGTATATCTGCAGAATATGCAGACAACTACTTCGACGTTTGATTCATCAAAACCATCCATCTCCTTGATGAGCTTCGACTTGTTTTACGATGAATCGATGCTTGTACCTCCCAAAAAACAACCTTTGGACACAACAGACTGTTCTTCGTGCGCTTCCTAATTCAATTTGTTCCTGTTCAATTCGCACCAGGCGCTCACACAAATTCCCTGCCTTAGATGCAATTTTTTTCAATAGAAATTGACATCATTTCTATTTCTGTTGCTCTGTTCTCGAAGTACTGTAAAACTCCAAGTTTTTTTTTTCCCAAGCTATTTCCCAGTCGATCTTTCACAAGTCAATCTCATCATTAGGAACTCGAATTTAAGCGGCATCATCAGGGAATCTTTCGCATTTGAAATTCACAACATCGCACGAGAAAAAACTCGCACCATCGCCCTCGCGAGGAGACTCGATGATAGGGGACGTACCTCCACGGTGTTGGGGAAAGCGAGTGCGACGACATCGCCGGCACCGATGCCGGAGGCCGCGAGGAGTGCGGCGGCATGGTCAACAAGCTCCTGCAGCTGCGCGTGCGTCAGGTCAAACTCCCCGCAGGCGGAGACGGCTCTCCCGTCGGGGAAATCCAACGCCGCCTTCTGCAACAGGCCCGTGAGCGTAAGTTCCCCCATCGCTAATCACGGGGGACAGACCGACGAAGTCAGCAAAAACCGATGCCCGAGTGAAACCGGAGAGGGCGCCCCCACAATCGCTCGGCGAGACGGAGAACGAAGGTCGACGAGGAACGATTGGTGTGGAGAAGGAACGGGGAAGGTCACGACTGAGATCTGATGGGTCAAAGGCTTGGAACATCCCCGTGGAAGCGAGGACTATTCTTACCGACATCTGTGCTGCTGTTGAATGGTGGAAAAGTCGCCGGGAGATCCCGTTATTCCACGCCCCGTAAACGGACAGCACTAGCGCCGCCCCCTAATCATTAGTTAAATGATCTGCAAAACATCCGTGAAGTGGGGGAGTTAAAAAACGAGTCTCGAAAAGCGAAGTGGCTGTCAATTTATCCAGCAGCAGAACTTTTTAAAGTAGCAGCATGGGGGCAAATTGGCGGCTTCACGAGCACGTTGAAATGATGTGGTGGGACGTATAGTAGAGGATAGGGGCGTGCAAAAGGAACGGGAACTACCGAGACCACTAGATCGGACCGGCCTAGAATCTGTGGTTCACATAGCAACTGATCCAGTTTTTTATTCCAATTTAGAGGAATCGGTGAGATCGATCCGGTTATAAGTTTTAAGTGTGAAACCGTCCACGTATCTATTTCAATCAGACCGATATATATATTTTTTAAAAGAATAAATTTCATCTCAATTACTTAAATATTTTGTGGTTTTTCGAACAAATATATATATATATATACACATATGTGTATTTGTAGCTATTGGATATTATTAACTAATTTTGTCTCTTGGATGTGTAATAGGATTAACCCTTACATTTTTTTTTTCATTCTAATAATCCATTTACTTGCTTTCTTAACTAAAAATAAATAAATAAATAAACAAATGAAGAGGAAGAAGAGAACTGATTGGAGATGTCCATAACATGTACGGAATTAAGAGTCGACGGCTTTTTTTAAGAGTATAAATAGAAATTAGATTCACCATAATATTAATTTATGAATGCAATTTGTAGGGATTGGGGAACTAAACCCAACCCAAGCGGTCCGGTTCTCGAGTGGATCCATGGAATTAACAAGTGGTTTCCAGTTCCAATTTTTTAAAATCAATCCTTAGTAGGTGGTTCTCGATTCCAATTTTTCGGAACCAGTCCTTAATGAATAGTTCCCGATTTTAAGATGGAAACCGTCCATCTAGATCATGATCACCCCTAGTAGAGGATATGAAGATGAAGCCTTACAAATGCAAGGAATTTACTTGTTGTTCATGGTGTTGCTTCTACCATCATATTTCGGAAATTAAGAGATTGGATGAAACAAAGAAAGGTAAGGAACCACTTTATTGAGCACAGAACTGTGCATAATACATAATACCTTAGTAAAAAAGAAAATAGGACATTAGGCTAACGTTTGGACAAGTTGAGCCTCGCTGAGGGCTCGTGACCAGAAGAAGAAGAAAATGACAAAAGAAAAAGAAAGAGAAAAATGCAATTAGATTATTAAAAAATTAAAAGAGATTCTAAGTCAAAAAAAAAATTAAGGGTTGTAACAGATGCATGTTTATTCCGGAATAGAATCTTTATGCAGTTATTAAATGCTTTCAAATGTTCAGAAACTTGTCCAGGAAACTGAATATGAAAAAACCATTTTTGAGTAAGAAATTATTCCTGACAACAATATGGGGTTACTCTTCCTTTGTTTTACTATTTTGTTGTTCTTTTGACCAATTTCGATTTCACTAACAAAGACAGAAATTGCACGAGCGGACTGTCTCCTTGAAACCAATCATCTTAATGCTCTTCTACTCACCTACTCAAGGTTGGCTGCTTTAAACATCGTGAGCTGCCGGTTAGACCCAGTTTTATTTGAATGACTATTCGTGTATAGTTTGTTTTCTTTGAGCTTAAGCTTTTGAAAGAGAAAAGGGAACATTCGAATTGTTATGAGAGAGAGAGAGAGAGGGAACATTCGAATTGTTAAGAGAGAGAGAGAGAGAGAATTTGTTATGAAAGAGAAATGAACCGGCGCAGTGTGGGAGATATTAAAAAGTAAAAGAAATTACAAAATCTCATATCTTCATAATATATGTGAAATATAATTTTATGAAGGATACAAAATAAATAAATAAAATTAGAATGATACTTTTAGTTAAAGTCGGTATTAGCTATATTTATTCTGTTTTTGCTCTAAAGCAATAAAAAAAATGGGGCTAAACAAAATGGACTGAAAATGGAATTAATTAGGATGCTGAAAAAAATGGGGCTAGATGAAAGAATTAGATATACTTAGAGCGCATTTGTTTTGCAGTAAATGAATGATTTGGAAAATACTTTCCTAAAAATTATTATTTATATTACTTACAAAAATGAATGATAAAAATATTTTCATTGTCCACAAAAATATATAAGATATAAATTGTTATTAATAATGAGAACGATTTTCATAGACCTATTATTTCAATTGATATAAACGATTGTTTTTAGGAAAATATTTTCCAAATCATTCATTTTCTACGAAACAAATTAAACCTTAATTGATCAAATTTTCGTTTTGAAAACACTAATTTATTTACCAATGTTTGAGGGTTCAAAAGTTAAGATACCAACGTTTTGAGTTAAATAATTAAGGGCTAGTCCTAATAGCGGCTGTTATATACGTATCTATCACGTATAGCTTTCCTACCAATTAATTAGATAAAAAGTTTCTTTACGCATCACCATTTAGCTAGATATCTGATTGGGTTTTGAAGTAAATTTTTGGATAGTTTGCTTGAAAGTATTCTCTAACAAATTTAGTTCGTGAATCCATTATACAGGAGAGAATAGACAAACACCACCATTTGAAACAGGTAGAATGATCGGCCAAGGATATGAGATGATAAATGTAACATATGTAAGCGAAGATATGTGTGACATCCTGAAATTCGAGTCCTCTGAAGGATGGATGAATGTGAATTTCACACGCATTGTTGGTTGATCTCACTCGGAATTGATCACTCCCGAGATACCGACCTTGAGGGGAAAGGCTAATGAGGACAAACTCATACGACTAAAGGACTCGACTTTAAAAACGACTTGACCGTGAGACTTGCGTGAGGATGATCCCGATAGGGCAGGCCGATTCAAAGGACGAATAGAAGTTGGTTCGCGGACGAGAACATAATGGAACGACGGATGATTCCGTCTATCGTTATCGAACCCGCGAACGACCCTATGTCGATCCTTAGTGATCGTGTACTTTGAAATAAGAATCTATCCTCCGTAATTTCATGCGGTCAAGGACGTCCATGCGTCGAGATGTCTTGAACGTGGTTTGGCACGAGTCGGTTACGCGTGAATCCTCGAGCCGCCCGTCGCCCCGAGTTATAACCAAAATGGCATTAGGGCGAAATTGACATGGCAAGAGAACTTAGGACTAGACTTCGAATTATCGGGAATGTCCGGGACGGACTTTGGATGAAGCTATTTCAAACAGTCGACAGCGCCAGTTAAACCGAGCAGTTGAAAAAGGGATTTTCGAACAGAGGAAGTGAGTCCGTGAGGACGTGGGCCGGGCCAAGCTAGTGTGGGCCTAGGCCCAAGGTGGGACAGCCACCAAGGTGGGCCTAAGGAAAGCAATTGAGCCCATTGGGTCTAAACCAACTATTCATCTTTCAAGCCCATGGGCCAATTCTTGGCCATTTCAAGCCCAACGAATTCCTAAGCCCATTCCTATTCATGGCCAAGCCCAATCCTTAGGCCCATCCACCAATTTCAGCCCAAGGTCATATTTGTAATTTGTGCGAGGTGAAATGACCAAAATGCCCCTAGAGCTTGTGGATAAAGGCAAAGAGAAGAGAAGATGATGTCATGCATGGGGAATTGAAGTGGCCATTTAATGGCTTTAATGAGGAGTGCAACAGCTCTCCCATCACTCTCTCTCTCCCCATTCGGCCTCCAAAGGGACGAGCTCCTCTCTCCCTCGTTTTCCTCTTCCTTAAGTTTATGCTCCAGCCGACCCTTCAGGTGAAGAATCGAGTCAAAAGTGGTCTTCCCGGATGAATCGAGAACGAACCACCTATCACCGTGACCGGGAGAGACAGACCGTTCCAACGAGCCTGATTTCGTCCCCGAACGAAGCCGCCGTCCCGTCCTGTACGGCCGTCGCAAGCCGCCGGTCGCCGGTCCGTCGGCCCGCCTGCAGCTGGACTGTTTCGACTTTGCAGCCCGTTTTCTTCCATTCCAGCCATTCCTCCGCCCATCCCAACCTCCAGCAAGACCCCCAAGACCTCCCCGGTGCCGTCGGTTGTCGGCCACCCCCTCGCCGGAGCTCCGGCCAAGCCGTTCAACTCGGTTTCTCCTCCGGCAGGGTTTTTCGTGTTTTCGTGGGAGTCCGAGCTGTGGTTGCTGTGTTGAGCTTGGGGCCGCCTTGGATCGTTGTGGTAGAGGTTCCGGTGCGTAGCCACCGTCGTCGCAGCCGCCGCGTCGGGTGTCTCCGGCCCGCTTAACGGGTGAGTTTAGCTCCTAATCCTTCGATTAGTGCCTAAACTTGCTTAGGGTTGGTTTAGTTAGATTTATTTATAGTTTAAGTGATTTAATTAAGTTGTATTAGTCCTAAGATAGGTGGTTAGATTAATGGATTCGATTAGTTTAGCTTAATCTTGTTTTATTTGCTTAATGTGGTTTATGTGGTTAATTAAGCATGTTTATCTTAATTGATTGGTTTCCTTAATTTAATCATCGTTTTAATGATTTTTGAATATAATTTATTGTTTATTAAATTCTGGAAATTTACTGCTCACGTGACACTATTCACAAAATACTGTTCACGGCACTGTTCACGAGTTACTGTTCACGCGACACTGTTCACGAATTACTGTTCACCCGTGAGTGAAAAATTGCCTTGTTTCATGTGTGTTGATTTTATGAAGTGAATGGATGTGTAAAATGCATGGGCATTCGCATGAGTTGAGTTGATATGACTGGAATTTCGTGCTGATTGTCATGGTGCAGTATGTTTATTTATTTGAGCCCTACGTTGTGACGAATTGATTTAATTATGTATTTTTAGGATTTATTCCTAAATGATTTGAATTGTGGTAATTGATTGGTAATTACCGGGCGTCGGTTCACAACGCCAAAAATGTGTTTATGGGCTGTTGAAAATGGTGGGAGGTTCTAAAAGCAAAATATGATATTTTTTAAAGAACCGTGTCCCCACACACGGCTATTTTATCAAGAAGGATAAAAGATGGAATGGATTGAATGGTCGGATAGTATACTATATCATCCTACGGGCTCTGATATGTCAGCTTAGTGAGAGCAGTATACCTTAACCTTATCAGCTTAGTGTGAGCTATACTATCTATATATCGCCCAGAGTGAGCTTGATCGGACCATGGTCGGACTTATAGATAGTATTGATTGTACCGACCGAGGAAAAGGTCGTGGTGACATGGAATCGACTGAGTCGATTAATCGATAGCTCGATCTGAATTGATGAATTGATGTGTGAAATTGTTATATGCATTAATTATATGCATGAGTGAATCACATCGTTTATGGTATGAATTGATAGATGGTGTAAATCGTATGGTATCAATTGGATTGATTGAATTGATGGACCCGTGTGATCGATTGATACGTGATGAGTGACGCACTATTGTGCAATAACGCATGAGAATCATTGCATTGTTGATTCCGGTCATGCATGAGTTAAGCATATTGTTTATGGCGCACACGCATGAATCGATAACGTGCGAGTGTGGCAATGGCCGGTGAGATCGGCGGTGACGCGACTCGTATGTGATTGATGAACTTGTATCATCTAACGGCCATGTGCATTGCGTGTATCGTGCTGAATTATAACGTGCGGGGTATGGCATACTGTAAGGTTGTATGCGAATCGACTGTTGGTTGTTGCTTGTGGTGGGGTAGTTCTGGATAGATACCCTGGGTTGAGTTGGTGTACTAATCGGGGCTTAGGGGTGGAACTCGCTGAGATTTATATCTCACTGGTTATTGAATAACCATTTTCAGGTCCCTAGTGTGAAGAGCCAGGAGCTTGAAGCGGAATGGTCGGGAGCATAGGTGGCTCGGTGGTTCTTTATGACATGTAGACCTTCGTATAAGCTTGAAGTGTTTATAAAAGTGTATTTGATTTGAAATTGGTTGTCCTGCTTTTCTATCCCATATATGTTGTTGTCAGGGGATTAGTGAATTTGCTTCCGCATGTGCAATAAAATGAAAAGGGTCGGCGACAAGTCCTGGGAACGTCGCAAAATTCTATCGACCACCGAGGGATGTGCGCGTGCTCGAGGTTCGGGGCGTGACAATATGTCTTAAGGCAGCATTTGATGGGCCGGATAAAACATCATATCCTATATGGTGTTTGGAGTGACACACAATCCGGATATGACCATATATAGCTCGAATATAGTCCAGATAAAAAATCCCACCTAAAGGGTGGGACAGACCTAGATAGGATATGTAAAATTTGAAAAATTAATTAAAAAAATCACATTTTCTTTTCCCATTTTTGCGCTTGGTGATCACCCTTCCTCTCTTTTGCCAAGCACCACGGTCATCAAACTCCATTGGCCACCGCTCATCTCACCGGTGATGACCTGTCCCCACCTTCGGCCGCCCGGAAAAGCGGTGCCAGAGCTTTCGTGGCCCTCCTCTCCATCTGCACCAATGAAGCGTCCCTGCAAACTCCCAGCCAACAGCCGGCAATTGCCGACGATAACTGCAGCAACTCCGACAATCTTAGCAAGTCCGGCACTTCCTGAAGAGCCTAGTACTTTCTTTACTCCTTGTAGGTTTTCCGGTTGAATTCCCCAGTAACACCATTCTTGCTGGAGTGAATTGTCCCTCCACCATCGTTGAAGAATTCGTTCAGGAAAGCCTCGACCATCTAGGTCGTTTTTCACTGCATCCGTGCCTTCTGTTGCTGCTGGCTGCGCCTCTCTCGCCGGTGGTTCCTCAAGTCTCGGCCACACACTTCACTGTCTCCTATTGTCGCTCAACTCCATCCTGGCAGGGAGTTTCGTGATCCTAATCCAAGCTTGGGGCCTCCTTCACGAAGAAGATGATCCGATGGAGGCGGTAGCGGGCATGACAGAGCTCCTCAACATTGTCATTTGAAGTGACGAAATGAGTGGTGGGGCACGGCAAAATCCGTCAGGAAGAGGAGGTGTCCGACATGGATGGCGGATTGAGGAAGGATGAATAGTTTTTAGAAACTTCATGATTTATTTATAAATTTTAATCCTGCAAATCAAATATTCATCTAGATGATATTTATTTGAATCCAGGCTATATGCGGAAAATATTTATATGAATCCAAGCTATATTCAGACGTCAACAAACATTGGATGGGATATTTAGAATCCTATGCTCTCCTTATCCTATCCAACGTTTTCCTATCCAGCAAAAAGGTCCGCATGACCAAACACAACCTAAGAGTTTTGATTGGTTTCGGGTTTTCCATATTGATTGATGGTGCAATGGCGATGAGAGTGAAGTAGAGCCGAGAGCCTTCAGCATTCTTTTAAGATGATGTCTTGCTTTGTTTGGTATCTAATGAATCTCGTTCCTCATGCAATTTTTGGGACGGTCATAGGAAGTCGCAACATTATAACTTGCCAAAGCTGCTCCAAGAACCTCCGGTTCCTTTTTCATTCTTTGTGCTTTTATCATGTTGTCTATATCGCTATTATATTTACCTCATTCCCAATAATCTTTTGCTATTAGTTGTGAGAATCAAAAGGTACTTTAGTTCACTAATTGACCAGTATCTCATCACACTATTCTAAGCGCAAATGCACATATATAACATTTAAAGAGACACCATTGCCGCCGTCAGCGAGGCACTTGCCTAAATGCCAAATGCATAGAAATGTACAACATCTAGCTTGAAGATGACAAACAAACATGTATGTAACACAAAAAGAGGTATATGACATAAGCAAAGCCTTAAAAGGCTTCATCTTTATTTAATTTGGACCTCGAGACTTGCATGATGTAAAGCACTTAAAGGGCATTCTCTCCTCTTGGAGAAAACAAATATATAGAGGGGAACCTAGAGGGTGTTAGGTGCGTGGATACCGGCATGTTAAAATAAGGAATGCAATCCTATTAGCCCATTTAGGTTACCAAGCAGGCGAGGCGGTCCCAACATGAAAGCGAAAACTTCTTGCTGCTTAGTGAGGTTATCCTGTAACTAGACATTAAGGATCCAAGCAGTACTCCGATTTCAGGTTACACTATTCTAAGTGCAAGTGCACATATACAACGTTAAAAGAGACGCCATTGCCCGCCAATCTGCAAGGGCACTTGCCTAAAAGCCAAACGCACAGACATATACAACATCTTGCTTGAAGATGACGGACAAACATTTATGTAACACTAAAAAGGCATCATCGCTTGCGCTCAGAGCAAGGCATTTTGCCTAAAACCCAAGGCATCCAGGCGATACCTTCCGATCAATACTAAGTGGGAATTGCAGCATCTTCGAGGGGAGCTCGCAGAGCTTTGCCTTTGCCTTCAAGTTCAAAACGGCCATCGCCTCTTCAATCGAAGGCCGAGAAGTAGCAATGGGATGAGTGCACCATAGCCCTACAGTCATTAGGGCCCCTGCCTATTTCCTGTCGAAATCCTTGTAGAGTCTCTCATCCACCGCATGGACCAACTCCCTGGGCCCATATTGCTTCCATAACCACTCTGTGAGGCCTATCAGGTCTCGTTCTAGGTCGATGACTCTTCTTCCGGATCCTATTTCCAAGGATGACTCCAAAACTGTAGACATCAGTTTCCTCACTTGCTTTACCAGTTGCACAATATTCTCAAGCCACATAACCCAATGTTCCTATCAATTCAGTTGTTTTGGGCCCTCTGGCATGGTCTACTAGCCTAGCCAGTCCAAAATCTCCCAATTTGTCCTCAAACTCTTCATTGAGTGTCTTTTCACACTACTCTAAGTGCAAATGCGCATATATGACATTAAAAGAAACACCGTTGCCTACCATCTGCAAGGCACTTGCCTAAAAGCCAAACGCACAGATACAACATCTTGCTTGATGACATACAAACATGTATGTAACACTAAAAGAGGCATCATTGCTTGCACTCAGAGCGAGGCATCTGCCCAAAACCCCAAGCATCTAGGCAAGACCTGATCAATACTATGTTGGGACTGTAGCCTCTTCGAGGGGAGTTTGCGAAGCTTTGCCTTTCCCTTCGAGTTTAAAATGGCCATTGCCTCTTCAATCGAAGGCCGAGAAGTAGGACTGGGATCAGCACACCACAGCCCCACAATCATCAAGGCCTCCGCCTGTTTCTTGTCGAAAATCTTGTCAAGCCTCTCGTCCACCGCATGGACCAGCTTCCTGTGGCCATATTGCTTCCATAACCACTCCACGAGGCCTATAGGGTCTCGGTTCAGGTCGACAGCTTTTCTCCCGGAACCTATTTCCAAAAGGACGATTCCAAAACTGTAGATGTCAGTTTCCTTACTTACTTTACCAGATATATAGTATTCCGGAGCCATGTAACCCCGTGTTCCTATCAATTCAGTTGTTTTTGGCCCTCTAGTGTGGTCTACTAGCCTAGCCAATCCAAAATCTCCCAATTTGGCATTGAACTTTTCATCAAGCATGGTATTGCTAGATTTGATATCCCTATGGATCACACATTGATTACATTGTTCATGCAAGTAGTACACTGCCGAGGCCAATCCTAGAGCAATGTTGTACCTCCTTTTCCACGTCAACAAGGATCTACCTTTAAAAAGATGATCCTCCAAGCTACCTTCTCTCATGAATTCGTAAACCAAGATAAATTTTTTTGCCTCGTGACAATAGCCTATAAGTGCCATTAAGTTTCTGTGCCTAAGTTGACCTAACGTCATCACCTCGGATTTGTACTCTTTTATCCCTTGGTGCGAATCAGAGTGTATTATCTTCACGGCGACCTGTGTGCGAGCGTCTCTTAAGTGCCCTTCGTACACGACGCCAAAACCTCCTTTTCCCAGAATCTTGCCACCTGCAGTCGCGATCATCAACTCTTCATAGGAGAACTTCTTCGGTCCACTTAACTTTTCAAACTCCATGGTTAAGTTAGGGTCGCCTTCTTCTCCACCTCTCTCGGTCACGTTCGGTCCCCTTATGCACACTTCACGGCTCGCACCTGCCGCTGCCTGTATGGCCCCATGCTCATCCGAAGTCGCCATCTCCTGCCCCATGGGTCTCCCGACTGACCCGGGCTCAAGCTCACCATCTTCGGGCAAGGGGTCTGAAGCCATCAAGTGAGTAGCCTCCATCATTGCATAAGCCTCGACCACGGCTGCACCAAATGCCTCCTCGAGATGAGCCTGGATAGATGGCGCGAGCGACACGCTGCAGTTCACTATGAATCGAAGCTTCGGGTAAGCCGGCTTTGGCTTGCTGAGGTGGCTGTCCAGGATGATCTGGTGGAGTGAAGCGTCCGCTATGTACCATGTGGCATTGTATGACTTCATATCTCCCAAAAATGTGGGCACCCGTGAACCTAACAGCTGCCGGGAGGGCCACGGCAGCTCCGGCAGCTAAAGAGCTCAATAATCCAGCAACTAAGCCGTGCACATTGAGCAACGGAAGCACAATCACTGTAGAGTCTGACTCCGTTAGTTCAAACTCCCGCTTGATGTTCCGAACAGATGAAGCCAAATTGCGCTGAGTTAGCCGCATGCGTTTGCGGCAACTCGTAGTGCCAGGGGTGTGCAAGAACAGAGCTACATCCGAGGGATCGTTGATGACTTTGGACATCAAGTCGAGACTCTGCTCTCTGTCAATCGAAGAGAGAGTGATCTTGGAATCGGCGGAGCGAAGCTTGGTGGTTAGGCAGCGGATGTTAAGATTGGAAGCAGCGGATTGAGCCCGTTGGTTTCCTTCGTGTGGTGTTACTAGGAGCTTCGGTTTTGTGTCGGAAAGATAGAACTGGAACTCCTCAGCTGTGTAGATGGGGTTGAGCGGAGCTGCTGTGGCTCGGCAACGGATTACCGCCAGAAACAGGATCACAAACTGCGAAACAAACACATATTTTCCAATCAGCAAATTATCACGCTAGTCCCTGCGGAATGGAGATAACACATACGTATTTGCAGAATATGCAGACACTAGTTTGTCGCCGTTTGATTTCATTAAAACCATCCATCTCCTTTCGATAAGCTTTGACTTTGTTTGACGATGAATTGATGCTTGTACATCCCGAAAAACAACTTTTGGACACGACGGAAAACGCTGTTCATTCTCTTCCCAAATCAATTCGTTCCTATTTATTTCGCAATAGACGATAAAAACTTGCAACGCCAACGCAACCATGCGCTCACAGAAATTTTATATGCCTCCGATGCAATTTCTTTCAATAGAAATCGACACCATTTCTGTTGCTCCGTTCTTGAAGTACTGTAAAACTCCAAGAAACGTCTTTTTTTTCCAAGCTATTTCTTAGTCGATCTTTCACAAGTGATCAATCTCATAATTAGAAATTCATCATTACCGCGATCTTTCCAGATATTGAATTCTCGAATTTAAACAGCATCACCAGGAATTTTTCACATTTGAAATTCACATCATCGCACAAACGAAAACTCACACCGTCGTACTCGTGGGGAGACTCAATGATCGGGGGGACATACATACCTCGATGGTGTTGGGGAAAGCAAGCGCGACAATGTCGCCGGCGCCAATGTTGGAGGCGACGAGGAGCGCAGCGGCGTGGTCAACGAGCTCCTGCAGCCGCGCATGCGTCAGGTTGAACTCTCCACAGGCGGAGACGGCTCTCCCATCGGGGAAATCTGTTGCCGCCTTCTTCAGCAGGCCCGTGAGAGTAAGCTCCCCCATCGCTAAATCACAGGTAACGAATCGATGGGAATCGGCTTTGGCCAGAACCAATCCCCGATGGAGCTGAAGAGGGGCACCACGATTTCTTGGCGAGACGGAGAATGAAGGATGGACGTGAACAGGAATTCGCACGAAGGAGAATGGGGGAAAACGGGAGCGTTAGCAGGAGGAGAGTGGAGGAGTTGGGAATGCATATGGGATGGAGACGAGACGAGAGGGACCCCATTGATTAAATTTTCGTACCAAATCTTCCTCCATAATCGTGTGTAGCAAATCAACTCGTACAATCACATCTCATTCAAATAATACAAGTCGATGCACAGTGCATGCCATAAATTACGCGCATTGGGCCATCAATCGCAAAGGCGACATATCATGTCATGAAGTTTCGACTGAACTGCTATATGATCACGACGTCAAAGAGCAGATCTTATTAGCGATTCTTGATCACAACCTTTGACCCGTAACTCCAGTCGAAGCCATGCAGTAGATTGGCCAGGCTCGCCTAAATCACCTTGAGTCCCAGGCTGTACCACAGGCACATCCTCCTCTCGGACCCGAACGGCAGTGCGGGCTCGGTGGAGGTGGCGACTGAGATTTAACGGGTCAAAGATTGGAATATCCCCCCATCATAGCGAGCTGGTCTTACTAATGTCGTGTCTGCTGCTGGATCATGCAAAAGCCAAAGAGAGAATCCACAATTCCACCGGTTTTCGGTTTTTTTTTTTTTTTTTTTTAACCACGCTTAATCTCACTTTCCTTGCAGACCAAGAAAACTCACTTTCCATCTTTATTCATTTATTTTTATTTTTTCTCTTCACCGCAAAATATCTCTCTTGTCTTCTTCTTCTTCTCCATCTCCATCTCCATCTTGCTCTCTGAACCCGACTCTCTCTCTCCCCGATCCATAACCCACCTACCACTCAACCAGGTCTATCCCAGCACCTATCCTCCCTCGCTTTCAGAGTCTCCAAACCTTCTTCTCTCTGCCTCTTCTCCCAAGTCCCCCTACCGACTCCGGGAGGAGCAATGGCAGTCGCACGAGGAGCAGCGGCAGGCCTGCGAGAGGGAGTCCCTCACTGGCAAGATCGCCAAGCTGAAGCTTCGGATTCAGGCCCTACAGCGCGAAATTCAGATTCCGGGAGGCGATCCAGGGGAGGTGGCGAGCGTGGCTGCACTGTTGCAGGTTTTGCAGGAGAGGAATTCAATCGCTGGAGAGGGGGTTGAGCGCGAGACTGATGCCATTGGAGGTGAGAGAGAAGAAGGCGGTGGAGGAGAAGCAAACTGTGGCGGAGGAAAAGAGAGATGGAGATTAGGACTTTCAGTGGCAATTTTGAGAGGTGAGAAAGAAGGGAGATTTCTGTTAATTAATTGAATTGAAATAATCTAAACCAAAAAATAAGATCGGTTATTTTTTTTCAATCCGAATAGAAAATGCATGAAATTTCAGCTTGGTTCGTTTTTTTCAATTCGGTCATGACACCCCTATTATAAATGGAGAGCAGTATCGCCTCATCATTAGTTAAATGATTTGGAAACTTCTGCGAAACGGAGTCAGAATTTAGCTTTCCATATGGGAACAATTGGGACTGCCATTGGACCACTCAAGAAAACAAGGTATGACACCCCTACTATAAATGGAGAGCACTAGGAGTCAAAATTTAGCTTTCCATATGGAAACAATCGGGACTGCCATTGGACCACTCAAGAAAACAAGGTATGACACCCCTACTATAGATGGAGAGCACTATCGCCTCATCATTAGTTAAATGATTTGGAAGCTTCTGCGAAACGGAGGCAAAATTTAGCTTTCCATATGGGAACAATTGGGATTGCCATTGGACCACTCAAGAAAACAAGCTACTATTGCTGGAAGCCCAAATGGAAAAAGTATGGAAATGAGTCTCTACAACAAATTGTATAGCCGCAGAACTTTTTAAGTAGAAGCATCGGCAAATTGGTAGCTTTGCGGCACGTTGAATGATGCGGGACATATAGTAGAGGATGTAAAAATGAAGCCTTACAAATTCAAGAATTTATTTACTGTACATGCTTCTACCATCACAATTCGGACCTTAAAAGATTGGATGAAACAAAGAAAGGTATGGAACCACTTTATTGAGCTAACTACTGTGCATAATACATAACGCCTTTGTTAAAAAAAAAAAAAAAAAAAAAAAAACTGGACATCGGGCTGAGATTTCGATAGAGGAGGGAAAACAAGTCGCACCTTTGATGTAAAGGTTTCTTCCCAATACATAGAACAAACACCCTCCAATCTTCCTATTTTAGAAAGCTCGTCGATGAAAACATTCATTTGCACGGCCTGGTTACAAACAAAATAAAGGGTCAAGGAATTTGTAAATAGCATGTCGGAAAAGCTATAGAAAATAATGGTTTAAAGGAGACGCATGCCAGGATTGCTATTACAAAACCGGTTGAGAGGGCAATCGACCACAAATCCAAGTGGCAAGAATTCAGAGACCTACATGTATACAAGGAAACATAACCCAATCAGACCCCAAGTAGAAATATTTCCAAGACAATGCAGATTACTTCCCGTGCGCTTATTAGTAACGATATTGTGATCCAACACTGAGAAACAATAAGATAATTGACGAAAACATGGCCTAACTCTATTCCCCAAATTTCACTCTAGTCCCAAATCTACCTAAACATCCAAGAACAACATTGGTTTCTTCAAGATTATCTACATCAGGGCCAATTAAATGTTCATCATCAAAATTTGGTAGTTCATCAACACCCTCACCTTTGTATGCAACAATAGCAATTTCTTGGTGTTGATAATCTTGAAGAAACCAATGGCGATTTTTTTTTGGAAACATGGGCAAATTTAGAACTAGAGTAAAAGTTAGGATCTTTTTCAAACAAAAAATAAAAAGTCAGGCAAAATTTGAATGGGACCTAAAGTTGAGTCTTTTTACGGAATCAACCCTTGAAACCTAAGGTCTAATCTAATTGAGATACCAGGGTCTGATGATTCTAGCCTAGGTAAACATAACGCAATCGCAATATCCCCTCTTTTAGATAAAAGCTAATGAGGCAAGAATTTAAAGATACTAATTTAGAGAATAAGCAATAACAAACACCAAGCTTTAAGCAAAACCAACATCGAAAAATTACTTATTTTTTGAGGTCTCAGCACAACAATACTCATAGTTGGAAGCCAGACCGAGTAAAAATGTTCCAGTCAACCGAAACGCTTAGGTTGGAAAAACTTCTTTATAGGACGCATCCAGACTATTCCCACAGGAGCAATTCCTTCAAGAATTGGAGATACTGACACAAAAGCAGGCTGAAAGGCAGACTCACCAGACTCGAAAGATCAGTTACCATCAAGTCAATATTTGTCTTCTTCCTAAGCAGAATGCTGCTATTATGGCAACAACAAAGACCATTTGAATGGTGACAAACCGCTTATATCACGACAAGGTTAGGATCCCAAGAAGGAAAATAGGTAAGTCCCCCAGAGGGACAAGCTCCAGCAAATTCATGACTTCCAAGTTCCATCGTTCTATATACCATGGACGAGAATAGTTCTCATATAGATTCAGAATGGAAAAAAGGTGTACAGGAAGTCCTAAATCTTATGTATGAAATGCGCTCAATTTAATCAATTGGAAAGTTTAAGAATCAATTGCACTTGTTGGTAAAGGTTTAGTACTTGATTGAATCAATTGAAAGTTTAGAATTCAATGGTATTCCATACATAAGATTTAGGACTTATGGTACATTTCTCCCGAATCAAATTTGTACGTAGCAACCCTACAAAGTGAAGCACATACTAACATCATTAAGACAAACAACATATGTACCAACCATCTATGCAATCATCCACAACTCAATCATCTAATTCGATAAGTGTGACCGTAAATCCTGTGGAGATCTCAAACTCATTAGCCCATGTATGACTTTACGTCCTATGCACCGGAGTGCATTCTGATGCTCAATTTCTATGGAGGTAAAATGCACAGGAATTGATAAAAACATATACTACGATTGGTCTTGGCCAAAGTATGAGACAATGTGCATGAATGGCAATACCTCAGTGACGCAATCTTGTTGCTTGAATCTGAGACAGCAAGTCCAACATACTTATCGCCAACATCCAAGCCTAGCAAGCGGCCTTTTTTCTTCGTATGCGCCATCAATACGTCTTGGAACAAGCTCAAAGGTTTCACATCCCTCATCTACAAACCCAATGAGCGGTTGAGAAACTTCACAAGGTACATGCTTGGAAAATAAGCAGAGACAAAACGGGAATATCCATAGATTCAAGCAAGGCAGTAATATAAAGAGATGAACTCTCATGAAGCAAATCAAACACCCATCAATATATTTATCACTACATACTATTCATATCTCGAGTAATACACAATAAAGTAAACCATAAACAAATTACAGGGACCAGCATAACCAGCAGCTCTGCGACTTGCAGCAGCATTAGCATATAGCTATTACGAGTCACGCTAAAGCTCATAACTTGCACGAGCAATAAGCTCCAGCGACGAGACGAGCTTATGCTGCACGTGATCTGACTACTTGGAAATAAAAAGTGAGTGACCGTATGACTGAAAGACTGAGTATAGTGTGCATCCATCTCGCTCGTATTCACTGAGGCATTAAGACAAACACTTGGTACGGACGACCATGTATCAGACCCACATCCAGATGGGTCCCTTCACGTACCACCACTTCGTCCACTTATGGTACTGCCCAGACAACTTCTCTTCCCAAATGAAATGCGACGGCTTGCGTGGATGTCACCTGCTTTTCTCCTCCGCCACCCAACGGCAAAGCTCGTGATTCAATCAATGAAGATGGGCGTTCTCTTGTCAAATTTGTGTTGAGCTTCTTCCCTCTTGTTGGCCCTCATCACCTACTCGACGAATTAGGGCTTGTTTGGTAACTTGCCAAGTAGTAACTATTTCTATTCATTTGTTCTCCAAAATACAAAAAGAATAGAAATCCGTTTGGTAAGGTTTTTATTCCCGAGAATAGATTTGAAACAAAATGAAGAAGTAAAAAAAAAGTTACTTCTTTGTTCTCAAGAATAACTCACATCATTTTAAGCTATTGGGTACGAAACTAGACGTTCCTAAATCATTTTCTTTGTTTTCATTTTTTCTTTTCTTCTTTTTCTCTTCCTCTAAAATGAGGTCCAGCGACCTCGTTGGAGCCTCGTCAACCCTCGCGAGGTCACCAGCCAAAGGAAGAGGAAGAAGAAGAAAATGAAAAAAGAGAAAAATATATAAAATTATTTAAAAATTAAAAGACATTCTAAATCACAAAAAAAAATTGAGGGTCGTATCAAATGCATTTCTAATCCAAGAATATAATCTTTGTGTGCGATTCCAAACGTTTTTTCGAATGTTCAGAAACTCATTCAGGAATAGAATTAGAAAAAACCATTTTTAAGCAAAAATTATTCCCGAGAATAAAATGATTACCAAACACACCCTTAGATTCTTCCTTTGTTTGCTCTTTTGTTGTTCTGTTCGCTAGTTTCGATTTGACAAACAGAGAGAAATTGCACGAGCAAACAGTCTCACTGAAACTAACCGTCTCAATAATCTTCTACTTGTTGACTCAAGGTTGTGTCGATTTAGCTATCTTGAGCCATCAGTCAAACCCGGTTTCATTCGAATGCCTATTCACATAAAGTTCGTTTTCTCTGAGTTTAAGCTTTTGAAAGAGAAAAGGGAACATTTGAATTGTTATCATATATATAACAAACCAAAAAAAAAAAAATTGTTATGATATTAGAAATGAACCCATGCGGTGCAGGAGAAATTAAAATTAACAGAAATTACAAAATCTCATATCTTCATAATATACATAAAATATAATTATATGAAGGATTCAAAATAAAATAAAATAAAATAAATTAGAATGATACTTTTAGTTAAAGTTAGTATTAGTTATTTTTATTCTATTTTCACTCTAAAGCAATTTTTAAAAATGGGGCTAAACAAAATCATTGAAAATGGAACTGGTTAGGACACATGAAAAAATGGGGCAAGATGAAAGAATTAGATATACTTAGAGCTCATTTGTTTTGCAGTAAATGAATGATTTCCCAAAAATGGTTGTTTGTATTACTTACAAAAATGAATGAAAAAATTTTCATCTTTCACAAAAATATTTAGATATAAATTGTTGTTAATAATGAAAACTTTTTTCATAGACTACTTATTTTAATATATGTAAATGATTATATTGAGGAAAATGTTTTCCAAATCATCCATTTTCTACAAAACAAATTGAACCCTAATTGATCAAATTTTCGATTTGAAATACACTAATTTATTTGCCAGTGTTTGAGGGTTCAATAGTAAGATACCAACGTTCTGAGTTAAATTATTAAGAGATAGTCCTAATAATGGCTGTTAGATATGTATCGATCACAAATAGCTTTCCTATCAATCGATCCAATAAAAATTTTCTTCATGCATCATCGGTTAGCTAGATAATCCAATCGGGTTTTGAAGTAAATTGTTAGATAGTTTGCTCAAAAGTATTCTCTAAGAAATTTAGTTCGTAAATCCATTACATAGGAAAAAATAGACAAACGCCATCATTTGAAATGGTAGAATGATCGGCCAAGGATATGAGATGATAAATGCAACATATGGAAGTGAAGATACGTCTAAGAGTTTTGCTTGGTTTCAGGTTCTCCGTATAGATTGATGGCGCAATGGCGATGAGAGTAAAGTAGCCGAGAGCCTTCGACATTCTTCCAAGATGATGTCTTGCTTTGTTTCGTATCTTATGAATCTTGTTCCTCATACAATTTATCGAACAGGCTGTAGGAAGTTGCAACATTGTAACTTGCCAAAGCTGCTCCAAGAATCTCCGGTCCTTTTTCTTCCTTTGTGCTTTTATCATGTTGTCCGTATTGCTATTATATTTTTCTCATTCCCAATAATGTTTTGCTGTTAGTTGTGAGAATCAAAAGGTACATCGGTTAACTAATTGACCAGTATCTTATCACACTATTCTAAGCGCACATGCGCATATATAACATTAAAAGAGATGATGTTGCTTGCCATCCACAAGGCGCTTGTGTCACGGGCTAATCAATCTAACGTTCCCTAACCTGTGCAACCTTAGGATTTCTCCAAAATAGCCTTTCTCATATTCGACTTACAAGGATTTTTAGAAAGAGAAACTTCTAGAGAGAAAAATTCTAGATTTGTATTTTACTTGTAAATGAATTGTTACAATAACGGGGAGGAGACCCCTATATATACAAGTACATGACAAATCGTGTCCGTAAATCTCTTCTTGATCTAACAATGGAGATTGTATATTTCCAACTATTATTTACCCACATTTATTACATATTCGTACATTTACTATATCGTCCGCCCCAAGAGTATTCTAGAATATTGGAGAAAACCCTAAGACTTAAGGATATTGGTTGAGGGTCGCTCATTCCAAGGATCATTTACAACCGTTGTACAAAAACCTCTTGAATCGTCCATTTCTTCGAACTGTGACATTCTCCCTCACCTAATCCAAGGGTCATTACGGCACTATCAGAAATTGATCAAAGATCGGAAATAGGTCGATTCGATGGAGATATGTGATTAGTGCGTGGGTGATCCCACCTAAATGCAAAATTCTCATCGAACGGCACTAAACCGATTTTTCTATTATTTCTGTACCCGATGTTCGTATTTGAAATCTCGAGATTTTCACGACAACCGAGGGTCGCCAATGTGTCGAAGATGCACTATGTGACTCGAGATAAATCGTTCACGGGTCAATTGTACCAAAAATTCCTAAAAGTTACCCGATAGACTAGGTCACGCTAAAAGCGCGCCGAATTGAAATTAACAGTGAATTTGAACCCGATATCGGAAATTGAAAGTTCTGTGGTGTCACGATCTATTTTAGGAACGTCGACTCATCCTCCAAAGATTTTTTGGAGATTCCGAGATTTTTACGGAAAATCGTTTCGGACGTTGTGGAATATTAGCGGAAATTCAGATGGGCCCAATTAAAGGAAATTTGGACTTCCAAGCCAAGCCTTTGAGTATTGGAGACTTCCTAAAAATTTTATGGGATTTTTCTTCAACGAAATCAGATCTCGAATTGGAGAAATCGGAGAGGAACTTGAAGTTATTTTGGTGAAATTCGGATGCTGAATTAGGAGCTGCAATTTTGGCTTCAATTTGAATTATTTGTGAATTAAAAGGCTAGAAAGTAATTGGGGGACACCAAGGGATAGACATGAAGACTTTTGATCCAAGACAATGATGAAATTAGATTTTTTTGCTAAGCTTTTTCATTGGCTCCTTCATTGACGTCCAATTCCCTTCTTTTCCCTGGCGTGCGTGAACCCACAAACCGACCAGCTTCCTCCTGCATTTCCTCTTCATTTCTTCTCAAAGTCTTCACCATCTTCTTCATTTCTTCTTCATCAGCATCCACCAAATAGCCACCACTTCATCCCCTTCGAGAAAAGAATCAGCTACTTCTTCTTTTCATTTTGGGCGTGCACGACCTCCTTCAAAAACCGACGAAATCAACTCCATCTTCATCCACGGAGCTGCTCCCCACCATCTTTGGACTTTTTGGCCAATTTGTTGACTCCACGAAGCCTCGCCCACGTGCCAGCTCCACCGTTCTATTCCCGCGCACCATCCAACCGAAGCATCACCGAATCAACCGAGTTCTTCTCTACACGCCAGCTGCTTCCTCGAGTCTTCACCTGCTGCAGCAACCCACCGGAGTCTCTCTCTTTCGTGGACCTCTCTGCCTCGCCGAAGCTGCCCCAATTGAAGTCCACGAGCCAACAGAATTCGGCCTAGCTTGTTGCCATTTTTCTGCAGCCCATCTTCGCACGTCTTCAGCCTAGCGTCTTCAGCCTTTCGGGCCCAGCAAAGCCCAGTCCAGCAACCCACAAATCAATGAAGTTCAGCCCAACTTCAGCCCAAGTCTTCAGTAGTCCAGCTCAGCAAGTTTAGCAGGCCTAGCCCAACTTGGGTCCAGCCCAAAATCAAGAATAAACCTCAGCTTGGGCTGAGATTTATTGGGCCGGTTCTAGGCCCGGTCCGAGCTCTGTCGACGCCGTCGCAAACTCAAGTTTCGGCCGCTGTTGCGCCGTCATCACGGTGAACCGGTTTTCACAATACACCGGTGAGTTTATGCACTAAACTCTTCTTAGTAGACTAATGACGTCTAAGATGTGTTAGTTTAGTTTAATTAGGAATTATGTGGTTAGTTAGATTAAATTAGAAATTTAATTATTTAATTATGCATGTTAGGTGGTTAGATTAGATTAAGTGAGGCCTAGATAAATTGCATTATTTATCTAGAAGGGTTCAGGAAATTTCCGGGTCCGTATTGGTATTTAATTTAGCAATTTTGGCCTAGGTTGGTATTTTTAGAATTTAAATTGATTTATTTAATTAATTTTCGAAATTAATTAATTATTAATTATTTTTCCGAAAATTAGGCCAGGATAGTCGGTGACCGGAATTTCGTGTTGATTGCAATGGTATGGTTAATTTCTGCAATTGAGTGTTAAATTATGCAAATTGAGTGCTAATTGGATTTTTGGTATTTAATTCCAAAAATTGTGAATTTCCAATATTTATTCAGAAAATCTCAGGTGTTGGATTTTAACACCGAAAATGGTTTTATATATTATATAGAACAGTGGGATTTTAAATTGGAGGATATCACCTTCTATGGATTGAATTGATCGTGTACCCACAAACGATTATTTTACTAGATATTTCTAATAAGAAAAAAAAAAGGCCAGGTCCACCATTTTAATTAAGACATTTGAGTGCAATGCATGGTGCCCTGGCCATACTTGAGTGATCGTGTGTTGGTTAAGAGAAATTGTCCCGGGCTGTTGAGCTGGACGTTACCCCTATATGTGATGCCCTTAGATAACGGGAAGCCGATCGCAATAGATTTTGGACCCTATGCTTCTTTAGGAAAGCCGTCGACGTAGTGACGTGCCGTGCTCAATGGGGTGAGACGATGCATGGTAATGCCAGAAGACCACCGAACAGAGAGTAAGCCGTATTACATGCCGAGATCAAAACTAGGAACGCATGATGAATTGAGTTGAATGTGTCGAATTATGGGACAAAATTGTATGGCACGGTATGGGACGTGTTATAACGATTTGGCTATATAATCAGGACCTTTGTACTGATTTGAGAATTGAGTATTGCGTTTCAGTTAATTGAGCTTGAGTGATGCTCTGGCTTGTGATATGAATTGTACTGACTTACAGGGTGGATCTGAGACGAGGTAAGTCTCCTTGATTATGTGATTGTGTGGTTAGGACACTTCTTGGTGTATTTCCCTCCTAATCGGGGTTTAGAGTATGGACTTGTTGAGATATTATCTCACTGGTTATTGAATAACCATTTTCAGGTCCTTAGAAAGTGGTCATGGAGGACCAAGGCCCCGAAGTCTAAGGAGGTGGAGTATGGCGGATCGGCGGATGTGTCATATTAGTATGTCGTAGGACAGCCTTTTTTGAGAGTCGACCTTTTTGTAGGCTTTCGACTAAACTCGTTTTGAACCTAAATCTCGTTGTTTATAAAAGTGTGCTTTTGTGAATTGATGTCCTGCTTTTCTATCCCGAGATGGTTACTGTCAAGGGATTTATTTTCGCTTCCGCATGTGCAATAAAATGAAAGGGTCGGCGACTCGTTCTAGGAAGTTGCAAAATTTTATCGACTAGAGAGGGATGGGCACACACTCGAGGTTCGGGGAGGTTCGGGGCGTGACATGTGGTCTTCAGCTCATCTCCTTTAGCAATCCAGACTTGATAGTAACTCAATCGAAAATCAAGCTTGGTGAACCACTGAGCTCCACCAAGTTGATCAAAGAGATCCATAATGACTGGAATGTAGTCTATGCACATCTAGAGTGACCCATCGTGCTTCTTCTAGAATAGGACTGGCGCCCTTTTGCTCAAGACACTTCAACTCATCTCAAGCTTCTTCCTCCGCATAAGCAGGATAATAGTTTCGTTGAAACTCCTCGATGAACCTAGCCTAGGTCGTAATAGGATCCCCATACCTATCGTCCAAATGAAAATGCTACCACAACAATACATTATCACTCAAGTATATGAATGCAGTGTTTACTCGTAATTGGTCGTTGTTGATCATCATGGCTTGGAAGTACCATTTCATGTACTACATAAAGTTGTCCATGTCTTTGGCCACCCGCGAGCCTTTGAACTCCTTTGGCTTGGATGCGTCCGTTCGTGGACTGACTTGCATGGTGATCACCCCATTCACGCGTGTCGTTTTTTACTCAGTGAGCTTCCCCTTGAGCTCCACTATCTCCGCGCGCATCGCCACCATCATGGCCTTTAAGGTCTCATCTCGCTGATGGAGTTCTTCCCTCAAGGTCCCCAACAACTCGCCTCAAAACTCTCCCATGTCGGCCTTAAGCTCTTGCATCTCGGCAACGAGCTCCTCCCTTCCGACCTCCACTCGCTCGACAATCTGGGTCAAGTCATCAACCGATCCTTAGACATTGGTGAGAACAACTCTATCTTCATCATACGACACTTCAGGTCCCCCAAAGGATCCCTCAAACTCAAAACGGCACGACTCTTCTTTCCCTTAACAACACCCTTCTTAACGTTTCTCCCACGATCATCATAGTCGTCACCCATGACAAGCGCCTCATCATAACGTGGATTAGCCATTACACTTGGAATGAACTTGCTTTAATACCACTTGTCATGGGCCGATTGATCTAGCGTTCTCTAACCCGTGCAGTCTTAGGATTTCTCCAAAGCAGCGTTTCTCACACTCAACTCACAAGGACTTTTAGAGAGGGAAACTCTGGATTTGCATTTCACTTGTGAATGACTTGTTACAATGAGGGGGAGGAGACCCCTATATATTCAAGTATAGGACAAAAGGTATCCGTAAATCTCTCTTCAATTTAACGATGGAGATTGTATCTCCCCAACTACCATCTACCCGTATTTATTACATATTCGTACGTTTATCGTATCGCCCGCCCTCAAAAGTATTCTAAAACACTAAAGAAAACCCTAGGACTTAAGGATACCGATTGAGGGTCACTCGTTCCAAGGATCGGTCATGACCGTCATACAAAAACCTCTTATATCGTCCCTTTCTTTGGGCCGTGACACTTGCCTAAAAACCAAACACATAGACATATACAACATCTTGCTTGATAAATAACATACAAACTATTGGTGTTTGTTTTGATAAACAAGCATACATGTATAAGTAAATTAAGATCAAAGTCTGATTGCAGCGGAAGTAAAAACTCTTATATACATGTTTCCATAACATTTTCCTGCATTTTAATAAAAACACATATAAAATATAAAGGGGTTAATCATATTAACATTGTATTGTGCTCCAAATTTGGTTCTGACGTTCCTAACGTTCTTCACACTCTAACCACAATCGTCCAACGCTTTCTGGTAACACCAGTTCTAACGTTCTCGGCTTCAGACTCTAACCACAATCGTTTGACGCTTTCTGGTAACACCAATTCTAACATTCTTGAAATTTTCCACTACCACGAACGTCTGATGTCTTCCGATAATACTGGTTCTAACGTTCTTCAGATGTAAAACGTTTGAACTCTTCGTACTGCAAGTTCTAACATTCTTCAGATCCAGCCCAAAAGTGTTGGGCCTCTAGTACATACACACCACCAATTCTCACGTTGAACATAAGAGAGAAATTGAAAGATCTCATAACTACAATGGTGCTAGCAATTGCTCTCGTGTGTGAATGACTTTATTGATCACTATCAACACTTTCAATTATTGATTGTCGATCGTCGATCATCCTATGATCTGCTTTCTGTATTACCTTTTATAACCAGTGCGGATCACATTTAAATCGGCTCATTAACTCTAAAACAGTTTTAGAATTAATTTAGTTTTAACTCTTAACGGACATAAGTTTGATGCCATTTCAGACACTTATTCAAGCATTTATTCTGTAACTATTACATAACATTATTTCAAACATTTATTTGTAACTGTTACAAGTCTTTATTATAGGTATTAACTTTGTAACTATTACAAATATTTAATTTGATCGTTACATTTGAAACTATTTCAGAGTATTAATTGGTCATTTAAATTTGAAACCGTTTCAAATCATTAAATTGCCAATTTATTCTGAAACCGTTTCAGATCATTTATGTGACTGTTAAATCTAAAACCGTTTCAGAACTTTAATGTGATCGTTATATCTGAAACCGTTTTAGATCTTTAATTTAGCCATTAAGTCCAAAACCGTTTCAGATCATTATTTTGGCTATTAATTCTTAACTCATTTTAGATCATTAATGATGTCATTAATTCTAAACTCACTTTAGATCATTAATGCATCTATTAATTCTGAACTCACTTCCGATTATTAATTCGGTCACTGAATCTGAACACGCTTCAGATGTTTGATTCGGCCATAGAGTCTAAAACTCGCTTCAGACCTTGTAAAATTTGAAGCCCGCTTCAGACTTGTAAAGTCTAAAGCCCCTTTCTTCATAATTTTATTTCTAGCCCAAGTCAATCTGATTTGTTTAACTGCAAACACATTTACAATAGTCTCTCTCTCATTCAAACGTCATTCTAATTTATTATGGTGTGTGACATCCCTAAGTTCATCACTGAGCTGGCAGCAAGACTTATACTAACACATTAGCACAACCAAGAGAACAAATTGTCCAGATCAATCTCTTGTTCCTGCAAACCATGAGTGACATCTAGCAATATATCATGGCTATGCAGACAGTATGAAATGTTTTCAGGACATAATGAACATGTCAGCTTTGGCAACCGTGTAATTCGATCATTCTGTTTCACCATGTCCTGATCAAACAAAGGCCATGGAATTATTGGTCAAGCCACCACTTGACACCTAAATTTTTGCCCAAAAATCATTTCAAAAAAAAAAAAATGGGAACTTGTTTTTCCACAAAAATATTTCAAGTTAAATTCTTGCATATAGGTTATCCAGGCATTTAATAGGGTGTTTTAAATGGAAGATGTTTTTACTTTAAAAAAAAATTAAAATTAAAATAAAAAAAAAAGAAGAAAAAAAAAAAAAAAAGTTGGGGCCAATGATCTAAATGTGACTAGCCAAGCCCAGGAGGTCAGATTGGAATTAAAATGGCAAATTGGGGCCAAATTGCAATTTCCAAAAGTTGAGGGACCAATTCGCAAATTTTGCAAAATTTTGCCCAAACCCTTAAATCATCATCTTGGTCACCAATTAAGTTGAAATTGAACTTGGGCCAACTCGAATCAATCAAATCGGGCGAAAAGGACCAAATTTGCATTGAAATGGGTATTTTCGGATAAGAAAATGACTAACTTTGAGGAACTTTCTTGCAAAATTGGGTGGGTATAATTGCAAAATCTGGTTGAGATCTTAAAATACTATACATGAGCTTGCTAATTTATCAAAAAACGCAGCCAAATTGATGGATTAAAGCACTCAAACGAACTACCAAAACCCAGCCCACGGTTTAGCCTCAATTCGGAGTTGCTGAGTAAGCAACTTGGTGGCCCCACCATATCCCACTCAGCCGCCCATCCAGCCTGATCTTTGCACGTGATTGAAGACCATAATAAGTAGTGCCAGTGGACGGAAATCGGCCAGGGATAAGCTACTGAATGCACGGGAAAATCGCACCAAATCCGGACACTCAACAGCTGCAGAAGTTGGAAAAATTGGCTAAGTCAGAGAGTGGGTGAACCAGCTCAGTTGGCAGGCTTGGTAGGTGGACAAAAGCCGACCAAGAGATTGATGATTTCGGTGGATAACATCTACGAAGCAAGCTCTTTCAGGGCACGAGAGAGAGGAGACGAGAAGGAGAGGAGAGAGCTCGGGATCGTTCCCCAAAGAGACCTTCAGAAGCAACTCCAGAAAGCCAAACCCAGAAATTTCAGACCGACCTTGAGAGAGAAAAACGAAATTTTCACCCACCTGCGGCCAAAATTAGCCAAAACCTTCAACTAGAGAGTGAAACTTCACTCAAAGAGCTTTCCATCCATAGGTCGCACGTCCCAAATGGAGTTCGGGAAGGTCTCCTAAAGCCCCCCGAAAATCACCCTCCTGGCGGTCCAAGAAATTCCGAAAATTTTTCTAAGTGTTGAGCCCGGTTGGTCACGAGTGAGGAAAAGCGAGTGTTTTTGAGAAATTTGAGAGACAAATGAGGAAATCCATGACTTACAAGCCAAACTAGAATACATATAGTTTGGTTTTGTTTGAATTTGGCCAACAAAAGAGGTTCTAAAACTTGATTTTGGAGGTTAATGAAAACCTTCGTTATCAGTTCTTTTTTTGCAGATCTTGTTTTCCAGTTGAAGAAGCCAAATTCCACGGGCCCCCGAGGATAATTTCTTGGTTTCTTGAGCGAAGAACCACTTGAAAGGGAAACTAAGAAGCAAGGTAAGCATCCTAGATGTATTTCCTTTCGAATTTGAGTATGTTTTGATCATGAAAATCAAGAGGAAAAGCAGCCCGGAGGACTGATTTTCGAGGTGGAAATTTTTCTAAGTGTTGGAATCTCTTCAAGAGTTTTGCATGTGTGCTTCTTGGAGAGGTCGTTTTTTATGTGGTCGGTTGGTCATTCTCTGTGATGTTTGTTGCTTTTGAAAGCTCATGTTACCTACTTTCACTCGGATCAAGTAGTGTTTCCCTTAGATCTTGCATGTGATAAGTGTCGGGGCTTGAACATGGGCATGCAAACTGTTTGTTTGACTTGGGTTCAAACCCAGATTTGTGAAATCAGATCAAACCCGCATATTTGAGGATGATTTTAGCTTAGTTCTTTTGTGTTTTAAGTTATGATTTCTATCTAATATTGCTCCTTGCATGTGGTAGTATAATCTTGATGCTTTAGTTCCACATAATATTGCTCATGGGTGAAGATTGAAGGCCGCAAACATGGCCCGCGAAGCTGTTTTGGGGTGATTTAATGCACGCTAAGTGTTCGATGAAATGCGCAAACCAAGTTTCGATCTTGAAACGGTCTATTTGAGCTCGGTTATTGTGATATTCATGTGCTGTGTTACTCCATGTTAGCATAGATCGGTTTAAGGAATTATTATTAATATTTTTTAAAAAATAATAAAAAAAAAAAAAAATATGAAAATTTCAAAAATATCAAAAAATGTTGGATGTTATCAAATTAAGCCAAAAATGACATCTAGGAGATTTTCCTAATTTTATAAAGTCATTTTTCCTAATTAAATGATATTTTGGTATTTTAGAACCATTTTTGTAAACAATCTATTATGCGTAGATTAAAATTAATTAGAGTAATTGCATGCATCTAGAGTAATTCCATGCATATTTAAATTCCCATTTTTGCTCATGGGGGTCCTGTCCTGGGGCGTGATAACAAGGCCATGTAATATTATTTGCCCGACTTGTATCGGGTCTTTCTTTTCCGCATTATTTTCAAGTTATTTCAATTTCTTGGATGTTTACTTATGCACTGCTTTTCATTAATTTGAGTGTAAATTTCTCTTCTAAATTATGCTAGGATTAGTCTAGACATTAAGGAAAACAAACCTACAAAAACATTTGCATGGACACTTAGTGGTTTCATAAAGATTATAATTGGTAATCAAGAATGTGTGGCCATTTAGATAAATAACTTTTCAAGTTAGTGGTACCGCAAGGGCGCTAATAGAAACATTAGCGTAAACAAGTCCCCGTTCCTAGAAATCTCTGGTTGCGTAGGAGTCGAGACAACACTCCCGTGTCTTGATTGGTTTTTAGCCGACCCCAATAGGCTAGTGGCGATGCCTAGAAATACATAGGTTGTTAAGAACTAAAAACAAAATCCAACGTGTGCGAGGTATGGGCTTGGGAGCCCGCGCCTAGTCTAGGGCCGTTGGTCCGCCTCTTTAGGCAAATACCCCTAAACCTTCTTCTTTTTCCCGGACGGAAAAAAAGAGGTCGTGACACCACCAATTCGATCATATGCCCAAATCTAATTGACATGTATTCTTCGAGATATGAACCATTCATTCTCGGTTATAACCCCAACCAAAGATTTCAATACAATGTCTTGATTAGATCGCATAGGACATCAATCTTGTATACACATATATAACAAAAAGACAGATTCCATATTGCGCACGCATGTGCCTTCGTATGTGAATAAATTATGACCATCAAGTACAGAGACGATTCAACAAGACATCAATATGTGCACTCATGAGCCATAGTCATCCAACATATAAGTCAGCATTGTGCCTCAAATCTAAGGATCTTACACCTGACTAAAGCTTGAACAATCGGACATTGACCCCGCTAAAAGCTTTCATGTCACCAATCATTCTATATATGTCACATTCAGTGAACTTGTTCGAGACAAGCACCTGTGTTCTAGCTCAGATATCACTATACCCAATGACTTGTGACTCATCATCCCCTCAAATATCCAATACCGAATGGTGAAGCTTGAAAACACACCGGTCTCAACAGGATCATTAATATCCTCTCAATGATCCATAGACCGGGAACTGTTTAAAGATTTAGCATAACTGTAAACCCGTCACATATATTCTTAACACCTTAAGAATAAATTCAGTCGTAACTGATCTTATGGACTCATTCATGTAAATTGAACGATGAATGAAAATTTATTTACAATTAAATAATCTCTAACATGTAACTATTACATGGTTGCTTTAGGGCATATAGCTAACACAAACATGTAACATTAAAAGAGGCATCATTGCTTGCACTCAAAGCGAGGCATCTGCCCAAAACCCCAAGCATCCAGGCGAGACCTTCCAATCAATACTGCGTAGGGACTGTGGCATCTTCAAGGGGAGTTTGTGAAGCTTTGCCTTTGCCTTTAAGTTCAAAACGGCCATTGCCTCTTCAATCGAAGGCCGAGAAGTAGCAATGGGATGAGCACACCACAGCCCCACAATCATCAAGGCCTCTACTTCTTTCTTGTCAAAATCCTTGCCCAGCCTCTCATCCACCGCATGGACCAACTTCTTAGGCCCATATTGCTTCCATAACCACTCTACGAGGCCTATTGGGTCTCGATTCGAGTCGATGACTCTTCTCCCAGAACCTATTTCCAAAAGGATGACTCCAAAACTGTAAATATCAGTTTCCTTACTTGCCTTACCAGATATATAGTATTCCGGAGCCACGTAACCCCGTGTTCCTATCAATTCAGTTGTTTTTGGCCCTCTAGCATGGTCTACTAGCCTAGCCAATCCGAAATCTCCCAATTTGGCATTGAACTTTTCATCAAGCATGGTATTGCTAGATTTGATATCCCTATGAATCACACATTGATCACATTGTTCATGCAAGTAGTACACTGCCGAGGCCAATCCTAGAGCGATGTTGTACCTCCTTTCCCACGTCAACAAGGATCTACCTTTAAACAGATGATCCTCCAAGCTACCTTCTCTCATGAATTCGTAAACCAAGATAAATTTATTTGCCTCATGACAATAGCCTAAGTGGCATTAAGTTTCTGTGCCTAAGTTGGCCTAACGTCATCACCTCGAATTTGTACTCTTTTATCCCTTGGTGCGAATCAGAGTTTATTATCTTCACGGCGACCTGTGTGCGAGCGTCTCTTAATTGCCCTTCGTACACGACGCCAGAACCTCCTTGTCCCAGAATCTTGCCATCTGCAGTCGCGATCATCAACTCTTCATAGGAGAACTTCTTCGGTCCACTTAACTTTTCAAACTCTATGTCTATGGTTAATTCCAAGCTATGGTCGCCTTCTTCTCCACCTCTCTCGGTCTAGGTTTCGTTCTCCTCAGTCACGTTCGGTCCCCTTATACACACTTCACCGCTCACACCCGCCGCCTGTATGGCCCCATGCTCGTCCAAAATCACCATCTCCTGCCCCACGGGTCTCCCAACCGACCCAGGCTTATGCTCGCCATCTTCGGGCAAGGGGTTTGCAGCCATCAGGTGAGTAGCATCTGTCATTGCATAAGCCTCGAGCACAGGGGCACCAAATGCCTCCTCGAGCCGAGCACGGATAGAGGGCGCGAGTGATGCGCTGCAGCTTGTTACGAATCGAAGCTTCGGGTAAGCCGTCTCCTGCTTTCTGAGGTGGCACTTCAGGATTTTCTTGTGGAATATAGCGTCTGCTGTGTACCACGTGGCGTTGTATGAAATCATATCTGCCCAAAATGTGGGCGCCGAGAACTTAACAGTTGCTGGGAGGGCCACGGCAGCTCCAGCAGCTAAAGAGCTCAATAATCCAGCAACTAAGCCTTGCACACGGAACAATGGAAGCACAATCACGGTAGAGTCTGACTCTGTTAGTTTGTACACCCACTTGATGTTCTGAACTGATGAAGCCAAATTGCGCTGGGTAAGCAGCATGCGTTTGGGGTGACTCACAGTGCCGTACGTGTGCAAGAACAGAGCTACATCTGAGGGATCATTCACGACTTTGGACATTGAGCCAAGGCTCGGCTTTATGCCGGTCGAAGAGATAGTGATTCTGGAATCGGCAGAGTGAAGCTTGGCGGTTAGGCGGGGGATGTTAAGCTTGGAAGCAGCGTCTTGAGCCCGTTGGTTTTCTTCTTGTGGTGTCAATAGGAGCTTCGATCCAGAGTCGGAAAGGTAGAACTCGAACTCCTTAGCTGTGTAGATTGGGTTGAGCGGAGCTGCTGTGGCTCGGCAACGGATTACTGCCAGAAACAGGATCACAAACTGCAAAACAAACACATACTTTCCAATCAGCAAAGTATCACGCTAGTCCCCGCGGAATGGAGATAATACACGTGTATTTGCAGAATATGCCGACAACTAGTTTGTCACCTTTTGATTTCATTAAAACCATCCATCTCCCTGATAAGCTTCGACTTGTTTAACGATGAACCGATGCTTGTATATATCAAAAAACAAACCTTTGGACACGACAGAAAACGCTCTTCAGTCTCTTCCCAATTCAATTTGTCCTGTTCAATTCACACCGCGCGGTCACAAAATTTCATGCCTTAGATGCAATTTTTTTCAGTCGAAATCGAAACCATTTCCGTTGCTCTGTTCTCAAAGTACTGTAAAACTCCAAGAAACATTTTTTTTCCAAGCTATTTCCTAGTCGATCTTTCACAAGTCATCAATCTCATCATTATAAATATATCATCACCGCGATCTTCCAGATATTACATTCTCGAATTTAAATCCAAACATACCTCGACAGTGTTGGGGAAAGCGAGCGCGACGACGTCACCAGCGCCAACACCAGAGGCGGCGAGCAGCACGGCGGTGTGGTCAACAAGCTTTGCAGCTGCGCGTGCGTCAGGACGACCTCCCCGCAGGTGGAGACGGCTGTCCTGTCGGGAAATCCGATGCCGCCTTCTTCAACAGGCCCGTGAGCGCAAGTTCCTCCCCCATCGCTAAATACAGAGAACCAATCGACGGAACCGGCCGGAACCGATCGCGATTCCGGTTGAAGACGGCACCACAGTCGCTTTGGCGAGACTGAGAACGAATGATACAGCAAGAACACGATTCCCACGAAGGAGAATGGGGAAACCGAGAGTGTTCGATGACGGAGGAGGAGCGTGGAGGGTTGCGTATGCATATGCGATGGAGACAAGACGTGAGGGAGGGAGGGAAGCTGGAAGAATCGAGGTGGCTTCGCTGCCCTTGCGAGCTTGGTGAAGGTGACGACTGGGATTCAACGGGTCGAAGGCTGGAACTAGCCTTACTAAAGTCTTCGCTGCTGATGAATCATGCAAAAGTGAAAGGGAATATGCACAATTCCACCACGTGTACAGAATCAATGATGTCAACGGTTGGGTTTGGTTTGGATTTTTTATTTTTTTTTTTTTAATTTTTTTAAGCTCAAACTCACTTTCCTTTCGGATCAAGAAAACTCTCTTTCCTTCTTGTTTTCTTCGCAAAATATCTCTCTCTAGTCGTCGTCTTCTTCTCCGTCTTGCTTCTTGAACCCGACTCTCTCCTCCCCACTCCAAGGCCTCACCTACCACTCCACCAGGTCCAACCCAGAACCTGTCCTCCTGGCAAGATCGCCGGGCTGAAGCTTCGGATTCAGGCCCTACAGCGCGGAATATCAGATTCCGGGCGGCGATCCGAGGGAAGTGGCAACAGTGGCTGCACCGTTGCAGGTTTTGCAGGAGAGAAATTTAATCGCGGAGAGGGGTTGAGCGCGAGGCTGATGCCATTGGAGGTGAGAGAGGAGAAGGCGGTGGAGGAGAAGGAAACCGTGGCGGAGGAAAAGAGAGATGGAGATTAGGGCTTTCGGTGGCAAATTTGAGAGAGGTGAGAAAGAAGGGAGATTTCTGTTAACTAATCGAATTAAAATAATGTAAACTAAAAAATAACAACGGTTATATTTTTCGATCCGAATAGAAAATGCATGAAATTTCAGGTTGGTTCGTTTTTTTCAATTCGGTTATCGGCCCATCATTAGTTAAATGATTTGGAAACTTCTGCGAAACGGAGTCAGAATTTAGCTTTTCATATGGGAACAATTGGGACTGCCATTGGACCACTCAAGAAAACAAGCTACTATTGCTGGAAGCCCAAATGGGAAAAGTATGGAAATGAGTCTCTACAAGGGAACTGGCCCTCAAATTGTATAGCAGCATAACTTTTTAAGTAGAAGCATCGGCAAATTGGTAGCTTTGCGAGCACGTTGAATGATGCGGGACATATAGTAGAGGATGTAAAAATGAAGCCTTACAAATCCAAGAATTTATTTACTGTACATGATGTTGCTTCTACCATCACAATTCGGACCTTAAAAGATGGATGAAACAAAGAAAGGTATGGAACCACTTTATTGAGCTAACTACTGTGCATAATACATAATGCCTTAGTAAAAAAAAAAAAAAAAAAAAACATCAAGCTAAGATTTCGATAGAGGGAAAACACGTCGCGCCTTTGATGTAAAGGTTTCTTCCCAATATGTAGAACAAACACCCTTGAGTTTTCCTGTTTCAGAAAGTTCGTCCATGAAAACCTTCATTTGCACAGCCTAATTATAGACAACATAAAGGATTAAGGAAATTAATAAATAGCATGTCAGAAAAGCTATAGAAAATAATGGTTTAAAGGAAACGCATGTTAGGATTGCTACTACGAAACCGGTCGAGAGGGCAACCGACCACAAATCCAAGTAGTGAGAATTTAGATGCCTGCATGTATACAAGGAAATGAGAACCCTATTAAGCCCCAACTAGAAACATTTCCAAGACAATGCAAATTACTTCATGTACACTTATCAATAAGGATATTGTGACCCAAGATTGAGAAACAATAAGATAATTAAGAAACCCCAAAAAGCCTTACGTCCAATCTCAATTATGCCCGAAACTTTTTTTTGTCTAAAAAAATCCCTAAATTTCACTCTAGTCCCATATCCATCAACGCATCCAAAACTCAATACCAATTCTTCAAGATTATCTACATCAAGGCCAATTACAAGTTCATCATCAAAATTTGCATTTTCATCAACACCCTCACCTTTGTATGCAACAACAGTAATCTCTCGATGCTAATAATCTTGAAGAAACCAATGGCAATTTGGAAGTGTTGGCAAATTTGGCACTAGAGTTAAAATTGGAATCATTTTTTAAACCCAAAAAAATGTTCAAGATAGAATTGAGATTGGACCTAATGTTAAGAGTCTTTTTAGGGAATCAACCCCCAAAACCTAAGGTCTAATCTAATTGAGATACCAGGTCCGATGATTCTAGCCCTCTTATAAATGGTAATTAATGAGGCAAGAAATTCAAGATACTAATTTAGGGAATAAGCAATAACAAATACCAAGCTTTAAGCAGAACCAACACCGATAAATTACTCATGGTTGAGGTCCTTCGCACAACGATACTCATGGTTGGAAGCCAGACTAAGTACAACAAACAAAAATCTCCAGTCAACCCAAACACTTAGGTTGGAAAAACTTCCTTATAGGATGCATCCAAACAGTTCATAAACCCATGGGAAAAATCTTTTTCCTCCCAGAAATGGAGAATGTTTATTATAAGATACTAAAATTACAAAGATTAATTAAAAAAATTATTTTTAATTTCAGGCTGAAATATTATTTATATTGAAATATAATTTTAATTTTGTTAATTTAATAAGTTTGTTATTCGAGTAGCTCGCCAGACTCTGGAGAACAGTCGCCATCAAGTCAATATTTGTCTTCTTCATAAGCAGAATCCTGCAATCACGGCAACAACAAAGACTATTTCACTGGTGACATTCGTGTATACCACAACAAGTCTTGGATCCCAAAAAAGAAAATAGAAAATTCCCCCAGAGGGACAAGCTCCGGCAAATTCATGACTTCTAAGTTCATCCTTCCGCATACAAAATAACAAGAACAGTTCTCGTAAAAAATCAAATTGGGAAAAAGTACACCAGAAGTCCTAAATCTTATGTGATCAATTGAAAATTTAGGATTCAATTGTATTTCATACATAAGATTTAGAACTTATGGCACGCATTTCGCAAATCAGATTTTTACATGCCAACTCTATAGAGTGAAGCATATACTGACATCATTAAGATAAATATCTGTACCAATCATCAAATGCAATCATCATTTGGTTTATATCATCCACAACTCAATTATCTTATTCATTGAGTGTGACTGAGAATCATATGGAAATTTCAAACTCACTGGCCAATGTACAACTTTACGTTTTATGCACTGGAGTCCATTCTGATGCTCAATTTCTGTGGAGGTAAAAACGCAAAGGAATTGATAAAAACATGTATTGCAATTCATCTTCCCCAAAGTATGGTACAATGTTCATGAATGGCAATGCGTGGAGGGCGATCCAATATTGTTACCTGAATCCGAGACATCAAGTCCAATATCCTTTCGCTAACATCCAAGCCTGGCAAGCGGCCGTTTTTCTGCCTATGCACCATCAATGCGTCCTGGAAGCCTGGAACAAGCTCAAAGGTTTCACGTCCCTCATCTACAAACACAATGAACCCTGTTGACAAACTTCACTTAATAACTCAAGCTACATGCTAGGAAAATTAAGTAGAGACCAAATGGAAATATCCATCGATTCAAGCAAGGCAGTGATGTCAGAGACGCAAACTCTCACGAAGCAAATCAACCACTACATACTATTCGTATCTCAAGTGATACCCAATAAAATAAAACCCTAAACAAGTACTGGAAGCAGCATAAGGAGCAGCTCTACGACTAGAGGAGGTAGCATCCGCGTAGCTATCACGGGTCACGCTAAAGCACGTAGCTTGCACTAGCAATGAGCTCCAGCGACCACACGAGCCTATGCGGCACGGTGCTGAGCATCTTCACGCTCCTTGGCCCTCATCGACACTTGGCAAATTCGTGACTTCCTTCGTTTTACTCTTCCATTGTTCTTTTGGCCGGTTCACGAACACACACAGAAATTGCACGAGCGGACGGTCTCGCTGAAATCGGGTGGAGGAGACAGTCAAAACTTCATCGTAACCGACCTCTCAATTCTCTTGTACTCGCAGACTCAAGGTGGGGCCAGTCTAACCATCGTGAGCCACCAGTTAGACCCGGTTTCATTCGAACGACTACTCATGTATAGTTTGTTTTCTGTATATTTAACTTTTCGAAATAGACAAGGGAACATTCGAATTGTTATGATATTAGAAACGAACCCACGCGGTGAGGAAGATATTAAAAAAATTACAAATTACAAAATCTCGTATCTTCATGATATACACGAAATATTATTATATGAAGTACAAAATAAAAAATTAGAATGATACTTTCAGTTGAAGTCGGCGTTAGTTATTTTTATTCTGTTTTGACTCTAAAGCAATAAAAATATGGGGCCAAAAGAAATGGATTGAAAATGGAATTGGTTAGGACACATGAAAAAATGGGACTAGATGAAAGAAATAGTTAGAGCGCATTTGTTTTGCGAAAAGAATGATTTAGAAAATATTTTCCTAAAAATAGTTATTTGTATTACTTACCAAAATGAATTGAAAAAATATCTTCATCGTTCACAAAATATTTTGATATAAATTTTTGTTAGTAATGAAAACATTGTTCATGAACTAATTATTTCAAATGATATAAACAATTATTTTTAGGAAAATTTTTCCAAATTATTCATTTTATACAAAACAAATTGAACCTTATTTGATCAAATTTTTGTTTTGAAATACACTAATTTATTTACCAGTGTTTGAGGACCCAATAGCTAGATACCAATGTTTTGACTTTAAATATTAAGGGATAGTCCTAATAATGGCTGTTATATACGTATCTATCATGTATAGCTTTCCCATCAATCGATCAAATAAAAAATTTCTTTATGCATCACCAACAAGCTAGATACTTGATCTGATCGGGTTTTGAAGTAAAATTTTGGAGAATTTGCTCAAAAGTATTCTCTAACAAATTTAGTTTGTGAATCCGTTACACAAGAAAGAATAGACAAACGCCACCATTTGAAACTGGTAGAATGATTGGCCAAGGATATGTAATTGAAAATATGTCTCAGAGTTTTGCCTAATTTCGGGTTTTCCATATTGATGGATGACGCAATGGTGATGAGAGCAAAGTAGAGTCAAAAAGCCTTCAGCATTCTTCTAAGACGATGTCTTGCTTTGTTAGTATCTTATGAATCTTGCTCCTCATGCAATTTATCAGACAATGGTAGAAGTCACAACAATCTCGTAACTTGCCAGAGCTGCTCCGAGAATCTCCATTTCCTCTTCCTTTCTTTGTGCTTTTATCATGTTGTCCGTATCCCTTTATGTTTACCTCATTCCCAATAATGTTTTGCTGTTAGTTGTAAGAATCAAAGTTACTTCAGTTCACTAATTGGCCAGTGTCTTATCACACTACTCTAAGTGCAAATGCACCATCCATGAGGCACTTGCCTAAATGCCAAATGCACAAACATATACAACATCTTGCTTAAAGATGACATACAAACATATATGTAACAGTAAAAGAGGCATTGGACCTAAGCAAGTCCTTAAAGGGTTTCATCCTAGTTCAATCTAGACCTCGAGACTTCCAAGATATAAAGTACTTAGAAGATATTCCCTCTTCCTAGAGAAAACAAATATACAAAGGGAAACTTAGGGGGTGTTAGGTGCACAGGCATCGGCATATTAAAATAATGAACGCAATCCTATTGGCCCACCTAAGTTACCAGGCAGTAGGGGTGACCCCAACATGGAAGCAAAAACTTCCTACTGCTTGGCGAGGTTACCCTAGAACTAGACACCAATAACCCAAGTAGTACCCCCGGCTATAGGATACACAATTCTAAGTACAAGTGCACATATACAACATTACAAGAGACACCATTGCCCGCCATCTGCGAGGTACTCTCCTAAAAGCCAAACGCGCAGACATATATACAACACCTTGCTTGCAGATGAAATGCAAACATGTATGTAACACTAGAAGAGGCAGCTTTGCTTGCACTCAGAGGGAGGCATCTGCTCAAAACCCCAAGCATCCACGCGAGACCTTCCGATCAATACGATGTGGGGACTGCGGTATCTTCAAGGGGAGTTCGCGAGGCTTTATCTTGGCCTTCAACTTCAAAACAGCCATTGCGTCTTCAATCGAAGGCCGAGAAGTAGCAATGGGATGAGCACACCACAGCCCCACCATCATCAAGGCCTCCGCCTGTTCCTTGTCAAAATCCTTGCCGAGCCTCGAGTCCACCGCATAGGCCAACTTGTCGGGCCCATATTGCGTCCGTAACCACAGTGCCAGGCTTGGGCCTCGTTCTGTGTCGATGACTCTTCTCCCAGATCCTATTTCCAAAAGTACGACTCCAAAACTGTAGACATCAGTTTCCTTAGTTGCCTTACCAGTTACACAATATTCCGGAGCCACATAACCCCATGTTCCTATCAGTTGAGTTGTTTTTGGCCCTCTAGCATGGTCTACTAGCCTAGCCAATCCAAAATCTCCCAATTTGGCGTTGAACTTTTCATCGAGCATGACGTTGCTAGACTTGATATCCCTATGGATCACATATTGATCACATTGCTCATGCAAGTAATATAGTGCCAAGGCTAATCCCTTAGCAATTTTGTACCTACTTTCCCAATTCAACAAGGTTCTTCCATTAAACAAATGATCGTCCAAGCTACCTTTACTCATGAATTTGTATACTAGGATGAATTTATCCGCCTCGTGACAATAGCCTATAAGTGGCACCAAGTTTTTATGCCTAAGTTGGCTTAACGTCATCACCTCGGATTCATACTCCTTTATCCCTTGGGCCGAATTAGAGGTTAATACCTTCATGGCGACGTGTGTGCGAGCGTCTCCTATGTGCCCTTCGACACGACGCCAAAACCTCCTCTTCCCAGAATCTTGCGATTTGTAGTTGCGATCTTCAACTCTTCATAGGAGAACTGCTTTGGTCCACTGAACTTTTCTAGCTTTACGGTTAATTTCAACCTATGGCCCCCTTCTTTTGCACCTCTCTCGGTCTCGGTTTTGTTCTCTTCGGTTGTCGTAGGTGCATTATTTCCCTCTGGCGTATCATTGCTCCTGTATGCACTGGCAACTTCTAACCTATCTGGTAAAAATCTCGACCCCGAGAACCCAGCATCCGAACTCATATATCCAACAGGACCCGTGAGAAACCACCTGAACCGGAAGGCCTGCTTATTTGACTCTGGGTTGTTCTTATAGCCCTCGGTCACGTTCAGTCCCCTTATGCACACTTCATGGCTCACGCCCGCCGCCGCCGCCTGTATGGCCCCATGCTCATCCGAAGTCGCCATCTCCTGCCCCACCAGTCTCCCAACTGACCTCGGCTCTTGCTCACCATCTTCAGGCAAGGGGTCTGAAGCCATCAGGCGAGTAGCCTCCGTCATTGCATAAGCCTCAACCACCGGTGCACCAAATGCCTCCTCAAGCCGATCCCGGATAGAGGGCGCGAGCGACACGCTGCAGCTCACTATGAATCGAAGCTTTGGGTAAGCCAGCTTTGGCTTTCTGAGGTGGTGGTCCAGGATGATCTGGTGGAGTGAAGCGTCTGCCGTGTACCATGTGGCATTGTATGACTTCATATCTCCCAAAAATGTGGGCACCGAGAACCTAGCAACTGCCGGGAGGGCCACAGCAGCTCCGGCAGCTAAAGATCTCAATAATCCAGCAACTAAGCTGTGCACATGGAACAACGGAAGCACAATCACTGTAGAGTCCGACTCCGTTAGTTCAAACTCCCACTTGATGTTCCGAACCGATGAAGCCAAATTGCGCTGAGTTAGCAGCATGCGTTTAGGGCAGCCCGTGGAGCTGGAGGTATGCAAGAGAAGAGCTATGTCCGAGGGATCGTTGACAACTTTGGACATTGAGTCGAGGCTTGGCTCTACGTCAGTCGAAGAGAGGGTGATTCTGGAATTCGCAGAGTGAAGCTTGGCGGTTAGGCAGGGGATGTTAAGCTCGGAAGCAGCCGATCGAGCCCGTAGGTTACCTTCTCGTGGTATCAATAGGAACTTCGATCCCAAGTGGGAAAGGTAGAACTTGAACTCCTTAGCTGTGTAGATGGGGTCAAGCGGAGCTGCCATGGCTCGGCAACGGATTACCGCCAGAAACAGGATCACAAACTGCAAAACAAACACATATTTCCAATCAGCAAAGCATCACACCAGTCCCGTCGGAATGGAGATACCGCACATGTATTTGCAGAATATGCAGACAAACTAGTTTGTCAACGTTTGATTTCATTAAAACCATCCGTCTCCTTTTGATAAGCTTCGACTTTGTTTCCTTTTGATAAGCTTCGACTTTGTTTTACGATGAATCGATGCTTGTACATCCCAAAAAACAACCTTTGGACACGACGGAAAACGCTCTTCATGCTCTTCCCAGTTCAATTTGTTGCTGTTCAAATCACACCACACGCTCGCAGAAATTTCATGCCTCAGATGCAATCTTTTTTTATAGAAATCGACACCATTTCCGTTGCCCTGTTCTTGAATTACTGTAAACTCCAAGAAACATCTAGTTTTTTTCTCTTTTTCAAGCTATTTCCCAGTCGATCTTTCACAAGTTATCAATCTCATCATTAGAAATTCATCGTTACCGCGAATCCAAACATCATCATCAGGGAATTTTTCGCATTTGAAATTCACATCACCACAAGGACAAAAAACTCACGCGAGACATACATACCTCGATGGTGTTGGGGAATACAAGTGCAACGACATCACCAGCGACAACGCCGGAGGCGGCAAGGAGCGCAGCAGCATGGTCGACGAGCTCTTGCAGCCGTGCATGCGTCAGGCCGGACTTCCCACAGGCGAAGACGGCTCTCCTATCAGGGAAATCCTTCGCCGCCTTCTTCAGCAGGCCCGTGAGCGTAAGTTCCTCCCCCATAGCCAAATCACAGGGAACCGGCCGGAACCGATCCGCAACCGAACTGAAGAGCGGGCACCACGATCGCCTGGCGAGACCGAGGAAAAAAGATCAACGAAGAGAAGGGCGGAGGGTGGTTGCGTGTGTATGTAGGATGGAGACCAGACGAGATGGAGGGAGAAAGGGAACGGTCGAGGTGGCTCCGCGGCCGGTGGGAGCTCGGCGAAGGTGGCGACGTGAGGTTTAACGGGTCGAAGGCTGGAGTAATCCCCCGTGGCAGCGAACTGGTCTTCCTGACGGTGACGTCTTCGCTGCAGTTGGATCAAGCAAAAGTCAAAGGGACTTCCTCGATCCCCCCGCCCCCTGTAAGCTATGTAAATTAAGGGAGGCAACGGTTGTGTTCGGTTCAGATGTTCGGTTTTTTTATTTTTTTTAATCCTGCTTGAACTCACTTTCCTTCATTATTTTATCTTTATGTCCTCTTTTCTCCATCTTGCTCTGAGCTCTCTACCGCTCCACCAGGTCCGCCACCAACACCCATCCTCCCTCGCCTTCACGATCTCCAGACCTTCTTCTCTCCACCTCATCCCCAAAGTCCCACCGCCACCTCCGAGAGGAGCAACGATGGCTCCGCGAGGAGCAGCGATGGGCCTGCGAGAGGGAGTCCCTCCTTGGCGAGATCGCCAGGCTGAAGCTTCGGATTCAGGACCCTAGAACGCCAAATTCAAATTCAGAGAGGGCGATCCGGAAGAGGTGGCGAACGTGGCTGCATTGTTGCATGCTTTGCAGGAGAGGAATTTAATCGCGGAGAGGGGACTGACCGCAAGTCTGATGCTAAAATGCCAGCTTTGAAAATCTGGACAGTGGAAAAATCTTTTAGCAAATTCAAGTACAGTGGAAGAAAAGGAGAAATTTATCCCTGATTAAGTCTCACCAGCTCAAGACCCAGTTCACGCACTAGCAAAGAAATTTATTTATTTAGGTTTTGCTAGCATAACATTTTTTTTTTTGTTAGTGCGAGAATCTTAGTTTGTTGTGAATCACAAAATCTTAAAAAGTGGACCTTACAATAACTTATAACTATTTGTTATTCGGTTTTTATAATCCAGATAAACTGTTATTATTACAATAAATTAAAGACTATCACCCAATCATTCTTCATTCATTATATATATTTTATATTGATATTTCCAATGAATATTAATCTATGCACGTTACTTTTGGAAATTAAAAATTGGTTGTGTTCATACATGTCAACCAAACGATTTTTCAAAGGACAAAGTACGATTGAATATATGTAATTTCCTTTTTACTATATTCACTAGCCGAATACCCATGCAAGCACGGGTTGGTTTTCTCTATTTATTATAATATGGATATTTCATAACAAAATGGGTTTTCACATAATATAAATCTTGCCTCAATCGTCAATTTATTCATCGTAATGTAAAATAGTCTAAGGAAAATAATTTAGTTACTTTATATTCCTAATCATCAATATATATTTTTTTTGCTCATCATCACATTCACTTTTGCTTTCCTTTTGAGTAAATAATAATTTTAATGTTTTGTTCAAAAATAATAATAATAATTTTAACGTAATCAATATGTTTGACACCAAAAAATGAACTACTTTTCTTTATTATTATCGACGAGTATCAAAGTTCATCAATAAGAACAAAATGTGGTCAATAATAAACAGAACAATCGACACTTTAAATGAAATTGACAACTCGCTAAAGAAGTCATTGATAACACTAGTTACCGATGAAAGTCTTTATCAAGACTTAAGAAGTTGACTAGCAAATTCATCGACAACTGGCATTTTAATTTACTACTTTTAAGTAGAAGCATCAGCAAATTGGCAGCTTCGCGAGCACGTTGAACGATGTGGGACATATAGCAGAGGATGTGAAAAAGAAGCCTTACAAATCCAAGAATTTATCTTCTGTTCATGATGTTGCTTCTGCTATCAAAATTCTGACATTAAAAGATCGGATGAAACACAGAAAGGTAAGGAACCACTTTATTGAGCCTAATACTGTGCATAATTCATAATACTTTAGTGAAAAAAAAAAAGGACATCAGGCTAAGATTTCGATTGAGGGGGTAAAACAAGTCACGCTCTGATGTAAAGGTTTCTTCCCAATACGTAGAACAAACACCCTCAAGTTTTCCTGTTTTAAAAAGCTCATCAATGAAAACTTTCATTTGCACGGCCTGATTACAGACAACATAAAGGATTAAGGAAATTTATAAATAGCATGTCGGAAAAGCTGTTGAAAATATTGGTTTAAAGGAGATGCATGCTAGGATTGTTGCTACGTAACTAGTCAAGAGGGCAACCGACCACAAATCCAAGTAGTAAGAATTTAGAGACATGCATATATACAAGGAAACAGGAACCCAATCAGGCCCCAAGTAGAAACATTTCCAAGACAATGCAAGATTACTTCATGTACGGTTATCAATAAGGATATTGTAATCCAAGACTGAGAAACAATAAGACAATTGACTACAACATGGCCTAACTCTCTAAGAAACTCCTAAACCTTAGGTTCAATCTCAATTCTACCTAGAACATTTTTTTGTCTAAAAAAATCTCCAAATTTCAGTCTACTCCCAAATCTACCCATGCTTCCAAAAATCAACATTGTTTTCTTCAAGATTATCTACATTAGGGCCATTAAAAGGTTTATCATCAAAATTTGCACCATCATCAACACTCTCACCATCATATGCAACAATAGTATCTTGATGTTATTAATACTGAAGAAACCGACAACGATTTTTTTGGAAGCGATGGCAGATTTAGGACTAGAGTGAAAGTTGGGATCTTTTTTAGACAAAAATAGAGTTTGTGGCAAAATTGAGATTGGACCTAAAGTTAAGAGTCTTTTTAGGGAATCAACCCCCAAAACTTAAGGTATATTCTAATTGAGATACCAGGGTCTGATCATTCTAGCCTAGGTAAACATAACGGAATGGCAATATCCCCTCTTATAGATGGGGAACTAATGAGGCAAGAAATTAAAGATACTAATTTAGGGTATAAGCAATAACAAATACCAAGCTTAAGCAAAACCAACACCGAGAAATTACTCATTGTTGAGGTCCTTCACACAACAACACTCATAGTTGGAAGCCAAACCGAGTACAATAAACAAAATGCTCCAGTCAACCCAAACACTTAAATTGGAAAACTTCTTTATAAGACACATCCAAACAGTAATTCCCACGGGAACAATTCCTCCAGGAAATGGAGATACTAACACAAAAGCAAGCTGAAAGGCAGACTTACCGGACTCTAAAGATCAGTCACCATCAAGTCAATATTTGTCTTCTTTCTAAGCAAAACGCTGCAATTATGGCAACAACAAAGACTATTTCACAGGTGACATTCACACATCCCACAACAAGGTTAGGATCCCAAAAAAGAAAATGGAAAAGTCCTCCAGAGAGACAAGCTGCAGCAAATTCATGACTTCTAAGTTCCATCCATATGAACGTCATTAAGATAAACAACATCCGTACCAATCATCAAATGCAATCATCATTCAGTTTATATTATCCACAACTCAATTATCTGATTTAATGAGTCTGACTATAAATCATATGGAGATCTCAAACTCACTGGTCTGTGTACAACTTTAAGTTCTCTGCATCAAAGTGCATTCCGATTCTCAGTATCCATGGACGTAAAATGCACAGGAATTGATAAAAACATATATTACAATTCATCTCGCCCAAAATATGATAAAATGCTCATGAATGGTAATAGGGGCAACGCTATCTTATTACCTGAATCTGACCCAGCAAGTCCAACATACTTTTCACCAACATCCAAGCCTAGCAAGCGGCCTTTTTTCTTCCTATACGCCATCAGTACGTCTTGGAACGAGCTCAAAGGTTTCACGTCCCTCATCTACAAACACAATGGACCCCGTTGACAAACTTCACTTAATGACTCAAGCTACATGCCTGGAAATGGATTCAAGCGAGACAGTAATGACAGAGAGATGAACTCTCATGAAGCAAATCAAACACCCATCACTATATCCATCACTATGTACTATTCGTAGTTTGCCAATAAAGTGATCCGACTGGGAGCAGCATAAGGAGCAGCTCTACAGCTAGTGGTAGCATCTGCGTAGCTATCACGGGTTACGCTAAAGCTAGTAGCTTGCATGAGCAATGAGCTCCAGCGACAACACGAGCTCATGCGGCATGGTGATCTAGCTACTTTGAAATAGAAAGCAAGCTAACGTCCGACCGAGAGACTGAATATAGTGTGCATCTGTCTCGCTCCTGTTCAATGAGGCATTAAGACAAACGCTTGATATGGACGGCCACGTATCAGAGCCACACGCGGACCACTTCGTCCACTTATGGCACCGCCAAACGCTTGTGATTTAATCAATGAAGGTGGGCAATTCTCCGGTCAGTTTGTGCTGAGCTTCTTACACTCCTCATCGCCTCCTTGGCACATTCGTGACTTCCATCGTTTACTCTTTCGCTGTTCTTTTGGCGGGTTTCGATTTCACGAACACTGGGAGAAATTGCACTCAAGACAGTGAAAACTTCCTCGTAACCGACCTTTTTCAAAATCTCTTTTAATCGCCGACTCAAGGTTGGGCCGGTTTAACCATCGGGAGCCGCCGGTTAGACCCGGTTTCATTCGAACGACTAGTCTTATATAGTTCGTTTTCTTTAAATCTAAGCTTTGGAAAGAAATAATGAAGCATTCGAATTGTTATGATATTGGAAATGAACCCGTGTGATTGAAGAGATGTTACAAAAATAAAAATAAAATGACAAAATCTCATATATCTAAAATATACGTAAAATATATGAAGGATATACAAAATGAAAAATTACATTGATACTTTTAGTTAAAGTCGGTATCAGTTATTTTTATTCCATTTTCACTCTAAAGCAACAAAAAAAAAAAATGGGGCTAAACAAAACCAATTGAAAATGCGATTGGTCAGGACACATGAACAAATCTAACTTCTTTATATCATTGGGCGCTTGAAAAAATTAGATATACTTAATTGATCTTCCTTCCGTAATACATTATCTTATTTACCGGTGCTTGAGGGTTTCTATAATCAGAGACCAACAATTTAAGTCGAATAATTAAGGGATTGTCCTAAATACTTTATATTTCAAATTCACTTTTCATGATCTCAATTTTGCATAAGAATATGCCTTTAAATGACAAAATGAATATCGATTTATAGTATATCATCACATATAGCTTTCATGTTTAGTTATATAAATCAATTATAAGATATTTCACATGCTTATTTCATAAGAATCGAGGATCAAAAGTATCAAGTAATGACCATTTTCAAGTTAATTCAAAAAAGCAAAATTGATTGTCACTCTCAACTTTTGGTAATTTAAGAGCGACGACATTCATCAACATATGATGCCTTTGAAGGATCTTTGTTGAATGGTCAAATGCAGAATCAAAATTCTAATTTTAGTATTTAAATTGACAAAAAAAAAAAAAAGAACTATAGCAAGTGTTCTCTAATAGTGATCAAAGATTTTTTTTTTTTTAAAGTCTTAAAATTCACCTATTAACTCTAGTACCCAAAAGGAAAGAGAAGATAACGATAAGAAAAAGAACTTGCCTACCTACTTTCCACCAAATTGAAAACATTAAAGGAAAAATATATGTGTGTGTGTGTGTGGGTTCCATCACCCTTTAATTATGCCCACTACATTCATTTTAATATATATATATAGCATTTTAGAGTCACGATGTAATGGGTTTAGGTACCCAAGCAACGCTTATATAGGATACGAATCTTTAATGGCTTGATCTTTTAAACGAGATGGTGAGCTGTGTAGGTTTAGAAAGTAAATCTAATAATTAAAAAAAGAGTTTGATAACGGTCGCAAATTGAAGTTTGAAATGGCAAACTAGACCTACTTTTATTCGAGCAACCAGGCTACATTAGATTGTAAACTTCTCAAATAGGGTACTTAAATTTAAATCAGTCAAACAGATAGGTTAGGTTGAATCGAAAATTGTCCGACTCAAAATTAACACATTTATAACGCAATAAAATAGCAATTCATACTCAAACCAATTTGGGCTCCAATTCTTAACAATGTTCCCTCCTTAAATTGTTGTCTCTAAAAAATGGGCGACTCCATGGACCGGCTCTTCAAGTTAGTAAGGGAGCTCGGGTGCTCGAGTCGAGCTGTGGGCTAAGATTTTATGTGGCCGATAAAAAACGTGAAGACATAGGTGAGCACCATACTAATGAACGAGAATACCTATGGGGACAATTCAATGAGCCAAGTTATGAGACCATGAAAATGGCGATAAGGTGAAGGATAGCGAATCTTGCCCGAGTGATGAGCAATGCCCACAGTTCTCGTGAACTGATTTGCTTTTAGGCATCGGCAGCCATAGTTGCCGAAGTACAACTATTAGCTTCCCATCTCTCTCTCTCTCTCCATTTTGATATGATTGACACCAAACTTATACCCAACTCAACCCATATTACTAATACCCATTTATTTAACATATTTTTAAATATTAGCAAATATGTTATTTGGATAAAATTTTACATCACATTTAAAAAGTAAATTATCATAATAAAAAGATGTTAGCAAATAAAACAAAAAATTAAGAAAACCTAAAATTAAAAAATTCATTAAAAAAATAGAAGTATTATATTAAAATGCCTATCCACGATGATATACGTGATGCTTAATTAGTCTTCACCAACTCTTGAATATGGTGCAATGAAAATGGGTTTGAGTGCGGATGTTTCCAACCCATTAAGATTTCCCCATGTAGTTCGACACTTAACTTTTGGACCCGTTTGAACCTATTTTTAATTTTAAATAACTCATTTATGACCTAACCCATTAATCAATTACAAAATGGGTCTGCTTAAATTTCATATGATATTGGAACCATGGGATCTTGAGTTTAATTACTCACGTCTCTTCCACCCCTTTTTTACAACTCCATTCCAATATACACTTTACTGATGAGGACAATATCAGTGTTGTAACTATCCTACCGTGTCTGTCTTGATGTCAAAACTCTGCAATCGATTATTTAAGTATCAAATTTTTTAAAAGCATACACATAAATAACTTTTCTGACAACTTAGCTTGCTAGAGAAATTTATATGACATCATTTGATAATTAAAACCCGCTGAGCCCTTTTGAAAAACTCAAGCACAAAAGTGACCCTCCATAAATTTTGTCATTAGATAAGTGAAAAGCTCCTTTGATTCACCCGAAGTTGCTCTTTAAATACCGTCGATTTTGACAATGTTAATGTCTTTCACAATTGTCGTAGTAATTGCTCAATTATTTAGTGATAATATATGCCACGATGTTACATGAAGTATCACGATGACAAGACTGTTTTCATTGAAGGGGGATTCATCATTACGCTTTTAGCTCATACGGATCTATCGAATCAGCGTACTGTGGAGTCATCATTTTAATACTAATCATTGGAGATTTCATTCTGTTCCGTTGCTTTTGCCTGTACTAAACTAGGATTCGATGTCCGTCAATGTCAGAAAAGCAAACCTAAAATCTTTTTTTGTTGATTCCATGCCGATGATGGGAACGTCCGTGCCATTATATTTCTCATTGTTTCTTCCTGTTTGAGCTACTTTCTTGCCATGCTCTTCTTGTTTGTTTGGTAAATCTTGTCTTATATGTGCAGATATCAGTGGAACAAACCATCAAATGTACAGTAATCCACACTTTAATAATACAGTTTTGAGATCTTTCATGTCGGATAATTATTCAAAAAGCTATAAATTTATTATATAACAACCGATTCAATTCTAACCATTTTAATTATATCAATTTAATCATAAACATTTTGATAATTTATCATTATAATCTTTCCAATCAATTTTTAACATATGCCATTCTTTTAAAACATGTTTTTGTCAAATCTTGCTTGAGATAACATCAAGATTTATGTAGATTTGCAATCAAGCTTCATTTGCACAAGCGCCTATAATAAACTCATTTCTTTTTTGGTATACACGTAATCTTCCTAGTTGCCCAAGGATTCTTTTTCATAGTCTCATCGTAATAGAGTACTTAGAAAAAGATTATCATGCTAATAGTTGGCATAATCTGATAATATCTCCTTGTAGGGAAAAAAAAATCTCACTTTATAGTAGTCGACATGGTTAGATCCAACCATTTGAATTATTTCTTTCCTAAGTTGAAAGATATTGATCGATCTCTTTTATTTTATCAAGCCCCATCTCAGATGCACAAAGTTGCATCCGACCTTATTCCTTGAAATAATATTTTGGCAAAACCAACTATGTGAAATTGTAGATCACACTAGAAAAAACGAAGTCTAAATAAGTCGGAAACACAAAATTGAGGTATAAATTATCAAAAACAATGGGGATACTCAGCAAAATAATTATGTACATTTGTAGGTGCTAAGGTACGTCTTAAACCATTTGTTCTTATATATACATACGTACGTACGTACGTACATATGTATGTATGTATGTATGTATGTATGTATGTATGTATGTATGTATGCATGCTTAATTGAGAATAGAGCTTGATGACTATGACATAGATCATGTCAATAAAATTTCATATGATATTTGACAAAACTATCTACTTGTTATTAATCGCTAAATGCAGAGGTTGTTTTGTTTTAGGTGGCATTGATATATAGCAAGCTCTATTACCATTGATATGATCCAACGTACAAAGTGGAAAAACTCGTGAAGACTTGAAGGACCTTAATAGAGTGAATAAGTCGGGGAGAACGGGAAGTTTATATGACTTAGAGGTACCATAATGTGAACAATTTGTGAAGTCTTATTCACTAAAGCATTCAGGAAGATCAAATGGAAAGCTATCCGTAAGTTAACTACCGGGAGGAAGTTTGGATAGACTCATAGATTGCTGATATGAGTAGCTTCATATATCACCTCAGATGAACGTGCATTGCCCGTATTTACAAATTATGATAATAAGACTCTTAGTATTTTTTTGCAATTTCATATATCACCTAAGATAAATGTGCATTGCACGTGTTTATAGAGTTTGATAAGCAGACCTAGATATTTCTTTTGACTATCAATCTAAGCCTCAAGAAATATTTACAACAAGCCATAGGTTGAACTCTGGAAGGGAAAACGAAGGAGAATCCAATCAAATTGTCAATCACTTTGGTGAAAAGGATTGTTTCCTAATATAAATAACTCTATTCATGGAAGCTACATTGGGAAGATTTAATTGTATAGGCGATTGGAGATTGTATTCTTTATTTTCAATAGATAAATTGATCTTCTTAGACTACATTTGATCATTTAAATTTCTAACCAAAATAAGACTTGATAGAATAAGATATGAAATTCGGGAGATTTTACTATATCATATCGATTATTTTGTGATTGCAATAATAAAATTGAGTATATTTACATCGTATTATCTATATTGTTTGGTTAAAATGCCATATCAATATAAATTTTATAGACGGAGATGATAAAAATCTCTTGTTCAACTTTATTTTTATTTTATTTTTCTCTCTTTTTTTTTCAATTTTTTTATTTCTTTCTTTTATCTTCCATCATTCTCTAATAAAATTTTATTAATAGAAAACTGTACTAATGTACCTAAAATACCTAATAAATATAAATATATTTATATATTGAATTTAATAGTACAAGATAGAATTAAATTATAATATATAAAAAAATGACATTAAATCAAAAAATAAATTTTTATTTTTATTTTGAATTTCTTATATTATAATTTAAATATTATTTATATTCAAATATTATTTTAAACTTGTTAATTTAAGAATTTTTTTTTAGTTGAAAAAAACTTTCCTATTATGGATATTAGAAATCTTATATACCTTTATCTTACCTCCTCGAGTGGATAATTTTATCCAGCATATATCTCATTTATATTCGATTTTATCTTATCTTGAACGAGTACTAAACGCGGGATATGATAAAAAAAAAAATAAAAAATAAAAAAATAATTGATGACCCGGTAGTCGGCGACGTAAACCCGGGGCACCGTGGAGGCGCCCACCTCCCACGTAAACTCCACTTAAGTCACGCAATGGGGGTGAGAAGTTTCAACCTCCCACGAGCACCCCACTTAAGTCATGCAATGGGGGCGAGATAGTTTCATTCTATCCTAAATTTTATCCTAACCACCAAACATAGCCCAAGATTATCCAACAACTAGTTTGGTTACTAAAAGGATAAATAAGAAGATAAATTTTATTCTATCCTAAATTTTATCCTAACCACCAAATGTAGCCCAAGATTATCCAACAACTAGTTGTTGAGTGAGAAGTTCATTTTCTGAGAATATTTTTCATTGATTGTAATCTCATATGAGGAGTGTAGGAGTGCCATAGTAGTGTTTAGGATTTGGTAGTGCAATCTATCAGTTTTGGGTAGAAGAAACATAGCCTACGTTTTACCTTTTCAAAAAATTACTAGTGGATTCTAGCCAATTGATAGCTATTAATCTAGAATAATGAATGTAGGCTTGATTAAAGTCAAACCACTATTAAAATATGTGTACACTACTTCTATCTCTCTATTTACTATCTTATTTGTAAAGCATTGCAGATGAGATTATTAGCTTCTTCTTGTATATATTAAACCGTTCTTGCATACATCAACCTTGATTACGATAATTTTGCAAAATCTATCAATTTTTTTATTATTGACCTATTTACCCCCTCTAAGTTGCATATTTAGCCATAACAGATTAAAGAACCCCTAACAAATGAGTGTGGTTAGCACAACGGCCTCGTCATCTCATGCTTGCCAATTTCCACAACGTCGCAAAGGAACATTTTAAGCAAAATTCTAGCCACCTTGTTCACTTAGGCACTATACCTCGTTTTTGGCAAGAGTTACAAATCTCAGTGTCTTGGATGGTGTCAACAATCGCGGCTCCATTCCAACATATGGTAGCTGGTTGCGCATCATCCTCACCATTTTCTCCATTGCAAAAAAAAAAAAAAAAAAAAAACCCCAAAAACTTCGACTTACCATAAGGTACGTCTTGCCCCTAAATTGAAAAATTGGGAATTTTTCAATCCACTTGCATGTTTTGCCTCATGATATGAGCTGACAATTATTTATTCTCCAGCTACCGACCTGATAGAAATAATTCGCGTGGATTTTGTTGACCGTACAATGCAAAATGTACCCACAAGGCATGCCAAATTACTATTGCCAAACATTTAATGCTTATGTTGTAGATTTGGGGCAGATCTTGTAGAGATTCTTGTCACTTCAATTTATGGCATCTCATAGTACCCCACACGCTTGCCCATTATTATTGCTCTTGATTTAAATGCCCGCCCCCTTCTCTTTTTCTTCCCTCCTTTATTTTTCCCCGCCTGAATAAATGCTATCGTTTTTATTGCAATGCTTGTAAGATAAGGAAGAAAGGAAGATCAGCCTCGACTTGACTGATTCATGGGGCTATAGGACATTTCGAAAGTGTTCAAATAATCGTGCTTCTAGAGATTATTGAAAAAGAAAGAAAAATAAGGAAGAAAAAGAGGCAAATTCAACCGGTCAAATCTCTTATGACGATTAATAAACTCGTTCTACATCACGCTCAATCTATTGCAATCCACAGCAATGATACCGATTAAATTGGTATTGTCTTGATTTAGAAATTCTAATTTCGAGAAAACATGATAGTGCCAATGTTTTCATTTGGCAACAAAGCCAAAGTATCAAATGGACACGAACTCCTGAATAAAGAACCAATATAGGAAATGTTAACATAAATTCGAAATGGGTCAGGAATTAAAGGGTGGGTCAACTGATCGAATCTTTTTTTTCCCCCTATAGGGTACAGAATAACGTTATGATATTCATTTAATACGTGGTAAGTAATTGTGGGACACAATGACCAAGTAGAGAACGAGAGAAAAGACTAATCAAAACGAGTCTTTCGTAATGGTCAAACATACAAAAGTAACGCTCCTCTGACTCAATCAAAAACGTCACGACACCGATTTTCATGATTCTTTGGACCCGAAATGACCAATGAGAGCTAGCAAAATCATATATTTTTTAAACGTTTGGACCGAGATGAAGAAGAATAACGCTGGAGTGACTCATTTTAAACGGTCGTAACGCATAATAATCCTCAGATGCAACGGCCGAATAGGGGAATGGCCAATCGATTGAATCTTTGGCCATTGTTTAGTCATGCAAAATAAACCTTCTAGGACTCATTCAAATCAAGTCGCGGCTTGCATACCGACGGATACACGCTAGGTCAAGTTTGACCAACTTGACTTCCCCATACGAAATTTCCAAGCCAAATTCAACACGCAATTTTCGCTTAATATTCTTTTTTCTTTTCCCATTTCATTTTCCAAATTGTTTTTTTTTTCGAAATTTGTTAGCAGTTAATGGTCCGGTAACCGATGGGTGGGACCCGCGGGCAGGAAAAATTGGAGGAAAAAAAAAAACCGAAGATTGTCATGTCGGTGGAAATTGCCAAAAGAAATTAAAAACGAGCAACAGAAAAAGGGAGGAAAATATGGAGGCGATTGCCCGGCAAAAAAAAAATATTCATAAAAGAGGAAAAAGGAAATTAAAAAAAAATATTAAATCTCAAGACACCGCACTCTCAACGATTCCATTTCCGTCCTCCTTCTCCTTCCTCCTCCTACTCCTTTCTCCATCTCCATCTCTCTCTTTCTCTCTCTATCCATCTTTCCTTTTGGAATCCTTCAAAATCCGATTTTGTCAAAGCGTTCAAACTCAACGCTCGCTTGCCGTTTCTGGGTTCGAATTGGAATCGAGGAAAGGGAGGAAATGAATGGAGATTGAAGGCTGAATAGTGAGAGCGACTTTCGCCGCTGTCACTGCCTCTTTCTGCGAGGGATCGTCGCTTCAGGTCCTCTCTAAAGCTCTTTCGCCTCGCTTTTTATCCTGCACCTTGCGCTGCTCCTTTCTGTCGTTTTTTAGCTCCTGGGTCGTCTTGGGTTGAGGCGGTGATGCTCGTCGAAGAACTCGCCTAGAGCGCTGGCTTCTGTTGACTGGGCTCTGGGTTCGGTGGAGATTGATAAAAAAGAATCGGGGGGACTTGGCTGAGTAGCGCGCTGGGTTTGCAGTAGAGAACGAGTGAGTTTAGGAATGTACTGGGTCTGGATGATTCAGGTGTTTGAGAAATTTTTCGTTACGTGCGAAAGAACTTGAAATGTTGAGTCCAAGGCTTCACTTCTTCTGGAGCTCTTTGATGGGTGGGTGTAGATATGTGAATTGAACTTGGTATAAGCATCTGCATGTTAACTCTGTTCGAGAAGAACTTTGAGTGCAGAATGGGCACGGTTTAGTCACGGTCGTTGTTGAATTTGGTCAAGGTTCTGAACTGGGAACTATAAGCTTTTGACGTTTGATTTTAAGATATTGCTACCCGTTTTGTTGATAACAATTTCTTGAGTAAATGAGGATTGTGTTTGAAGCTACTGATTGGAACTTGTGCTTAAAAGTTCTAGTAAATGCTGGATCTTCAAGATTTGCTGTTGCTCTTTGTTGAAATCTGTAACCGGGATGGGTTGTAAGTGCTCCAAGCTATTCGTCTGTTTCCAAGGTTCAGAACAAGGTTCAGCAGCCCCCGAGGTCAAGGGCATTGGTGAGTGGATTATGTTTCTACTTTGTTCATGTACTGGTTTGATCAATTGTGGTAAGTGAGAATGTTGTCTGCGTGCAGAAGATGAGCAGAAAGGTGAACTTGATGGTTTGCCTCCTTTTCAAGAATACACGTTTGATCAGCTCAGGAAGGCAACATCTTGGTTTGCTGTTGAAAACATTGTGTCTGAACATGGGGAAAAGGCGCCGAATGTGGTCTACAAAGGAAAACTGGAAAATCAAGTGCGAATTGCTGTAAAGCGCTTTAACAGATCATCTTGGCCTGATGCCAGGCAGTTCATTGTATGCTGTGTCTCCCTCTAATATAAAATTACTATGATTTGGTCCTGAAGATATTTTTGTTATGCTGGTCACTCTGACTGGTGAAGTGTCAATATAGTGCTGCGATATGAAATTTTAGTCGCTTTGGCTCTATGGGAGCCCATGGCTGTGTCATGCTGACGTCCGAGCAACCTAAAGTTAAAAAAATTTACAATGGAGCATTTTTCTGGCTACCTGTGACTGAGTTCTAATCTTATATTATAGGAAGAATCAAGAGCTGTTGGGCAGCTCCGTAACCAAAGGTTGGCAAATTTAATTGGTTGCTGCTGTGAAGGTGATGAGAGGTTACTCGTTGCGGAATATATGCCCAATGACACATTACCAAAACATCTTTTTCATTGTAAGTTTGTGTCTCATGGCTACATTGATTCATTTTCCTTCATATACATATACCTCTTATTCTAAAATGTCTAACTTGTTCTACTCGAGCCGTCTATCAGTACCTCTCGTTTTGGGTATCCACTCCATATATTGGTAATTGTCAATGAAGTTGTAAATGGTGTTCACTTGATAATATGTGTGTGTGCGCGCGCGCGCGTCCCTCTATTTGGGTGAATTCAACCTTGGCATCTCCAAATGGATGTCTTACATTTTATTCATTTTTAATGTGGATTTTTCTTTAGACAAAATCATTTTCTTTGAACTTTTGTGTTTCCTTTCTCCTCATCACTCCTCAGTGTTAGCCCAGTCAAATTCTTGGCCTGTTTATATGAGATAACTGGACCTGGGTGAAACTGGTTTTGGGTACTCGCAATTTTTAGTCCCCGGTACAGTATTATCCTTTTTAGCAACATTCTCCTTTCTTTCTGCATTTGGTTTCATAGTTTTCTTTAACCTTTTAAGAGAGTTGGTACATAACGGAAGACTGAATTTGGAGTATGTTTTGACTCAGGGGATACACAGCCCATGAAATGGGCAATGCGGCTAAGGGTGGCTTTGTATCTTGCACAAGCTTTAGAATATTGTACTAACAAAGGACATGATCTTTATCATGATCTGAATGCTTATAGAATCCTTTTTGATGGGGTAAGCATGAAATTTCCCAGCTACAATCAAGTTAATACAATATAATCTTACAAAATGCCATTTCTCAGGAGGGCGACCCCAGACTTTCATCGTTTGGTCTTATGAAGAACAGCAAAAATGGAAAAAGCTACAGTACAAACTTGGCCTTTGCTCCTCCTGAGTATCTGAGGACAGGTATGAAAAATGCATGTAAATGTGTGACGGGCCCTTTCTGACTGTAAATGAAGCAGTTGCTTTTGTATTTGGACATAAATGGTATGGACATGTGTAAGCTTGTCTATCGAGTGCCATTCTTTTTACTCTTTAAGAGTTTTAACAGCTGTTCAAGCTGTCAAGTAATGGATGCACTTGAATATTCGGTAAGATACTGGTGATTTTGAGGTCACTCTGGAGGAGGAATAGGCTGATGGAATGGATTGAGCTCTTTACGAGTGTCTTCAGAGGACTTATGATCATCATGTGTTCTTCTCTAAATTTTTAGTTTGAAAAACTAATACAGAAACACTATGTCGGTTTGCTATCTGACTCTTCTTGATGGTTTTTGCTACAAAAGGATGTTGTTCACCATTAATGCATTGGACATGCCTCTCGACACTGATCAGGTGGACCATGGATTTTCATTGACGAGTTATTGCATCATCCTTGTGTTCTGCAGGACGCGTCGTTCCTGAAAGTGTGATGTTTAGCTTTGGTACTGTTTTGCTAGACCTTGTTAGTGGAAAGAAGATTCCTCCAAGCCGTGTAAGTTGCTTCCTGAAGAAGGCAATTGTGACTAAGCAAATTTATCGCTGCTTGTTATTTCTTTTATTATAAAAGTGAGTTTAGGAGTAGGTCACGTGTAATTATTTTTTAAACCCAAAGAGGGCACAAAGAATACTCTGATTGTGTTTCTTTGATAAATGTGTACGGTTATCAAAGTCAAAAACTGGTTCCTCATCAAGTTATTACAAATTTTAGATACCTGCAGATGAGCTCTTTTTTTAGTGGTGTTAGTTGTCCTTTCCTTTTTTGCCAGAATAAGTGGTGGTAATTAAAACAGGCTGGTACTCTGCAGGGTTTGAAGTTGGTTCAAGTGCCATGAGATAAAAACATTTTAATTTTGCTTGAAAAAAAGGAGCAGTGAGTACAGCACAATATAATTCACATGGCAGGTCTCCTCAAAGTTCAGTCACATGCTAATGATTGCACGTAGTGTGCTGTAAATCATGTCGACCTGGTGTCAGAGTCTATTCAGTAATTTGGTCGCTGTTATCTCACTGTGACGGCTTAAGCGGCTGCCTTCTGACATCACATTAAACCAAAATCTTTGGTTTCGACCCATTTTTAGCCAATATTATGCTGTCCGAATCAAAATTACAGTTGATTGTATAAATTCCAATTCTAAAACTTGCTTAATTTGTAATCAGGCACTTGATCTAATACGGGACAAGAACGTTCAGATGCTCACGGATTCATGCCTGGAAGGTCAATTTTCAGAAGATGATCGCACAGCTTTATTGCGGTTAGCTTCACGTTGTTTACAATATGAACCCCGGGAGCGGCCAAATCCAAAGTCCCTAGTTGCTGTTCTGGTTCCTCTTCAAAAGGATATAGAGGTTGGTAATTTTAGTTTCCCCAATATCTTCAAGAATGTTGCCATCATGCGCAGTGCAAAGTAGAAGAAATTATAGTTCAGAGCTATCTAAAGAATTTCCATGTCGAGAGAACAGCAGCTAAATAACTGGAATATTAATTAGTATAAGCATGAAGGAAATGTGAATTCTGTACATCCTTAAAAGTTAAAGGTCACATTTTTCAGTTGCACGTATGTTTAACTATAAATTTGGAAGATCATAAAAGCAATGGGAGTGTGTGTATAGGATGGTTTGCACATGTGTGCGCGCGCGCACGCATACTTTGGGCTGGGGAGCCAGCAATAATTTCTTGGAATCAATGATATGTCAGTACACCTTATCCTCTCATCCCTTCTAATCTTTGTGATGGTATGCAATGATACACTACACTGACTAGCAAGTGCGATATGTTTTCCCCCTGATTTTGCTGGATTGAGCTTTAATTAATCACTCTGCCCTTCAGGTCCCTTCTCATGTGTTGATGAGCATCCACCATGGTGATTCATCCCTAACCCTATCAGCTCTTGGTGAGGCATGTTCCAGGAAGGACTTGACTGCCATACATGAGGTCTTAGAAAAACTTGGATATAAAGATGATGAAGGAGCAGCTACTGAGGTTAGTTTCTGATTAGATAGTGGACATAAGGTCTGTTACTGCATCATCTGGGTACCGTAGGACCTTGCATAAAGTTATCCTGGAGAGGATTTTCTAGCCTGCTTCTCATTCCATTCCTCTCATGAGATAAGATAACACACTGGTTTTGATTAGAAATGCTACTATTCTGTTAGTATATGATGTCAAGTGAATTACCCAGGGTAAAATGCATCTTAGACAGCAATATGTTGCTGGAAAATAACCTCTCTTTGCTGTCACTTGACCAAGAAATGAACCTATCACTGCTATTGGCTTTCTATTTATTTTTACTCTCTATAACAAGTCACGATGCAGACTGTAATTATATCTTGCGAGTCGGGCTTCATATCAAATGTCATTTACATGTCCTGTGCCTGTCCCATCTCTTAAAATTGCTGGACTCTCCATTTTGTCCTGCTGCACCGTGACTGGTGTTTAACCCCAATTATTGTAATGTGCAGCTTTCATTCCAGATGTGGACCAACCAGGTGCAGGATACTCTGAACTCAAAGAAGAAGGGAGATGTTGCTTTCCGGCATAAAGATTTTAGAGCTGCAATTGACTGCTATACTCAGGTTATTGCAATCTTCTTTTTTATTTATAAAAAAAATAATAAAAAAATAATAAAAAATAATAATAAAAATAATAATAATAATGATCAATAACTAATATATAATGAAGTCACCCTTTTGGAGAAATTAGGGCTTACATGTTTTGGCTGGATAGGAGAATGTGTTCATGTTTGTACTTAAGTTTTTGTTCATGTTTACCAGTGTCTTTTACAATTTGAGCTACTAGTTCTGTGACAGGCATCCATCAATGTTGCTAGTGGATACTTTTTCCTTGAATTGTGGATACAACTGGGTATGGTTGCCCTTCAGTTTTCATTTAACCTGATAAATTTAAGCTACAGCCCCCTTAGAATGCACAGCATATGATGATTCTCCTTGCTATCCAGTAGGTTTAATGTTGGTGTGACGTTCAGTGAATCTGAAGGCACATTCATCACGAATCTCATTGTTTCATTCAATTTTCAGTTCATTGAAGTCGGAACGATGGTGTCCCCAACTGTTTATGCACGGCGCAGTCTATCTCATCTCATGAGCAACATGCTGCAAGAAGCATTTGATGACGCAGTGCAAGCTCAGGTGATATCTCCCGTCTGGCACATAGCATCCTATCTGCAAGCTGTAGCTCTTTTTATGATGGGGAGGGACAACGAGGCACAAGTGGCGCTTGAAGAAGGTTCCGTCCTCGAAAGCAAAAGGAATGCTGGCTCATGACCTGGAAACTGCAAATTCAACATTAATTTGAAACAGCATAGAGATATTCCCTGTAAAGAAAGAAAAGCTTTAAAACAGAATGAACCTGCTGGTTGCTCACTTGAGTAAACAGATACTAATCAAACACAGAAAAAAAAACCATTGAGTTGAACTGCACATATACCTCAGAGCCCGTGTATATGGTCGGTTAATACTTGTCATCTTGAAGCATTCTTTTTTCACATTCCCAGTTAGGATGATCCGTTCCGTGTGCCGAGGCAAAGCAGGCATTCTATGAGAGGTGTGCCCTGGTACAATGTGTAAGTAGTGAATGTCCCGAATCAAGGCATTCTTCGGTAGTGTGTTGGGCGGTTGTCATTTTATACAGAGACTTCTTCATAGTTGAAAGGGTGAATTGCTATAGTTTTGAGAGAGATAGTTGCTAGTGCCTGTAACTTATGTACAGCACAATGGTTCATTTGTTCATGTTGAATTAACTGACTGTTTCTCTAGCAGTGTTCTCTATTTCTCTCTTTCAATAAAGTTCTCTGTTGCTTTATGGTGCCATAAATCTATGTTCCGTAGCCCTTTCTCACCGACCGTCCCGAATCTTATGACGGGGAACGAGAAACGAAACATCGACTCGAGCATGAAAGGCAGGTGTCTCCGTGTGTTGTGTTCATTTCTGGTAAGATGATGTCAATTTATCACATCCCTTGCTTGAACTTTGGATACACGACCCACAAGAAATCGATAGTCTTCCTCTCCGTGCGAAAGATGGTCTCCTGCTAAATATCAATCATCTGCTGCAGGTTATTATCTGCTTCTAATGTAGTTTTCGACGTCTTCCTGACCTCCGAATCCATGTATGCTGGCCGGAGAATAAGTCCTGTCTATCGGTGCTGTGATGAAGAAGGATAAGATTCTTCCACGTGAAGGATGAGGTAGTTTATAATACTGGTCGATAAGGAATAATATCTTCCGAAAAATGAGAATCTTTAAAGAGATGTATATTCGTATCCTCATGAAGACTCTGATTTTATGTATATTCCTATCCTCACGAAGATTGTGATTAATTATTAAATCAACTCGAAATCACTCCAAGTTTACAATCATCATGAGAAACAGGACTAATAGTCATGGGAAGAAATTGAGAGTTTAAATTGACTCAATCTTTAAAATTCTACTAATCATCTAAACTAATACGTATTATAATGAATCATTTTGATAAAATTGACTCATTCCTCCCCATTATAAATTCTTTTTGGATAAGTTCTCCATGTTGATGCATAGATGTACTCAACCACGAGTAACGATATTGATATCAACTTTACATGTAAATGGCAATTCTTTTTCTTAGAAAAAAAATGTATCTTTAATAGAATCATATCTATATTAAGATTAGATCATACAATGTAATTTTCTTTTTCTTTCCTTTCCTTTTCTTTTCTTTTGTGGGTGGGTTAATTTGAATAATTCACGGAAAAGAAGAATTGCAGGGCAAAAAAAAAAAAAAAAAAAAAGAAAAAAAGAAAGAAAAACCAAGATCAAAGATCCGAACTTTAGCATTATGCTGGCGCAACCGACGCCGTTCGAAGCTTTCGTGTACTCACGACTCTGTCGTCGCCGCCATTCCGGACACACTCGAACCTTCGCGTCTCTCTTTCTCTCTCCACGAGCGCAGGCGCTCGGCTTCGCAAGATAGAAAATTTGACCGCACCCAATTCGCGCAATCCGATCCGTTCCATTGGGTCGACGGCGCCGGAATGAGGAATCGGAGGTTCGCGCAGTTCCCGACGAGCGACGACGAGGAGGACGAGCCGCAGTCCCGGAAGCGGGTCACCCGCTCCTCGAAGAGTCCCGCGGAGAGCGAGGCCGACTCCAGGGGCAAGCGCCGGAAACTGGTGAAGCTCGCGGACGAGGAGGAGGCGGCGGACGGAGGAGGCGGAGGCGGAGGCGGCGGCGGTGGCGGCGGCGAGCCCGGGGCTGATCAGGAGGGCGGGCGAGAGGAGAAGGATGCGAAGAGCAATGTGAAGAGGAAGAGGAAGAAGAAGGAGGAGGAGGAGGAAGAGGAGGAGGAGGAGGACGCGGAGGAGGAGGAGGAGCCCGACGAGGACGCGAAGCCGATCGGCGAGGCGGTTAGGTTTTCCGGCAAGGGGAGGGGGCGGAGGAGCCACTACGAGGGGTTCGAATTCGATGGGAATCAATACGAGCTCGTGAGTATTTGCTCTTTTTTCTATTTTTTTTTCTCTGTTCGCTATCTGGTCACTGTAAATTGAATCGAGTGATGTATGTGTTCGTTTGAAGATGGGAAGCTCGTCAATTCGCTGCTTGATGAGGTGTTGAAGAGAGGCCTGGAATTGGTTCCTCTCCATAAGGTTTTAGGGTTTTCACTCGGTGATTTCTACATCGGATGGGATCGTTCGGTTTTCTCTCCCTCTCGTGTTGTTTTAGGTTCTTCACGTTGTGTTGATCTACTGAGAATTGGCTTTTCAGCCCATCAAATTTTGCTTTCTTTTTTTCTGGAAAAGATAGCTTTGACTACGGTGTCATGATGTCTCCTTTATTGGGACAATGCATTCCTTTGGTCAGGATGATCACTTAGGCCTTGTAATTCACTGAAAGATATACGTCTTGCTTTTCTTAATCTAGTAAAAAATATTGTTCTTGGGTTTTCTTTTTCACTTCAGATCACTTGTTGACATTTTGTTTGCTTGTTTGTTCAGTCTTGTTTGATGTTGTAATCCAGGATAAATGCTTAGACAACTTAAATGATATAATCCTCTTTGGAAAAATCTTCACCGCTTTTCTCTAACCAAAGTTGGAAGTCTTTACTTTCCTTCTTCTTCAAACTTTTGGTTAACTTCTCATCTTATTGTATCGTGGTTATCATTCAGGAGGATCCTGTACTTCTAGTCCCCGCTGAAAAAGATCAAAAACCTTATGTGGCTATTATCAAGGTAACTATTCAAGCCCTCCATTTTTGTTCAGTGCCTCCTAATCTCGCTGTTTGGTCTCAGAAAACTCATTCCAAATTATGTAAAAAGTATTAATGATCATGTTAATTTAATTTAAAGTTTGATCACTTTACTTTTGAATGGTTATCATTGTGAGTTAGCATTGGAAGTTCTGAGGAACGGTATGTTATTGAACGAAAATACAGAATCTTGAACAATGTCAAACATATCCTCTTCTGTGTATTACATGTAATAAGGACTGGTGATCTTTGGATGTTATGTGTGTATCAAGGACTTTAGCAGCTACTGAATTAGATTCAGCCTGCAGTTTTCTGTGGTTTCTGAAGAAGCTGATAAATGGTAGTATGGAACAGATTAGTTGGGGATTGGGTTTTGACTTCCCTATGAGTTTAATCAGAAGAGTGGATGTCTGACTTTAGGTTGTCCTTATGACTAGAGGTTTGTTCAAGAGCTTCATCCTACAAGGACTGCTATATCATGAAGCATATTATGAGTTTTTATGTAATGCTTGTCGCATTATTTGTTCAAGTTTGCCCCACTTTTAACAATAACGAATCAGATTAGATGATGGTATATATCTCTCTGTTTCATCTATTTATCCATCAGCTCCCTCCGTAGGGGCTTTTGTTACATGGGCATTGGCCTTATTCCTAGGTAAATATTTCTGCATTATGGTGGTTGATTTTCTTTTCTTTACTTGAATTTTGCCTTCTCTCTTTATTAGCTTGTGAAAACTTTGTTGCTTTGACAACTGTCCTAGAAAAGTTTGTACCCTTGATTGCTATTATGTTTTGTTGAGTAGTATTCAGTTAAGTACTCATCATCTGATTATTCAGGATATTGCACAAACGACAAAAGGAAGTGTGATGGTTACTGGGCAATGGTTCTACCGCCCTGAAGAGGCTGAGAAAAAGGGCGGTGGGAGTTGGCAGTCACGGGACACTAGACAGCTTTTCTATAGTTTCCATCGGGATGAGGTTCCCGCAGAATCTGTGATGCACAAGTGTGTGGTCCACTTCGTGCCAATTCACAAGCAACTTCCTAATCGAAAACAAAATCCTGGTTTCATTGTGCAAAAAGTTTATGACACCGTTGAAAAGAAGTTGTGGAAGTTGACTGATAAGGATTATGAAGACAACAAACAGCATGAGATAGATCTTCTCGTTCAAAAAACCTTACAACGCTTGGGAGATCTTCCAGACATTGATACAGAGGATGCTCATGCTGATCAGGAAGATCAGTTGAAGAGAAAAAGGAGCTTCCGACGAAGGAACATGTCACCTTTGGATGTCTCTAGAGAGGAAGATTCAATGGCCAAATCAGATCAACACTTCAAAGCTGAAACACCAGGAAGTTGTACAAGTAACACCTCTGAATACTATGCCATTTTAGTCAAGTTTAATGAACTGACTGGGGAAAGTGCTCGTGATAAATGGTTAGAGAGGCTTCTTCAGGCAGTGCAGTATGTTTGCGCTTCTGAAGGAACTAATGATGAAAATGAAACTAAATGTTCTGAAGGAGTCAATGGATCTCAAGAACAGAAAGTGAAGGTATGGATGACATTTTTTTAATTAAATTAAGTTTCACTTTGGAAGTGGATGATGATAGAGATGTTGAACTTGTGATGTTATTTTTATTTGCTTTTAGGTTGAGCATCCTTTAATTTGGCCAGATGCTGCAGTGTCAGCAGTAACTGCCCTTGAGAAGGCTTCACATCAAACCCTTTCGTCAGATTTTCAGAAATATAATCAGAAGTTGAGGCAGTTGTTGTTCAATCTGAAGGTAAGAAATTGTTTGGCCTGTTATGGAAAATCAATAGCATTCTAGCCGAATTCTGAGCACACATCCATGCAGGAAAAGCTCAGTGGTTTGCCTGTGCCTTTTGCTGTATAAGTTTTCCTGAGAATGGTATAAATGCGATTTCTATACTTTTTTTTTTTTTTTCTTGCAGGGTAATGCGCTTCTAGCCCGCCGTTTATTAAATGGAGAATTGGAACCTTCCAAGATACTGAACATGTCGCCCAGCGAGTTGAAGGTATTCTATCTATTGTTAAGTTCATGTGTTCATATTATCAAACTGGATGGCTAGCTTTATATATGCCAATAACTCAATTATTGGTAAAAAAGAAATTTTCGTTTCCACCAATAGCATCATTTAGGTTCCTGTTTGCATCTAGATTGGCCCATAAACTCTAGTTACTTTGTTTTTTGTAGAATATTATTCTACATTTTTGTTCTTATGCGACAACCTTCATGTGGTAATTTGTTTCTTTTAACTCTTCAAATGGACAAAGTGAGGGCAATTATGTGAAGTTTTAGTTTTCATGAATTGATTTTTGCACAAATGGAGCTCTAATAATAAGTGAGAAGAATTTTTCGCCCTTGCTTTGACCAATGAAATGATTTCAGGAGCTGATATGGAGAGAAATTATCTTGGAATAATTTGATTTTGTTATATGGATCCTGTATGCATTAGTCAGTAAATCACAAGTGGAGTAATGCATGGGAGTATCAGTTTAACCGTGTCTGTTTCACTAGTTCATATTTCTTTTCTATTACACCTGTTCTTGACTTCATAATGTTGTGCTTTAGTACTTATTTTGATGAGGTCCGCTTGATATCACGTGCTTGCTATTTTTCAGAACTAGAAATATAGCCTGATGTTGTTATGGAGGAAGTTTGCTTCTGGTGCTTATCCAACTTGCTGTGATAAAATCATAAAAGTTGGTAGTTTTGGTTACCAATTTCAGAGACATTTGGGGTGGCTTAGAAGATAAACATTTTTTTCTAGGCCGTACCTTCAGCTTTGGCTCTTTGAAAAGCTTCGGCTTTATTGAATTTACTATTGGCATTCTACAAAGTTTTGAATTGTTTCTGTTATGTTATGATTATTATTTCATGAACTAATTACCTACGTTGTGGTCACAGCTGTTTTACTGTGGAAATTGATATTGTTAGTGGTTGCTAATTCACAAGTGAATTAATTAGCATGTTTGTATCTGATATCAGATGGTGTAGCCAAGTTCTTGCTTTATGATTACCATCATCCTATGGTCTTTTAAACTAAACAAGTGACTGCTCATTTTCCCCCCGTAAAAATCACAGGAGGGCTTGACTGCAGAGGAGACAGCAAGAAAGGAGCCAGAGGAGTCGGAGTGCATGCAGGTCACTTTTCCATCATCCTCAAAAGTTCAAAACTGGTTACTGAAGATTCAGTACTGCTATAATTTATCTCTGTGATCATTGTCACTTATTGCTATCTTATTTTACCTGGTGAGCAGATGACGGATGCCCGTTGTTCTAGATGCAGTGAGTTTAAAGTCGGTGTGAGAGACATCATCCAGGCTGGACATGGAGATCGTTACCAGGTACTTTTCCTTTGCTGATCAATTATTATAGCTTTCGTTGGATCAACGAATCATTCTGAGTGGACAAGTTTTTATAGTAGATTTCAACGTGAACAAATCAGTATTACAGTTAAATCTATATGGTGGTGGGCTATTTCTTTAGTTATGAGCCAGAGCTCTTATGGTTGTCATGGAGTTATTCTGTGATATCTGGTCAGTGTGTGTTGTGTGGAGGCTATATGTTCTGTCTTATCCCGGTTGATTTAACTGAAAGTGTATGGCAGCCGCTAAACAACTATGATATGTGCACTGACTGTTGTTTCATTCACCACGACAGATCCTGTTTGGTCTTAATGGGGAATAAATATCTGCTTGTGTTTTATAATGGGCCAAAGAACACAAGAAAACAGGTTGTCAAGATTATTGGTATTTAAATTCCTCATCATAAAGGCTCAAAAATTCCAGTATCAACAGTACCTTGCACTTTCTTAACTAAAGTTGCTGCTGATATTTTCCTCCTGATGCCTTGTTTTCCAGAGGTTTTAATATACAGCCTGATTGTCATTTTAGTCAGATTGGCTGCTTTGGAGCTAGAGCCACATACAACTGGAGAGACTGATTCACTGCTCCATTTTGAGTGAATTGTCATGTATTCCAAGTTGGAAGGGGATAGGCTGCTACATATAGCATAAGAATTTCTTTGCATTTTTCTCTCACCTTGCTTTTAGTTTTTCTCTGCACTTTCATTTAATTTAATCCTTATCCAAATGCACCTTAAAAATGACCTTACATCTTGACGGTTTTGCTTGCAGTCAATTGACAATTCTGTGATAATGATACCGTTGCCTTACTTTTAAAACTTAATGCTGAGACTCTAGAAATTTTGGTTTCAGCTGGAGTGCATTGCTTGTGGACATTCCTGGTACGCATCTAGAGATGCGGTGTCGATGCTGACAATAGATGGGCCAAGCTCCACCAGAAGTGTGGGTACTGCACCATGGGCAACTACCAAGTTCGAAAGTGTGGAGAAACAGCTGGCTAGTCCCCGAGAATCTACCAAGCCACTGGAGGATGCTTTTAAGAAAAGCACTGAAGCTAAAATCCCATTTTTAGAAAGGCAGAAATCGGTTATCAAGTCCAAGTTAGACGAGAACTCCGAAATCACAAAATGAGCTAAGTAGGCACTTTTTGCACCTTCGTAGCATCCTTAACTCAGCAGTGGTCAGCGAAGGTTAGGAGCACGATGTACAGTTGTTGTGGATAGTCGTGCTGCTGCTGTGTTCATAAATAGGTGTATAGTCTCCCAATATCTAGTCATGAGATTGGATCAATGCTGGCCGAGATAGAATTGACCAACTTTTTTTTATAGAGATGCATACAATTTCTTGCTCAATCTTTTCAAGACAAACGAGTGAATGGAGGGTTGGTTTGCAATATGCCTGTTGCGGCGTGCTGGGTAGGGTACTGGCTGCAATATAACCTGCAGTATGATTGTTCATACGGTGCAAAAGTGACATTGCCACCCCTACTGCTCATTGCGGCGAACAGGTAATTTCATTGTTCCATCTATCTAGGGATGACCTTTTAGTTGAGCCTCGGTTTCGATATGAAGCGTCTGCAAGTTATTGCGATTGCAGTGTGCCGATAAGAAACTTAGAGATCACGATGCATCTTTTGCCATGCATTGTCCGATGGAAGCCCTCTAATTAAGTTATATCATGTGGAGGATTAAGGATCGACAACCAAAAGTTTAAGGAGGTCGCTTGGAATGGTATTCAAGTAATGATCTGTTCATCAAAGTCGCATATTCCGGTTGGTAGTATGTTTCATCATGTTACATCCGCCATTATTACAACTCGTCTCCTCCCCCTCCTAAATACTCTTTCCATCTTGTGCTTGTCCATTTCACGTCCTAACAACCTGGTGGTTGGGTTGGCTGCTTCTTTTCATGCTCGCCTCCCTTTCAATTGTTGCAAAGGGTGCTGAGGAACCTACCTTGTTAATTATTGTTGGGAAGGTTCATCCATTGAGACTTTTGGAAATAGTCAGCAAGAGGCAAATGGGAATCGTTAAAACGTCAAGTGTTTTGATTTACATGCGACAAAGTCAGCGTACCAACACCAACTAACCTCGGAGGAGAAGCTTCAGTTGTCTGTTCAACACAGCTTTATTTGATGCACATGAGATGTCACGTCAAAGCTTTTGCATATCCAAGGTACAACAAACGAAAATATCAAAAAAAAAAAAAAAAAAAAAGAGTGGAGGAGCCTTTGCTTCAACTTTGAGAAACTGTTCAAAAAGTCTAAATCACGATCAATTCGGTCGTAAACTTTTTATTTATGTTATTTTGATCTTAAATCTTTTGATAGTTGGTCAAATTAATCATTTTACTTTAACAATGATCCCAACTCCTCTAAATCTGATCATCAACTTTTGGTGCGGATTAGCAACGGCATCAAATGTTCTGCTGCTCGGCATTACTAACAAACGAGGAGCAATTTCCCTAATTGCAGATTAAGAAGTGGAGATTATCGAGGATCTTAAACGGTACTTTTCAGCCACCTCCTTTAATAAATTAGTAGGGGGAGGGGGCTCATCAATTAAAAAGTGGGAAATGGGATTTGGAAGTTGGGGGAAGATTCCGTGGGCTTGATGTTGGACCGACAATCGCTTTCGAGATTTGGCTTTGGCTTCCCCCTCCCGCCAACGCCCCCATCACATGCTCCCCCTCTTTTATTAATATCAGAGCCGAGGTACACGTCGTCAATCGGTCAAATCCCCCTGTTCAAATCCCCATTTTTTACGATATTGCCCTTCCTTTTGCTTCTTTTTTTTTTTTTTTATTTTTTTTTGAGATTACATAACAGTAGCCTTTCGCTTCATGGCTCATTGGAAAAAGGGTAATGGGCAGATAGACCGTGCATCGTTTTGCATGCGTTTCTCGGCCATTAATCTTATAGGTGTGATAGAAAGTCAAATGTTCAATTCGGGGAGATTTTGGCCAAAGTTATCGTGACTCTATACTTGAGAGTGTATTTCTCACCTTTTATTTTCTTTTACTAGCTTTAAAATGGGTCATTGCTTTTTTATTATTATTATTATCTTTTGCTGAGATCGGATTTGATAGTTCGAGATTGGATTTGATTGTATCTATCTCTCATGTCAAGAGAGATGATTTAGTTAACTACCTTTGATAAAATGATTGCGATTTCTTCATACGCTAGCGTGATATCTCAAGATGTCGACATATATATGATTTGTTACGATTTCACTAGTCTATCCTCCTTGGCATGTATTAACCACTCCAAAAACAAGGAAGGACAATCATTTGGACCACTTGGGATGGTCGCTTTCGCGTTAGTTTCCATTCAAAGCACTTCGCCATCAACGAAGCTGTTGTGACGATTTCAAATCGAAGGTGAATGTTTTGGCCATTTCTTGGTCAACTAGAAGTCCAAGGTGGGATTCCCTATTTCACAGGGGTGGATCTGAAAATTTTAACCCCCATAAAACTATATCAATATTCAAATATCTTATTCTCTTATCAGCGAGAACAGCCAAATTAAATGTTGTGATTCCTGTCTTGATGTCCTCAATTTCCTAGGCATTTGAATAATCATTTCTCGTGGGACTGCTGCTTTGGACACCAGCCCTTTTTCCCTGATTGATTAGCCTTTAAAATTTATCCAAGAGACTGCCCCGGGGCAGCAGTAGCAGGGGGGGACAAGGCCAAGTTCAGAAGGATTCATCTGTCTTTTCAAGCATCTGGGCATCCATTTCAAGGTTACCCTAATCACTTGCTCAAAAAGCATAGGGAAAATAAATGGAAGCAGGCCAAAAACCAAAAAAAAGAAAAGAAAAGGGGTCAAAACAACACCCATAACATGAAAAAACCACATGATGACTGGAAGGCAATTTGCTTTTTTGTGTAGACAGAGAACTGAGGCTTGGCAGCTCTCTGTCTCTCCCCTCTTGAGTGCTTGATTATATTGACCAGAGAGAGAGAGAGAGAGAGAGAGAGAGGGAGGGAAAGAGAGGAGGGTCACTCTCAGCTTTATCTGCACTCTAAGAAATCTCTCCGGCATGCTAGTACTCTATCATTGGCTTACCTCGCTCTCTCTCTAACTCCCACTTTCTGATGTCCACCATGCTTTACCGCTTCTGGGGCCAAGTTCTTTGCTTGTGTTCCTCGCTTTACCCTTTACGACTTTCTCCATTCTCTTGGCATACTCTAAAACAGTGAAAGAGTCACTGTTCAATGGTTACGGCTCACTCGTTCTTGAAGAAGGAATTCTTGGAAATTTTTTTTTTTGGCGCTGAGGGAAGATTTATGAAGACTTCGAGATCAAGCATTTGGTGGGATATGATTGCATCTGCTCGCACTTCGTTGGGTCTTTCTTTGAATCCACTTCTGTGAGAGATCTGGTGGGGTATGTCCGGCTTCTCAAGTTTCGATTTTTATCATTTGGTTCTTCCTCCTCTTAACTTGTAATGCAAGTGAAGTTGCAGATAAAGACGTTGCCTTTTTTTAGCTGAGGTTGTTGTAGCATCTTCCTCTGTTGCTTTCTAGCCCGTCATAGTATCGCAGAGGATAAATCTTTGGATTCGAGGGCCTCGTTCTTTTGGGATCAGGAACAACCTTTTTCAAGTTCATGTGATCCCATTGTTTCTAAGCCAAAATGGGTTTCACGGGTTTCCAGAAACCAGTAAGATCATGAATTTTTGTTTTGGTTTGGGAAATTTAGGAATTGCTCCTTGTGCATTTGCTTGATGTGACAGTATTGTCAATTTCTGGACTTGACAGTATTGTCAATTTCTGGACTTGGTGTGTGGTTTATTGATTTTACATGTGAATCCTTGTGTGTCTCCGTTTTGCATTGTACTTTTGAGGTCTAATTTTTATCACTCTGATTTAAATCTCCAGTTTTGCTTAATGAGCACTTATTCGCCTGGTTTGTGCCCAGCACAAGTTACAGATTCAATAAAAATTGTCTCCGTGTGAGCTTCATATCAACGATGCCAATGTAGAAGTTCATATTCAAGTCCTGTGAAAGTATTGCACGACACTTCTCTTTCGCCTTCCTCTAAATTCTGATCGTAGCACTAGATTGCACTTTGCTTAGTGGAAAGTTTCGGGTTTCTTCTTTGAAGTTCACAACGTGATCCTTTTATTTGCCGTGCAGAAGTATGGATTTATAAATGGCGGTGGACATGGATCTGAACTTCGAGAAGAGCTGCACCATGCGCCATAGCCCAAAGACTGTTCTCAGATCTCATCGACATAGCTTAAGCACTGAAAAGAGGAAGGACAACGCAAAACATGCTCGTGAAGACGATTTGCTGATCCTTAATGAAGATTTCCTGGAAATAGATTTTGGACGCTACCGTAGTGCTTCTTGCAAGACCACTTCCTCTAGGCCTGTAGAAGGAAATGTCGAATTCAGGCGAGGTTCTGTATATCAAAGTTCTCGAGAGATCAGGAGGATGAACAATACCGGAACTTTGGAGAGGAGGAGAAAAATTGAATTGTCACGGGGCAGCAATACAACTTCCTCTGTGAGTTTTGTCAATTCTTTGTGTCCTTCAGATGAGGAAAGCCCACGGAAGAGATCGTCAGTGATTTCTCTAAGCTTGGACTTGAATTCCTCTTCTAATAACAAGCCTAACATGCAGCCTCCCACCACTGATTGTTCGAAAGATATATGTCTAAATGTGGGTGACAGAAAGATGCAATGTGCAGAAGCTTTGGACAGAGATTCAACGGGGGATCTCAAATTTCGGTGTGGCAAAAACATTGGGCATTCTAATGATAGTAACGGGCTTCAAGAAAGAGATAAAGTCCGCCCATTTCCCAAGATGTTATCTGCAAAGGTGGAAATGCCCCCTTCCCCTTCTTTATCAGAAAGCCGTCCCTCTTCCAAAACCAGCTCGAAAGTTCGACTCAACTCTGTCAGAAAGATGTTTGGTCCTTTAATAAAGTCTAAATCCCTACGGAGTTCTTTAACTTATGCCAGGGAAGATGTTTTAGTCCAAACTACTGGGACGGTGCATGTTAGAAGGGATAGGACATTTAGAAGATCCACAACTACATCTTATGATTTCTCAAGCACATCACACAATTGTAGATTGACTGCTCAAGTTCCTGAGACTGACTGCAGTCATTCCACTGTCCAAGAGTCTCCAGTCCACCTACATGGCTTTCTCAAATGCAGGGATAAACATGGAGTGCCGTTTTTCGAGTTCTCTTTGAAGTGTCGGGAAGAGGTTCTAGTGGCCCAGAAATGGAAAGCAAATAATTCTTTTAGTTGGGTATATAATTTCCATTCCCTTGATGGAAGGAAAAAGAGCGGTGCTGAGGTATGGGCATTGGATGATGGTGAGAAAGAATTGTCCATGGTGGGACAGATGCAAGTTTGCTGCTACTTGTGCTCGGAACGGAAAGGTACCAGATCTTTCGATAATTCTTTGATGACAGAGTTTGTTCTGTACGATATTGCACATGCAAGACGAAGCACGGCTCGTAAATCCCAAGATCAAGCTAGCTCTTTGCCAGAGGTAAAATGCGTGAGCAGGAACAATCCTAGATGTGTTGGGAGGACGAGCAAAATAGACGACATCACCAACGCCGTTAAGATCCAGCATCAGAGAAGACATACTCTGGATAGTAGAGATCCTGATCGTTTGAATTTGTACCCTTGGGCTCCTTCCAAACTGCGTCCAGACCTTGAGATTGCGGCTGTCGTTATCCAGGTTCCATACGAGAAGAGAGAGAGCTTGAAATATAAAAGAGGGGATAATATTGATGATTATGCTCATCCGAGCCTCCTTAATCTCTCTGTCTTTGAGCAGACGAAAGAGCAACTTCCAGAAAGAAGTTGTAACGCAGTTCAGGTGGTAATTCCAACTGGAAATCATGGTTTGCCCGATTGTGATAGCCGTGGCCCTTCGTCATTATTAGAGAGGTGGAGGTCAGGCGGAGGTTGTGACTGTGGTGGCTGGGACATGGCCTGTCCCCTTTCTGTTTTTGGCAATCCCAAAATACAGTTCACTGAAGATCAATCACTTGTGGACAATCAGAAGCCTTTAGAATTTTTTCTTCAGGTTAGTTTTGTATTGAGTGCAAGTTGAATCTTTGATTAATATTAGAAGATTCAGAGTGGGTGGAACTATATTTCGTTGATGAGAATATTGGGTTTAAAGCCTTCAAAATCTTTTCAATGTCTAATATAGGCACTGTAGCTACACATTTGAAAATTTCTAATTAATGTGCACTAGCTAATGAATTCATTATAATCAGCCTTTCTCCTGTTACCATGTTGATTACTATACAATTAGTAAGAACACTTTTGAAAGTCCTGAAACAGCTAGAACAGTTTTTTTCCCCCTCTTTTCAGTTCAGTATTCTGAAGTAAGTTGCAACGTACTGGATCATAGAAAATGTTGAAGAAATAGTAGCAGATCTCTATCAGTTATCTGGAGTAGATGCCTGTAAGAGCTAATGACATAATGTCACACTTTATTTCTGTTGCTGCTTTACCAGTGGCGGCCGTGTACACTAAGGACCCATTCTAGATGCTTGTAAATGTGTACTGGAATTTTTGCTTTCCTTTAGGCACAAGCAGTCTCTTACAACTTTCTTATTTTCTGTCGTATTCATGTAGGGAGCCAAAGAAACCACTCCAGCTTTAACAATGAAGTTTGTTGAAGAGGGGAACTATGCCGTCGACTTTCACGCTCACTTGTCCTCCTTACAAGCTTTCTTTATCTCGGTTGCCATGTTACATGGTTCAGGGGTCACGAGTGCTTCCAGGCAAGAGATTAAGGAAGCGCCGGTAAGCAATTCGTTGAAAACGCTCATAGAAGAAGAAGTGCAGATTTTGATAGGAGCAGTTGCAGAGGACAAAAAAGCCCCTGAGAAGACGAAAGACATGCCTTCCTCTTACGCGCTTAATCCTCCATTCTCCCCGATTGCACGAGTGTGATATATAAGCTCCACACACAAGGCTGTAGTGTTTCTGCAGCGAACTCCTGACCAGGACCAGCAAGTCCCTTGATGCGGGTAGAACGAAAGATGGTGAACTGAGATCTGTGAAAAGGGGGCCGCTGCTGTATAAAGACGGGCTATCGAGTCTCTTGTTGGCTAAAGATGGGTAATTTGTTGGGTGGTCCCAATTTGAGACAAAGCACAGGCGATTCTGCAAATACCTCAGATCGAAACGTCGGCTACCAAATATCTGCCAGTCTATAGAGCTTGATAGGCGAGTTGTCATATTTCTTCATTGTTTCTTCCAGTTCTCTCTCCCCTTTCATTAGTTAAGAGTTACATGTAGCATCACACTACTGTCCATATGGTAGGTTCGATAGGGAAGAAGAAAAAAGGGTCTTAGCTCGATTCTTCGGAGATGCAAGAATTTTCCTGCTTTTCTAGTCTTTTTACATGGAGGGCATGCTTATGGAGTTCGATTTGGAAGAGCTCTTGTTGCCAAACCCTGTAAGGGGAGCCCGAGAGACCTTGGTTGGAACCATTTGCCATTGCCAACACCATGTAATGAATAATACCAATACCAGTTGCCCCATTTTTCTCAGGAATTTATGCGTTCTATCCTTGCAAATCAATGAGAAAGCATGTCGGGCTTCGCATCCCGTGACATTTTGCTTTTTCCAAGTCGTTCGTTTACTGTTTATCTCGAAAGTGACGTACCGCTCCAGACGGCGGTTTCGCAGCTTCAAATTGCAGAGGTGCGGATTTGTGAAGAGTCCTGCCAATCCAGAGTGTCTATTTTCCTTGGACTTTTTTTCCTTTGTGGGGGCAAAAAACGCTTTCTTGAACCGAAACTTACGACATTCGAGTGCATCTTAACTTTGTTCTTTGGTCGAGATGAATGTATGGCCGTGGGGAGCGCATGCAGAAACATGGAAATATGAGAAATAAATATAATTCCGATGTTGAGAGAGGGAGCCAAAAAAAGAAAAAGGAAAAACAAAGAAGGGAAAAAGAAAAAGAAGACGCCGTTGCCGGGGATCGAACCCGCGTGACAGGCGGGAATACTCACCACTATACTACAACGACCTTGTTGTCAAGTGATCTGACAGTTTTTATATATTAACTAAATTAGAATTTATTTTCTCCTAAACTTATCACAAATGTGCACTTTAGCCCTAAATTTTTAAGTGCGCATTTGCGATAAGTTTGAAAAAATAGAAAATGCTAACAAATTTTAGGGCTAAAGTGCACATTTGTGACAAGTTTAGGAGAAAATAAATTCTGATTTGTTAATATATAAAAACAGGTGACGTTAGTGACAACAAGGTCGTTGTAGTATAGTGGTGAGTATTCCCGCCTGTCACGCGGGTGACCCGGGTTCGATCCCCGGCAACGGCGTCTTCATTTTTTCTTTTTCCTTTCTTTATTTTTTTTTGTCTCCTTCACTCAACGTCGGAATTATATTTATTTCTCATATTTCCCTGTTTCCCCATGCGCTCCCCGATGTTCTTTGTTTCCATAAAAAATTCATCTTGACCTTGTTCTTTCTTTCCATAAAAAAACCAGATTGGGCTTTTCAAGAGCTACTAGCATAGAACCCAATGGATGGTCCTCCAAGTACGGCATAAGTTTGTCAGGGTTACTCACTTTGGCACTCTTACAATTTAAATTTCCATTTAACTTGAAACTTGTAAAATGATGCCCTTCAATTCAACATATACACACTTTTCATAATCTTAGAACCTAGAATACTTCCTTCTTGCACGAAATTTTTGGAGGGAGAGACAGAGATAGCCTCTATCAAGGCCCCAAAAGGATTTGGAGTAGCATTTCAAGTTCAATTTGGAACAGAATCTTTTCAAAGTTGAACCCTTAAGGGACTCGGAAAATTTAAGGCTCAACAAGTGTCTACAAAGAAAATTTTTCATGTAATGTCATCGTCAATGAGATTACATGTTTACATCAAATGAATGACAGACATCTACAAGCTGTGGTTGCACTTGCTTGCGGCAGCCATTAAAAATTTATTGATGTCAAATTATTTGTTGAACTGGGACAATGAAGCTTCTCGCCAAATTTGGTAAACGAAAATTTAAAATGAAAAATGCTGCTCCCTCCGCCGACAATCTTGGCCTCTACTCTTTTATCATGTACACAAACTGCTTCCGCAAACTGAGCAGCAAATAACTAATCCCCATTCGACTGCTGAACAAAAGGAATTTCACAACGACGATCTGTTCTGGCTATGTTTCACAGGTCAAAAAATGCTGCCCCCACTGGAGAATGATCTCCACCTTTACTCTTCTATAATGTACACAAACAACTTCCGCGAAACCGAGCAGCAAAAAACTAATGATGTCCTTGAGCAGTTACTTTTGGCTTGTCCAAAGAGAATAGTCTCTTAAAGGACTCATATGATGCAAAGAATAGCGCTCCTTGAGTAATGTACATAATAAGTCTTGGAGTCAATCCCCTGATTATTAAAGTGAACAGGAGGAAATTGGCTCAATACAGTCATCAACTTCCAAACATAGTCAACTATTGCGAGGGAAGATAGTATGGTGTAGGATAACATACTCCTGGATGAAGAAAGTAATACCTGTAGAGGCCTTTCAACCCTTCATGCCGGCCTATTTCTCGAAGGGCATGGAAAACGCCATTATAGGGACGAATAGAACCAGGTATCTGCAAAGTAACCAGCTTTTGAGAAGCTCATCAGGTTAACTAATAATTCCAACCTGATATGTTACTTTGATTGAGATTGCAGGCTCATGATACTAGCATCAAATCTAACTTTCAACTCTGAAATGAACAAACACTTCAAATCTCATTGCTATATTTTTTAGCCCAGGGAAGATGGCAGGTTGCTTTAGTAACCTCAAAAATGAATTCCAAATAAGATGTTTGTATCTCCAAAATTATCATCCAAAACATGCTTTAGTGAAAGCAACTGATTCAGTTCATATGTCGACTGATATGACAGTTTTTCAGAAGAAGGCTGTAAAGCCCCAGTCACAGATCCAAGCTCATTAGCTTTCATAATCTCAATATTGAAAAAGAAAATTAATTTCTTCATAAGCGGACAAAGAGTTTGATATAATGCTATGAAACCCCGAAATAAATGGTTGGCATGATTTTGCGTTGTTCTTAAAATTGAGGCAAGTCATGTTGATTTACTCTGCATTCCTCCGATTATTAATCAATTGCAGAAATAACTGCCAAATAACAGTGTACATAGTTCAGTGATTCCTGAATAAATGGACAATTACAGATAACTCAGTTATGGCTGCTGTGAAATAAGAAGAGAGTGGACAAGCAGAAGTAAACATGGCATCGATGAGAGGAAGACCCTTGGAAGTACTTAAGTGTCATTTATTTTTAGGTGATTTACAGAAAATGATCATCATAGACAAACAAACCACCATCCCCCAAGTGTATAATTGTCCTTACTTCACAATGCCTTTCTTTTCTTTTCTTTTTTTCTTTTTTAACATTTCCACAAAACCAAAGTTTCATGTGTTCATATGTTCATATGTTTAGGTGATTTACAGAAAATGATCATCATAGACAAACAAACCACCATCCCCCAAGTGTATAATTGTCCTTACTTCACAATGCCTTTCTTTTCTTTTCTTTTTTTTTTTTTTTAACATTTCCACAAAACCAAAGTTTCATGTGTTCATATGTTCAGGTGCTGGTGATTTATACTATCCATTCTATCAAATTGCCGACTCAGAATTCACACAAATGGACAGTCTCCACCTACTTCTCATTTTGTTATCACTTTGTACTGAAAAAAGAAAAGCTGACCATGGAATTGATGAGATCTTCACTTAACATCACCCCTTACTTTGTGTATAGATTGTGTTACATACAGATATACATACGCAATGAAATCCCACCAAACCTGAGTTTGTAATCTCGTCTTCACTACATCAAAAGGAGTTGAAAATAAAGCCGCAGTAGATCCTGCTAGTCCTCCACAAACAAGCTGCACAAGTTGTAATATAAACACCCGCTTCAGCCAAGAATAAAAATAATATGCTGCAGAGCAAATTAATCCATGGACTCAAAAAGGAAAACGGGAGGCAGGCACACAACCAACCGTCTGCAAGGTGTTCAGTTGAGCACCGGGTGGGAGTGAGGAAAGCGTCCACATCTTTAGATTCTCATAAACATAGAACTGCAAGTGGTGGAAGACAAGATTAAGTATTTTACTTGCCAAAGAAAATGATGATTACAAGCCACAACACAAAAGAAACCCATAATCTCGTGCATCCCCATATCTACCTTGACCACTGAGTGGGGAATATTTCTACAGAGCACAGCTCCCCAACCAGCATATAAAGAAGGCAAACCACCTCTCGTGATTATTCCAACCAACGCATTCCTGCAAAAACAAAATGTAAAAGTAAATAGCATGGCAAATGAACTACTTAATTAAACAAAATATGCTCTCAAAACATGCTTGACAACCAAGGATAAAGGAGCCAGGGGATTATTTTATGAGGCTGCTCCAGAGAAACATCTCAAGGAGATGCAGGACTCTGATCATAGGAAGAAATATGCGAAATCCATCACAACCTCCAACCTTCTAACTCTGACATGTAAAATGAGGAGATTATGGCAATGGGATTACACTAGAATACCAGCAGTTATGATAGTGAGAGCCCACTTGCATCTGCTGCTTTATGCGTTCACTAGGAGTGTAGACAAAAGAGGTAGCAATGCTTGCACAACCACCTGCAATACAATGTGTGATGGAGTAATACTCCTGCATAAAGAAGTAGATCAGATATCAGGAAAACAGACACTATTCAGTTGGGTCCATTCAAAACCTTGCCAAGGCTAGAAGGGGGCATCAAAACCTTGCCCACATTTAACGAAGCAAAAAGAGAAACACCAGAAAAGTTGAGAAAGAGAGTTTAGAAAGCAAAATGACAAAAAATCTACCTTGGGGAAAAGAGGAAGTAAAGCGCCTTTTACTGACTCGTATGTGAAAGTATAAATTGCAGAAATTGGACCTGAAGATGCAATTTTGCTTGAGATACCTCGATATAGTCCAGTTAGACCTGGAAAATGAGACAAACATTGACTGATTTTCACCGGCTATTTAGCAATATAATACAAACAGGCAAACCCTTGTGGCAACAAGCGAAAGAAATTTTAAATGACACTGTTGAGATCATCTCGAATCTAATGAAGCATACCTCTCTCAGAAACAATTGATTTTCCAATATAGCAAAGAGACTTCTGCTCTGCATGGTAAGACTGAATGACAGTTTTGATTGTATCAACTGGGTGAAGACAAAGGCTGACAAAGATGCCACTAAATGCCCCAGCAAATGCATGTTCTTCCTTGGCAACAGCAGCCTGAGGCTTCTCATGTCCCAGACAGTGTATCTTCATGGTATGTTCTTCCTGGGCAGGACGATGATTGTCCTCTTCCTTTCTTTCAGGAAAGAATTCAATACTGTTTGTGCTATCATAGCCATGTTCACATTCATCTTTTTCAGATGCTACAAATTTTAGATGATGATCTGCTTGAAGTGTAGAAGATGCAGCTTTTGAGATACAGCTGTCTGCCTCAATATTGGCCACTTTGAGGTAATAATCCGAAAGCAATAAGGTGCTTTCCTTCTTGTCCAAGCTCAATTTTGTGTTGTTAGCCACTGGCAAATCCTTGGATTGGATAGAGGGGGTGTAAGAATCAGCATTTCCACTATCTATGAAGCTTTTGGGGCCTTTATCTCGTGACATAAGATCCTGCGGTGGAGTAACTATTTCTCCACAAAAGTATTTACCAGCTTTTTCACTATCAGATATAGCAGTGTTGAAAGGATGTTTGGCCTCAGCTGGTATCAATTCACTCATCCAGCCATAAATAAGTCCCAGTCCCGATGAGATCCCCAAACACGAAATCCCTTTTCCATCCCTAGGTCCATTAAGCAAATTGGTCATATCCCCACCAAAATTCCGTACCGGTGATTGATACTGCCCAGTGCTCTCCCTGTTAAGTTTAAGCACTGATGTTCTGTTAGTTATCCTAAGGATGTCTAGGTACAGTTGCCGCATCTCTGTTAAGTTGATGTCAGAATGACTACATTTAGGCAAAGTAGATGTACAGACATTTTGTTGTAATTTCACATTATGCAAGATATCTTCCTTCTCGCCAGAGACTTTGTAACTTAAGTTTGTTTTTTGTTGTAAAACTGCAAGAGAACGACTTGTATAGTCCCATGCATGGCCAAATGCTGAGATGAGTTCAGAAGTGCTCAGTATTTCAGATGATTTGGACTTGGGATCAGCCTTTTCCTGCTGAAAAGTTTCAGCATGTGCAGGGACACCCTCTTTGTGGACAAAATCAGCAAACTCAAAGGTTGCCTGCTCAATTCGGTTACATCGGTACTGGATTGAAGGTTGACTCCTTCTAGGTTTTTTGCTGGTCTGACTTGTAGACATTCTCAAAGCCCCCTCCAAAGAGGCAGATACTGCAGCAATAACTCAGAGAGCAAAACTGCAACTTAAAGAATTAACTGTCACCTTATTTGATCCATTGGAAACTAATAGTAAATGCAAATAAACCTATGTTATGCCTTTTGTCCTGATTTTGATAAGATTCTCACGCTATTATTCTCAGGCTACATAGGGAATAATAAAATTCCTCGGACTTGATAAACTTAAGTATATCTCAGTAATAGCAGTCATACCTAATATATTGCTTCCTGATCAAGGTACTAAACCAATGAATTTAAACTCAGCATGTTAGAACTATAAGGAACTAAAGGTACAAAGAGGTATATTTCGAGTGATCTTTACCATAACACGAAAATTATCAGTCAAAGCCTTCCTGTTGTGGCGTTACGTCCACCGACAGTCCCTCCAATTGAAAAAAACCAGAGCAAGCAGCTTAATGATGGACTCCTGCTGGGGTTTTAAGGAAGAAAAAAATTACACATTGACGATAATAAACGAACAGGAAATCACAAATAAGATGTTGGCTGCCCCCAAAGCCATCATAAGAAACTAACCATATGTCAAAAACAAGTTTGGAACACAAACAACTTTTGAGCTCTAAGTTCACTAATTCCAACTAGTTGACCCAATCGATCCCAGATTTTGCTCAGCATAGTGAGGCCATATTATTCCATTCCTGATTACTCCATAGTCCACAATCTACACCAAAGCGCTATTTTTTCATCAGAGAAGCTACTGAATCCCAGGCACTTCTACCGTATATGGCGTGTACCGTACAACATTACTACGAGCCATTATTAAGCACAAGAACCTCGTGACACAATCTTAAAATTGTCGTACTGACAGTTACGCAGCTAGCCATAAACGAGTCTCATGTACCTCAGAAATCCCACTGAGTCACCCACACCTTCGAATTCTCCATTGCCATAGTGGTCAAAGAAGCACAATTCATTTAAAAAAATAAAAAAGCTATGATGGGCGAATGTATTGAGTCTCAAACCGACGACAGAACGTGCGAGCCGAATGCAAAGTCATGGGCTTGAGGAAACCAGTTTCCTCTTCTTACCCGCTAATTTTCCGGGCAAAAATAAAAAAGAGAAATTTGAAATCAAATGCATCATCATTCAAAAACCCAGAAGGGAAAAATAATGAAATACACAGGAAACGGTGACCAAAGCAAGCAATGCAGAAGAATCGGAGAATTCATACAACCTGGACAAGCTCGACCCGTCACGAGCCGAAACCGGCGCCTCCGCAGCTCGGCGATTCATTTCCCTTCTTCCCCCGAGAAGATTCAGAGAGCTGCGGAGACTGTTGCTGTAAAATCAGGGTTTAAGGAGCGTGGGTTTATGTAGAAACCTGGGATTACGCTCTGCGACAGCGGGAACTCGAAAGATGCTGCGGCGTGCCGGGGATGGAAATTGCTGGGAAGACTCGTGTGTTGGCGCGACTACCGTATTGATTTGGCCCCGCGCGGAGAGGAGATTCGATCCGATGCGCCTGACCGCAAGCTTCATCGAGCATCTGGTACGATGAACGATTGGAAAAATCCGAAATTTTGCTCCATGGGGTGGGGTGGGATGGGAGCTTCCTCGGTCGTACGACATATATAAGCCAAATTGGAGTGGCACTTACAAAGGAAAAATTGTTTTTCAATTCAAATTATATGTAGTTAAGCCACGTTCTCCGATGTCCAGGGTCTCCTTGAGAACATGGTTAATAAGGTGGAAATAGCATCTAAAGGGTAGATCAAATTATGCACATCGAGAAATCATTGTAATGTCCTACATTCAACCTATCATCGAATCAAGTTATGAGGAATAAGATGTTTCGTTACCAATTTTTTAGTCTTGTGAATATGGATGCCGAGCTGTCTTTGACAAGATCCAGACATGAAATTAGTTTGGAGTTGAGAAAGTTGATCTATAAAATACCATTTGACAATTTATAGATTGCCCACGGAATGAGGCTAATCATGAATAAGGGTGCATTTGGTTCAACTTTTCTAATGAACTTTCGGCCTTTAAAGCTAGGAAAATGTTGAGATATTTGACAAGTTTGTTTAAAGGTTTTCAGTTAAATGCTAACTTGGGAAAAAGCTAAAAACCCAATACCGATAGAGACCCAATTTTCAGTATTTAATTAAATGCTAAAATTACTTATTTTTTTCCCAAAACTAATATCATAAATCTTTTAGTTTTTTAGTTTTACCTCTCATTATTTCAAAACTACCTTACCTTCATTAGAGTTGAGAATAAAATTCATATTTTTCAATAAAAAAGAAAAATGAAATCCAAAAGCCCTTTATAAAAAAAAAATTGTCAAATATTGTTTACACCAAAATAGCTTTGCAAATAATTTTTTATTGACCACAATTTGCGTTTCCCGAAAGCCGGCCAAAGACATTTGCATTTCTCTTCTAAAGTTGGACCAATCGCAGTCTAAACTCTTAGCTGAGGGTCAAAGGCCCAAAAAAGTGTGATTAGAACAACCGGGCCAACCCATGTGGTGCCAGAAGTTTGGATCATCACTCCACGTCCCGAACTGACATGGGGCGAATGAGGTACAGCATCAATCCGGTTCGGCCTCGGCACTCACTTGTCCACGGGGCTGGAAGACCGAGCTGGGACGATTAAGACCAAAAGGGCCTCGTGGATGAGAAGATACGAAGACCAAAAGTCGAAGTTCTTCGCCGCGACTCGGCCTCGCATCAATCTCTCGAAACTAATGGATCCTACAGCAAGCTGGAAAATGGCGCGAAGAGATCGTCAATAGAACCTGCACGTTCCCACACAAGTTGAGAAAATCGTTTATCTTCGTGGACCAAAAATAACGAAATGAAATTTGAACAGTCATTGTCGATTATGCCCGTAACTGAGGGAGATAAGGAAAAAGTCATGAGTTAGGCAAAGAAGCATTTGCCTCTCTCAACCGTCGATCCTTTGCAACATCTGCAAAAATAGGATCTGTAGAGCTCATTCCGAAGCTGATTTGGAATCACTACAAAAATACCCCTTCGGAGAGCGCCTCTGAGGACGACAAATATATACAGGTGTGTAGCTATATGGATAGTTTGCAGATATATTTTCTGCAATGTTATTTCAAGTTTCCTTGATGTTTCTCATCTTATTTTCTTGGCACCTCGTTTTCTCAAACCAGTAAACTAACCTTCTGGTACTTATTTTCTTGTTTCTTTAACGCAATATTATTGGACAAAAAGTAATGTTACGGACTCATTTTATTGGAAAAATTAAGAAATAATGACATCGCAACCACTTGAATTTTTACCCCTTTTACAATTGAGTATCTCAATTCTTTTTTTTAAACAATCAAGTATCTTACCCTTCTCAAATATGGGTCATTAGAGATATCCCTAAAAATCAAGGACGGAAAATGTCAACGTGGATACCAACGCTGTTAAATAGCCATTACTTATCAATATTGGCGTCCAATATAGCCTTTTGAGAGAATTTCACATCTATAGATACATATTTCGATGGTTGATATCGTCCGAGTCAACTTAATGAGATACTATATTTTTTTGCTAATGAAGCAAGTCACTTCACCAATTTTGCTTAGTGTTTGTTGAGTAAACGAGTCATGTTAACAAAATCACATGACATGTGAATTTATTTAATAGAAGTGTCACGTTGAGCCAAATTTAAAATATTGAGGCACTTGATTGAACAAAAAATAATAAGTAGACAACCAACTTTAGAATGGGGCAAAAAATATTCCCTAACATTGGGATTAGTTCTAACCTTTGCAAAGATTATCATGTAGTAGCTCATTTTGGTAATTGCTTATTTACCGCTGCCCTGCATTTCTTTCAAAAGAGTAAAATTCTAAATCGCAATTCGAGATCTTTATTGAAATTACGTCATTTGATACCATTGAATCTAAATAAATATTTCAAGTACCGTGCAACATTACAATTAGAAATGAATTGAGAAAGGCAAAAGTACAACAGCTTTTCGAGACAGACCTCTATCTCGGTGATTTTCACACGTCACACTTCAAAAGACATCAGTTTCGGAAAAGAATTATTGAAAAAAAAAAAAAACATGGACACCATCGAGGCATTTGAAACCAAACGCATCCAGGCGAGACCTTCCGATCAACAGGGAAATGCTGGCATCTCGGAGGGGAGCTCGGGAGGCACTTCCGTCGAGTTCAAATAGGCCTTTGCCTTTCTAATCGAAGGCCGAAGCTTAGCCTCGGGATGAGCACACCACAGCCCCGCCATCATCAAGGCCTTCGCCTGTCGCTTGTTGAAATTTTTCCCGAGCCTAGAGTCGACAGCACGAAGCAAATTCGTGGGCCCATATTGCCTCCAAACCCACCGTACAAGGTTTTGTGGGTCTCGATCATGGGAGACGGCTTCTCTCCCACATACTATTTCCAAAAGGACCACTCCGAAACTGTAGATATCAGTCTTCCTACTTAGTTCACCCATTTGAAGGTACTCTGGAGCCCAGTAACCCGGCGTTCCTGCCACTAGGGATGGGTTTGGCTTTCCGATGCGGTTGACTAGCGTAGCCGTACCAAAATCTCCCAATTTGGCCGCGAACGCTTCATCGAGCATGACATTGCTCGATTTGATATCTCTGTGGATCACACATTGAGGCCGTTTTCTGTGAAGGTAGCACAGCACCGAGGCTAGTCCCAGAGCAATGTTGTACCTATTTTCCCATGTCAAGAAGTACTCAGGTTTAAACAAATGATCGTACAAGGTACCTCTTCCAATGTATTCGTAAACCATGGCAAATACGAATTTATCTCGCTGGTGACAATAGCCTTTAAGTTTCACCAAATTTGTGTGACTAAGTTGGATCATTGTGGTCATCTCGGTTATAAAATCCGATACCCCTTGTTTGGCACCAGAGGTTATTATCTTCACAGCAACCGGTTCGCGATCTTTTCCTATGTGCCCTTTGTACACGGTCCCGGAAGCTCCTTGTCCCAATTTCAGGTCACTTGCAAAAGAATTGGTCGCTTCCTCCAACTCTTTATAGGTGAACTTCCGGGGTCCACCCCGGTTTGCTGACTCTTCCGTCGATATCCTGCTATCATTGCCTTCTCCTCTCTTGGTTGTCGTAGGTCCAAAGGCAACTTCCAACCTCTCACGCACCCATTCAACAGCCATCGCTATCGAGAAAATAATGATCAGGCTAGGCAGTACCACACAGATCCCTCGCCCGAAGCTTAGCAATTCCACCCAGAGCAGTCGAAAGAAGCCAAAGAATACCACCCGGAGCAGTCCAAAGAAGCCAAATTTTCGAAGGAGGAAAAGGAGAAGCACCGATGCAACACAAATGACAACTGCGGCAATATCAGAACCGAATCTGGCAAACATGAACACATCAAAAGTCAGCAACTAATTCTAAAGCTACTTTCGGTAGAATGTCTCATGAGAAACAAAGTATCTCCTTTTGGGCACAACCAAGAGGAAAGTTTAGATGGCTTTGATGGCACCCCATAGAAAAACTTCATCCATGTCTATTTGTCTATGATCATCCATAAGGTCCAAATGTTAGCTTCGGAAACGTGTGCAGTATCGAAACTCGAGGACCAAGTCTCTCACAGAAAGGTCAAATGGTTTAGACTCTCTGGAACTTTGGTGTCCATAGTCCATGTAGCAATCGTAGAATTAAGTGTCCGTTATCAGCTTCTTTCAAAATGGCTGGATCCTCTAACCCAATAGCTTCCGCGGCAAGACCTCGCTTCATTGGCCACAATCATATAAATCACCTCATGACTATCGGTGTCATAGCCTCATAGGGACTACAACAGAGCAACCTTAACCTACTAAAAATGCCAATTACCCCTAAACTAAGGGCCCTTGTTGACCTTGTTCAAGTCCATCAATTTTTCAGTATGAATATAGAAAGTGCATAAGCAGGAGTCAAAAGAAGGCTAAGAAAACAAGAGTTTGAGTGCTTCGTGGGGACGAGGAATAGAGAGAGTACCTTTGTGTGGAATCGTGCGTTCGGGATTGATCCCTGGTGTCAGAGGCAGCCCCGCGAATCGGAGACGATCTGCGATGTGTTGACGTCGAGGTCGAGTCACTGACAATGTCGGCATCGTGATCGGCAACGGGTGGGCGTCTACGTCGACTGGTTGGCATTGTCTAAGAGGATCTTGCTGTAGTTGGAGAGAAGGTTAGGATCTGAGAGTGACTTGAGAGAGAGACACAGCAAGACAGATGAAGAAAAAAAGAACTAACAAAAGGATTAGCGGTGTCAAGGAGAATTGGCCGATAATCCACCAAGAATTAACCCGATTCAGGATCAATTTCTTCCCCAAAATTAAACTGACAAAATTGACTTAACCCACCACAACCAGCAATATAATCCAGTAATATAACCTCAAAATAAGTAAATATAATGTTAAATATAAGAAAAACATAAGCAACAATAAGGCTAAGATTTTACATGAAAAACCTTGTGCGACAAAAATCATGGACTATTCAAAAACTTCCACTAATCATCACGAATGATAGGATATATAAATATTCTTTTTTAGTTATACATTAAAGTCTCAACATCAACGATACAATAGTATTTCATGAAATAATACAAATGAGCAAAAAATTCTAACCGTGATTGATGAAAACGAGAGACACTTTAGAAAAGGTCAACTCGTACATTTGTTCTCACGAACGATATACTGAAATTTGAGCTAACTCCGATGAGGTTTCGCCTTCAAATCTTGATTAAAAGCAGCGGCCATTCTTTTGCTTTCTTCTCCGCACATTCCTCTGTGAACGCGCGCTCTCTCTCTCTCTCTCTCCCCTTCTCCACTAGCTCTCCACGAAACAGCCCTCCCTTCTTGTCTTTTTTGACCTTTTGACCTCCTTTTCTTCTTTTTATAATATGTCACGTGGGCCCTAAAAAGACTGCCGACCCAGCGTACTAGGGGTGAACCGGTTCGGTCCTAATTCTATCTTGAAACCACCTTCAAATTGAGAATAACTAAGCAAACCGGTCCCGTTATGAGCTGGTATAGAACTGGCCAAGTAAAGCCTGTTCGCATCTTCCCCAGATTGTTCACCCCTAGCTCTCTGCTGAGAATTGATGCGGAACGTTAATCTGTTAGCGAAATCCCCCGGATTCCCCAGGGCCTCATCCCAAAGATGCACTTTCCAGGAGTACGTAGCTCCACCGTTGAGGTCATTGAGGCTCCGGTTCGGGTGGATTAAGCTGAAATTTAGGTAATGAGACAGTCCATAGGCATCCCCCCTGTATGTGTAAGAGCCTGAGCCTCTCAGAGCCGAACGATGGGAAATTGAAAGATGCGTCGTCAAAGACTATAGCTGAAGCTGAAAAGGCTTTAAGCATAGAGATCGTCGAGACTAGTACTAATGTGGACGTGGGTGCTTGAGGCTGACCTTTATGTCTTCCACAGCTTTTGATGTTGGTTCTTAATTTTTGCAGATCTGGTTACAGCCTGCGAACTCAAAGCTCCGTATGGAGCAGCCTGGGCAGGTTAACATCTTCATTCTCGCTGCTCGGCTTTGATAAAACTGGAAAACTGGTGCGTGCACCAACATCCGGGAGCCAAAGTGACAATCCCCGTTGAAAACACAAATAGCCTCGACGAACGGCGCGTTGCTAAGAAAGACAGCAGAATGTGGTTGATGGCCGGCCGCAATGTCTGGTTCACTCTAGTGGTGGGGTGGATTAAAAAATAATTAAGGGCATCATCACACGAAACCAAGTGGATTTATTTTTTGTCACAAGATTCCCCACTCTTATAAAAATAATGATATGTCATACGCATGTGCTTAGATCGGTAATATTATAATGAGTCGAGTCTTCCTTTATCTTATTAATTGAAGCGAAAACTGGTAAATTACCATATATGTTCTAGATATATTATATGTCAATTCAGCTCTAAATTTTTTTACGAACACTGAAAATAAAAGGGATGTGCTTGCTAGGTGGAGCATGAGCTTGCGATGACACCATAAGGACAGCTTACAACAATGACAATAGAACGCTGAAGAAGATGACAAAGAATAATGGCTGGCAAGAGAGAAGTGGATAGACCTGCAATGCAAAAACTGGTGACTCTAATCGACTATCGTGGTGAAGTGATAACTGTGAGATTAGACAATAGCAGGAGCCGGGCGATCGTGGGCGGCTATGGCGATCGTGGTGAGCCGCCGAGCAAGCAGTAGTCTTCATTGACAGTGTAGTTGTCTTGTTATTCCCACTCTCTATTGCTAGTCGCACTACAATAACCATGGCGGTCGCTTGACCAAGCGAAGGTTGAGTGACAATCGCAGCCCTGGTCACGTAAGCTAAGAGAATGACCACTTGATTCGAGGTGTCTACATCCATATTATACCTTGACATTTATTAAACAGAGCACAATATCTTACACATATCGTCATTATCTTATTTGACCTTTTTCCTTTCCGACAAAAAAAATCAAATGACCAAACATAACCTATAAAAATATAATTGGTTTTTGAGTATTGGATTGAGGAGCACTAAATTATCTTGGTAATAATTTATTTTTTAGTTGATATATCTATTTATTTTAAATGTACAAAAATGTAAAATCAACCAGGTCTCAGGCTTCCGAATTTTAAGTGGGATGTATTTGAGATTTCCATTCGGAACCCAACTCGGATTGATGACAGGCTCGATCTCTAGATTGACTGGTTTTGAGTTTGAAATAGAGTCAAACCTCGTAAATCCACCTCATTGCAATCTTAACAAATAAAAATTAGTAAAGATTGCACGCACTTTATGCTAGAGGGATATGAATAAGGTACAAATCTATCCGACGATAATTATCCAAAAAGGCCTAAACCTATTGTACGGCGGCTAATTTGGTCCTAAATCTTTTAATAATGGTAGTTTTGTCATAAACTTTTTAACAATTTATCAATGTAGTTCCTCCAGTCAATTTTGACTGAAAATTACTAACGTAAATGGTGGCCATCCTACATAGTATGGTTGATGCTAATGTAGACTTATTTACAATTTTTTTAAAATTTTAAGAATGCCGACACCTTACAATTTAAAAGAAGAAGAAGAAGGAAAATAAATAAAAAATCAATAAAAAATTAAGAATTTTAAAAAAAAATACGAAAATTATTCATGTAAGTATTGACAATGCTACGTAGGACGGTCGTTCACATTAGTCATTTTTGGTTAAAATTGACTGGAACGATTATATTGGCAAAAATCGACAAAATATTTAAGACTAAATTGGTACAAATGAAATGTTTATAATTAAATTGGCCGCTGTATAATATGTTTTGGAATTTTTGGACAATTTTCGAATCTATCTGTATGAGATGACTTTAAGTCCAAGAGCAATGACATAGGAAAAATCATTCTAAAGAGCAAGATAAATATTTTATAACAACTAGTTTCAAAAGATATAAAATGAGATAAATCAATTTCATAAATTGCTGTTTATGTGATTTTATGATGATTTCATGTAACATGCCTTGCAATGTTTCATCGATCTTATAAAATAGGACACATTATTGACAATGCGCGTGATCGAAATCACATGTCACAAATTGCTTACTTTGATAAGTTGTTGCATTAATATGCAGGTGTACTGGCCATGATCATTAAGGTTTTCTGTTTAAGTAAGTGTAACTTAAAACTAAATAACCTTTTGGAAGCAATATAATATGTTAAGAGCCAACAACTTTTTTGTGACCGGAAGAGTGAGTTATCTAGCGAATAGCAAACTGTTACTCTTTAAAGCGTGACGGAATGGTATTGTTTTCACATCTCTGCCGATAATTTTTATTAAAAGACTGTCTGATTTAGCTATATGACTTTTACGTAAGCGCTTACGCATTCGCATTCGCTGGTCTATCCTCGGTTTTTTTAAGTCCAGTTGGGGTAATATGTCCAAGAAACGTGGGGCTAGTTGAGAGACCTGGGAATATACAAGGCTAGCAACTGACGAGGAGCTTCATGATGAATCGAGAATGCTTTTCTTCTTTGGTAAGCAAAAGAAATGGAGGGATGAAAAAGGAGGAGGAGAACTCTACTGATCTTTTAGCAGAACGAGCGAATCCGCATGATTTTCAAGGTCGAAGGCCCTATTCATAAAGAAGCCTTGTTCTGCCTTTTTACCATTAGTTTAAACTTTATAATTCGATTTCCGCTCATATGAATTTCATGGACATCTAATCTCATTCTCTACTATACATTTCTCTTGGTATTTCGCACGAAAGGAGCAAAGAGGATGCAAAACGCAGATCAAAAACTCAAATTCTTATTTGTCCATGCTTGCTTGTCGTTAAAAAACTTTTTTGAGATCCTAGGTCTATGGCGATTGTGGTGTTTTGATCAAATACTTTTCAATCAAACCCGTCCAAATCATCTCAAGGCTCGCCGGTCCGACCAGCCCGGGCTGGCCTATGAGTACGTCTATTTAGCTACTAAGCATTGTTTTAGGTCTATTGACTGGTCAAGTCAATGGCGACAAACGTCCTCTCTCTCTCTCTCTCCCCGCTTCTCGAGATTTGTGAACTTTGAGGCATTAAGATCCAATTAAATTGTTACCACATGCATTAATCAATCATACTGCCCACTACCCACGTTACTCTATGACAGTGGCATTATTCTATTTTGCTTTCGCCATCAATTAGGGAATTTTCTCCATGGAAGATATAAGAATAGAACAACCTGTCAACCATCCATTGCTAAAAGCAGCTTGTGCGGCGAATCAAAGATATTCTACTAGAGACCAGATAGTTTGATGCATACAAATTTTGATCTAAACCATCCATATGACTTGATCTATAATGTTTTCTTTGGCTAATCTATAGTCACAAGCCAACTCTTGATAGATAGCTAATCCACTGTATAATCGCGGTAAAAAATAAGTTAGATTTCACGATAGTAATGCTACAAAAAAAAGCTACTCATGATCGGTTATGTATGAGTTGTTAAAATGAAAACAAGTTGCTGCATTCCTGGAGGAAAAAAAAAATTTAAATTACTAGTGTGTGAAAATTATAAATATTATATTTTAACCAATTCACTTCGTGGAGAATTTCTGAGAGCTCTTATTCATTTTTAACTAGAGGCGGAATACGGATTTTTTGAAATTTTAATAATAGGTCGTACAGTTAATAAAAGTAAAGTCCAATTAGATATGGATCCTGATGGGACTGAAATAGATGCACTTTCAACCCAAAGCCAACTTAGCCAAATTTACCCTAGCAAAACGAGATTGCTAGGAACTTTTTACAGAGATATATTCACATCGTAAATTGCCACGATTGGGGCAGAGATTGCTCAGAACTTTCCCACATTAACTCATAAGCAATTTCACTGTGTTTATTCGCAGGCTTTGCTTCTAACTTTCTGGAAAATCGATGGCCCGGTGACGTCACAAGAGAAAGTAATTACAGTTGAATTTCACAGCCATGGTTTGGAATATCAATTGTATACAACATGTTAAAAAAGGAAAGCATTGCATCTCATGACAAAAGGAGAGGAATCATTTCACGAATACATACAATGAGGCAGGCAAATAGAACTCGAATGGGGAGGCAGGTACACTATAACGGCGACGTGAAGAGCTGGAAGGCTACCCAAGCTATAAAAACTCAGTGGAGGGAGACCACACGGATATGCATAAAATCGAACAGCTAAGAAAATTGTATTAATCCCTCTTGGCCAGCGAACCCAACCCACAAACTAGTAGAAGTCCTTTAGTTGCGTTGTCCCCAGAAGATTGCCAATTCAGGATGGTATTTCTTGGTTTGCATGTCCTTCATCTTCAACATCGGCCGATGGTAAATTCCTCGCTTCAATAACCTGCAGTTTGCCTGGACAAAGTTTAGCGACTGGTAAACTGATTTGGCTATGCAATGCACACTGTGCAGATAGCAAAGTGTTTGGTCGGTCTCTGCTTGCTAAGGTTGGTGATGACCTTGCTTGAGGTGCAATGTTAATTGTCAAAGCCTCTCAATATTTGATGACCAGATGCGCTCATGACAGATGGTGGGATCTGATATTCGCGTACTGTGCCGATGTTCCATAATTTGGGGATTCGACAACCATATTCTTCAGAGTGCATCGATTCAGGTATTATATGTATTCACAAAATGTTACCAGCCGACTTTTGATTGATTTGACTTAGATTTCTGCACCATCGACAATGAAACAATTCCAACACGAAAGGAGAATCACTGCCTTGTAACTTGGATAGTTTCAAAGTCTCTTCTTGACAATATCCTCTTTCTCTCTTTTCAGACAATGGTGTGCTTCCACATTTTGGATGGCATTATTGAGCTAGGTATGCCCACTCTGGCGTAATGTCGGATCCCTTGTTATTGTTTCTTCAGTATTTTGAAGTTGCAAATGCAGAGGAAATCTAAAACAACTTTCCTTTTTCATTTTTTTCATTTTCAACAGTTTTGGAAGGTTTTAAGGATTCTGATCTCATTCAACATGTCAAAACTTCGTCTTCAGACTCTAAGCTCTGAGATATCCAACCCTTTTGCTAGAGATAACAAAAGTACACAACCGTTTGCTTTTGATCAAGTGATCTTCGACACGGAATTGATTTCGGTAGAAGCAGAGGAAGGAATAACTTCACTTAATACCAGATCGAATGGACTTGAGCCCAACCAACAATTCGATGACTCGAGTCTTATCAGAGAACTAAATGGGGTTGCTTCTCAATTGCAAAGTTGGCAGGTCAAGAATGATGAGCTCAGTTACAGCATCCATCAATTCCAGTGACTGTATTTTGCGATCCTTCTTAGAAACTGGAACATCCATTTCAATTCCTCATCTCGAGAAGTCCAACGATCATTGGCTAGAAAACCTTCAACAATGTAATCACGAAGAGCTAAATCAGGTAGACCTTTGAGGTGACGATTTGACTGCCAAATCATTCTTTCATCTATCTTGAAAACACCCAATGAATTAAGATCGGGACTGCATTGTGAAGGGGGTGAACCAGAGTCAAGTTTCGTGGGTTGGAAAAAAATCACAGCAAAAGTGGCAGAGAGAAAAATATGTTCCACGGATATGCTTAAGAAGATCTTGCTTGAAGCTCCTCAGCTGCACGTCGGGAGTATGCTTGACTTTTCCTGAGTAAATTGCGAGAGAGACTGGGATTTGCCAAGAAAGATGAGCTCGGTCCAGACCATACTCTATCTGAAAGTAGGCAAATGGAAAAGATAAACGAGCGGCGTTCTATTCTCTACTTCGCTTCTCTTATCAGTGAAGAGAGTATATACAACTGATGCACCTTTAACATGGAAAAAGATGGTTCTATTGACACTTGCTAATTCATTCAAATAGATATTATGGTAAAGGAGCTTCTTAGAGAAGGGTGGAAGAGTTGGAGTCGAGCAGGAGGTCAGGAAAACGCCAAGGAAGAACTGAGAGGACATCTGATAACTGTGGCAACCCTAGGACAGGTCTCAGCATGCAGCCATTAGCTGAAAAAAAAAGGAGAGCTCCCAACCGGGACACATCAGAACCCGAAACTAGTCGTCTTGGAGATGGTCCAATTGATAATTTAACTGTTGGTGTGAATGACAAGGACGTGCTGACTGGGATGAGGTGCCTTTGGAGGGAAGGAGTATTGCTTGAGATAATTGAAGCTTTGAGCCATTCTAGTTTGAATTCTGACTCGGTTCAGTCATCGACCAGCGATGTATTCTTTCCATGACCATTAAACAAAGGTATGCGATTACGTTAAATTGCATCTTCTTTATGAATTTGACAGAAATTAGCTCAATCAACAAGTTGAGCTGGATTGGATTGTGATATATTGTGTACTTTGATGTTTAGTCCCGATAATGCCAAGATAATAAGACAGGTAGCAAAATAAATCATTATTTCACCGGCAAGGGTTAATATTTTCTAGGATTGTCTTGCAGTTGCAGAGATTAACAACAATAACAATAACAACAGCCGCAACAATCAAAGAAGCGCTCTAGGGAGTCGCTTGGAAATGCTGAAGATCATTTGCTCACTGATACATCCTTAGGATAGCTTGACCAGCTAAAAACACAATTATTTTGTGAAGTCGTTATTTACGTTCTCCCAAATAGAATAGTCTAATAAAATGAGTACTAATTTTCCGGAATATCGAATTCATTCTTTTAGGATAAGAATGAAGATTTTTGCCTATCCAAGATCGGTGTCTTTTCCTTCCAATGAGTTTTGATCCGATGTATTTTGTGGAGACTTAGAGGGAGAAACGGTTCAATGCCATCTAAACCGCTATAAATAAAAAAATAAAACAAGAATGATCGAACGAAAATTCCCTATAACCCTGAAAACCTTATGTTGAGAATCTAAAATAAGGAATTGTCAGTTTCTCTCTTTTTAATGAATTTAGTTCACGGCATGATGGATAGCGATAGGCAGAAGAACAGCCCAAGTGCCATAACTTGGCACGGGGGGACACTTAAGTGCCATAACTTCAAAAAAAAGTACACTTAAGTGCCGGTTTGAAGTTAAATGGAACACTTAGGTGCCATTCCGCGAAAATCCGGCCAAATAGGTGACGTGGCAATTTTCCGGTGACTTGGACACAAAATGACGCCGTTTTGCATTCTGACGTGGCGAGAAAATGCAAAAACGACGTCGTTTTGTGTCTGATGTGTAAATAATTAATATAAAAATTAATTAAATTAAATTAAAGATTAATTTTATTTAAAATATTTAAAAAAAATAAAAAAACCTAAAATTTAAAAAACTCAAAATCAAAAAACTTAAAATTAAAAAAAAAATTAAAAACTTAAAATTTAAAAACTTAAAATTTAAAAAACTTAAAAATTAAAAAAAAACTTAAAATTGAAATTAAAAAAAAAACTTAAAATTAAAATAACTTGAAATTAAAATAACTTAAAATTAAAATAACTTAAAATTAAAAAAAAATTAAAATAACTTAAAAATAAAAAAAATTAAATTAAAAACTTTAAAAATTTAAAATTTAAAAAACTTAAAAAATTAAAAAAAAACTAAAATTAAAAAAATTAAAATTAAAATAACTTAAAATTAAAATAACTTAAAATTAAAAAAATTAAATTAAAAAAAAAATTAAAAAAAACTTAAAAACTTTAAGTTTTTTAATTTTAAGTTATTTTAATTTTAAGTTTTTTAAATTTTAATTTTTTAATATTAATTTTTTTATATATTAATTTTTTAAAATTTTAAGATTTTTAATTTTAAGTTTTTTAATTTTAAGTTTTTTTAATTTTAAGTTTTTTAAAATTTAAGTTTTTTAAAATTTAAGTTTTTAATTTTTAGAATATTTTAAATAAAATTAAGTTTTAATTTAATTTAATTAATTTTTATATTAATTATTTATACATAAGACACAAAAACGACGTCGTTTTTGCATTTTCTCTCCACGTCGGCGTGCAAAATAACATCGTTTGTGTCCAACTTGTCGGAAAATTGCCACGTCACCCATTTGGCGGATTTTGGCCGGTGGCACTTAAATGTTCCACTTTACTCCGAAATGGCACTTAAGTGTACCTTTCGAAGTTATGGCACTCAGTGTCTCCCGCGCTTGAGTTATGGCGACTCCAGGGTGTCCCAAACTCGATAGCGATATCAACCAACCATTAAAAGAGTTGGTTTTAAGTTTTTAAGTGTGTCACATAAATGCACCATACATGTTTGATTATCTAAGTGCTCAGTTATGGGTATGAGTAGATATCTAGCACATATAGCTTACAAATTGTAAATTATGAACACTAATCTATCTAGATAAAAAGATTTCTTTATACATCATCTAACTAGATAATTAGCTCGAAGGTTTTCTCTAACAAATTTAGTTCATGAATCAATTAAACAAAAGAGAATAAATGCCGACATTTGAACCGGTAGAGTGATTGGCCATGGTGATGAGATGTTAAATCCAACGTATTTCATAGGATTCATCTAAGATAAGGCCTTGCTTTGTTTAGTATCTTGTGAATCTTGCTCTTCCTGCAATTCATTAGACAGTCGGAGGAAGTTGCAAAATTGTAACTTGCAAGAGCCGCTACAAGAATCTTTGCTAAGTATCATACGAATCATAATAACAGTTTCATGATGTAGCCATCAGTATTAAGACACATATGATAAATGTACTTCCAAAAACATAACATTTTGCCTTAACATGATAATTATACATATAACACTAAAAGGAGCATCAATGCTTGCACTCAGAGCGAGGCAAAACATTTTTACAAAGGTAAACAGGGAAAGATTGTGTGGGGCTTGGGTTGGAAATTTAGAAATGAGTTCGAAGGTTCTAACCACTTTATATTTTAAATGGGTCAAAAATGGATCACAAGTTCTGACCCATTTTCGATCCATTTAAATTAGACTCACTTTTTTGACCAAATTTTAGTTGGGTTTTTAAAAGTCTCTAATCCATATACGACCCATGTAAATAAAATATGATTCCAAAAATGGATCTATGACCCATTTTAACATCTCTACTTCTTTCCCATGTCAACAAGGTTCATCCTCCAAGCTATCTTCTCTCGTGAATTCGCAAACCAGGACAAATTTATTTACCCTGTGACAATAGCCTATAAGTCGCACCAAGTTTCCGTGCCTAAGTTGGCTTATCGACGTCACCTCCGAAATATACTCATCTCCTGGTGTGAATCAGGGTTTACTATCTTCACAGCGACCCTTGTCCGAGAGTCTCCTACCTGCCCTTTGTATACTGTATAGATATGATGCTAAAACCTCCTTTTCCTGGAATCCTGCCATCTGCAAAAGAATCGGTCGCAATCATCAACTCCCCATAGGAGAACTTCTTGGGTCTACTCGACCTTTCCAACACTTCGGTTAATTTCGTGCAATGGTCGCCTTCTTCTCCACCTGTCTCGGTCTTGGTTATGTTCTCTTCGGTTGTCTTAGGTGCATAGCGAGGCCATACCGCCATCCCTGATTAGTCCATAGTCCACAATCTACACCAAAGCTCTATTTTTTCATCAGAGAAGCTACTGAATCCCAGGCACTGCTACTGTATATGGCGTGAACCGTACAACATTACTACGTGCCCTTATTAAGCACAAGAACCTCGTGACACAATCTTAAAATTGTCGTACGGCAGTTACGCAACTAGCCGTAAACGAGTCTCATGTACCTCAGAAATCCCACTGAGTCACCCACACCTTCGAATTCTCCAGTGCCATAGTGGTCAAAGAAGCACAATTCATTTTTTTAAAAAAAAAAGCTATGACGGGCGAATGTATTGAGTCTCAAACCGACGACAGAACGTGCGAACCGAATGCAAAGTCATGGGCTTGAGGAAACCACTTTCCTCTTCTTACCCGCTAATTTTCCGGGCAAAAAAAAGAGAAGAGAAATTTGAAATCAAATGCATCATCATTCAAAAACCCAGAAGGGAAAAAGAATGAAATACACAGGAAACGGCGACCAAAGCAAGCAATGCAGAAGAATCGGAGAACCCAAAGAACCTGGACAAGCTCGACCCGTCACGAGCCGAAACCGGCGCCTCCGCAGCTCGGCGATTCATTTCCCTTCTTCCCCCGAGAAGATTCAGAGAGCTGGGGAGACTGTTGCTGTAAAATCAGGGTTTAAGGAGCGTGGGTTTATGTAGGAACCTGGGATTACGCTCTGCGACAGCGCGAACTTGAAAGATTGCTGCGGCGTGCCGGGGATGGAAATTGCTGGGAAGATTCGTGTGTTGGCGCGACCACCGTATTGATTTGGCCCCGCGCGGAGAGGAGATTCGATCCGATGCGCCTGACCGCAAGCTTCATCGAGCATCTGGTACGACGAACGATTGGAAAAATCCGAAATTTTGCTCCATGGGGTGGGGTGGGATGGGAGCTTCCTCGGTCGTACGACATATATAAGCCAAATTGGAGTGGCACTTAAAAGGAAAATTTGTTTTTCAATTCAAATTCGATGTAGTTAAGCCACGTCCTCCGATGTCCAGGGTCTCCTTGAGAACATGGTTAATAAGGTGGAAAGAGCATCTAAAGGGTAGATCAAATTATGCGCATCGAGAAATCATTGTAATGTCCTACATTCAACCTATCATCGAGTCAAGTTATGAGGAATAAGATGTTCCGTTATCAATTTTGTAGTCTTGTGAATATGGATGCCGAGCTGTCTTGACAAGATCCAAACATGAAATTAGTTTGGAGTTGAGGAAGTTGATCTATAAAATACCATTTGACAATTTATAGATTGCCCACGAAAGGGGCTAATCATGAATAAAGGTGCATTTGGTTCAACTTTCCTAATAGGTTTTCAGCCTTTAAAGCCCCTTAGGAAAATGTTGAGTTATTTAGCAAGCTTGTTCAAAGGGCTTTCATTCAAATGCTGATCTTGGAAAAGCTGAAAGCCCAATACTAATAGAGACCAGTTTTGAGCTTTTAGTATTTAGTTAAATGCTAAAATTACTTTTTTTTTCCCCCAAAACTAATATCGTAAATCTTTTAGTTTTTCAGTTTTACCTCTCATTATTTCAAAACTACCTTGCCTTCATTAGAGTTGAGAAAGAATTCATATTTTTCAATAAAAAAGAAAAATGAAATCCAAAAGCCCTTCATAAAAAAAGATTTGTCAAATATTGTTTACGCCAAAATAGCTTTGCAAATAATTTTTTACTAAACACAATTTGCATTTCCCCGAAAGCCGGCCAAAGACATTTGCATTTCTCCAAAACTCATTTCTAAAGTTGGACCAAACAAAGACATTTGCATTTCTCCAAAACTCATTTTTAAAGTTGGACCAAACGCAGCCTAAACTCTTAGCTGAAGGTCAAAGGCCCAAAAAAGTGTGATTAGAACAACCGGGCCAACCCATTGGCTGGTGCCAAGACAGCGAAATCCTCCTCGTCCTCGAGTTCATGTGGCGAGGCAGTTCGGATCATCACTTGTCCACGGGCAAGACCGAACTGACATGGGGAATGAGGTACAGCATCAATCCGGGCTCGGCCTCGGCACTGCTCTACTTGCACACGGGGCTGGAACGATGCGCGATAGGTGGGACGATTAAGACCAAAAGGGCCTCGTAGATCGGGTGTGGAGAAGATACGAAGACCAAAAGTCGACAGTTCTTCGCCGCGACAATCCTCTCTCTTATCAATCTCTCGAAACTAATGGATCCTACAGCAAGAGAGAAAGATGGCGAAAGAAGAGATCATCAACAGAACCTGCACGTTCCCACACAAGTTGAGAGAATCGTTATAACGAAATGAAATTTGAACAGTCATTGTCGATTGTGCCCGTGACTGAGGGAGATATGGAAAAAGTCATGAGTTAGGCAAAGAAGCATTTGCCTCTCTCAACCGTCGATCCTTCGCAATATCTGCAAAAATAGGATCTGCAGAGCTCATTCCGAAGCTGATTTGGAATCACTACAAAAATACCCCTTCGGAGAGCGCCTCTGAGGACGACAAATATATACAGGTGTGTAGCTATATGGATAGTTTGCAGATATATTTTCTGCAATGTTATTTCAAGTTTCCTTGATGTTTCTCATCTTATTTTCTCGGCACCTCGTTTTTTCAAACCAGTAAACTAACCTTCTGGTACTTATTTTCGTGTTTCTTTAACGCAATATTATTGGACAAAAAGTAATGTTGCAGACTCATTTTATAGGAAAAATTAAGAGATAATGACATCGCAATCACTTGAATTTTACCCCTTTTACAATTGAGTATCTCATTTATTTATTTTTAAACAATTAAGTATCTCACCCTTTTCAAATATGGGTCATTAGAGATATCCCTAGAAATCAAGGACAGAAAATGTCAACATGGATACCAATGCCCTTAAATAGCCATTACTCATCAATATTGGCATTCAATATAGCCTCTCGAGAGGATTTCACATCTAAAGGGTAAGATTGAGTTATGCGCGTCGAGAAAATGTTGTAACGTCCTAGGTTCAATTTATCCTTGGGTCAAGTTACGAGGAGATATTCTGTTACCAATTTGTTAGTCTTGTGCATATGGGTGCCCAGCTGTCTTTGACAAGATCCGGACATGAAATTAGTTTGGAATTGAAGAAATTGATCTATAAAATGCCATTTGACAATTTTTAGAGGTTGGCCATGATGCATTCGGACACGCAAAGGGGCTAACCATGAATAAGGCCCATAAAAGCTTGATTTGAACAACCGGCTAACTCATTGGCTGGTGCTGAGAAGACAGTCAACTCCTCCTCGCCTTTGAGTTCACGTCCCGAGGCAATTCGGATTGTCGCTTGTCCAAAGGCAAGACCGAACTGACATGGGGAATGAGGCGCAACATCGCACACGGCTCCGGCACTGCTCCACTTGCACATGGCGCTGGAATAATGCGTGATAGGTAGGGGTGGCAAAATGGGTATGCCTCAAATATGGATTGTTTAAAATTTAGGAAAAAAGTCACCAAAAATCCAAAAATGTACTTCAAATTATTTTTTTATTATAAAAAACTCTAAATTTTACCAACTGTGACACATTTACCCAAAAAAAATTTTCCGTAACACAAAAACCCTAAATTTATATCAGTGTAATACATTTATGTCAAATTATAGAGCATTTTCATCTTTTTACCTTTTAATTTTTTTTTCTTTTTTTTTATTCTTCTCTCTTCTCTCTGCCGTAGCTGGAGGAGGGAAGCCGAACTCATGCGTTGGGCTGCCCTGCCTGGGTCGGGGAAGGACTGGCCTCGCCAAATCTAGTGAGGGCACCACTCACCTGACCTAGGCGATGCCGCCCTCGCCGGATTTGGCGAGGGTTGTCCTTGCCCGACCCAAGCAAGGGTGGCCCGATGCTTGAGTTTGACTTCCCTTTACCATGGCTGGTGGAGGAAAGGGAGAAGAAGAAGAAGAAGAAGAAGAAAGGAATAAAAAAAGAAAAGAAAAGAAAAAGGAAAAACAAAAAGAGGAAAAAAATAAGACGAAAATGCCATTGGCCATAAAGTTTTAGGTAAATGAGTTACTGTTAGTAAAGTTTGGGGCTTTTATGTCACAAAAAAAAAAAAAAATAATAAAGGCTAAATTTGTCACTTTGAGTAGAGTTTGGGGTTTTTGGTGGCTATTTCCCTAAAATTTAACATATAGATCAAAATGGGTCTTACTTAAACAAAGCTCAACTTTTAATGGGCCTGCTCAAAACCCAACTTCTACACCTTTGCTTTTTCACAACCTTTTTCAGTCCCCGGCCACTCATCCTATTCGATGCTCTGCGGCATCGGCATTCTCCTCCTCCTCCGACTTTGGAGCAGTCACCTCATCGAATAGTGTGAAGAAAATGAAAGCATGAATAAGAGCTCAAATTCATTACCCTGTTGCAATGAACGAATTGAAAACAAGCTCGAATTTAGGTCCCAAAACAAAAGCATACGACTCGAGAATCTATAGAAATGCATAGTTACCAATTAGGGCTAGTTCGCATAGTCATAAAAATGCTTTACTTGGAAGAGAGAATAGGATTTCAAGGTGCATTTGATTTAGCTTTTCCAAATGGGTTTTCAGCATCCAAAACCCATTGAGAGAAAATACTCGAATGTTTGGCAAGCATTTCAAATGCTTTTGGCCAAATGCTGACTTTAGGAAAATTGAAAGTCCAAAGTAAGTAAAGACCAACCTTGGGCTTTCAGCCTTGGGCAAAATGCTATTTTTAGACATTTTTTCTTCCCATCTTGCCCTCACTAGCTAGCTTTCTCATATTCCCATCTTGCATTCACTATGTTTAGGGTTTGTGGCTGGTCTAGTCAACAGCACCAAAGACACAACATTAGTAGCACGCTTGGTCATTTCTCGAAAAGGATTTTGGCTTTTAGCATTTACATTACATTCAAAACTCATTTCCAAAATCGAAACAAACCCACCCTCAATCAGTGGTCATGAGAAACACACATCCAGTCCATAGAGAGAGAGAGAGGAGAAGAAGAAGCCATAACAAGGAATAGTGTGTGCGACAACAAACAAGATTGAGCCTAAAATCGCAAACACTCTGCAAAGCAAGTCGTTCAAATGCAATAAATCAAACAAAGGAGCTTGCAGAAGTAGTACGGGAAAAATTGTTTTCCATTCAAATTCGATGTAGTCAAGCCACAATGTGAGAGCCTCCCATGAGAGCACGGATAATATGGTGGAAAGAGCATCTAAAGGGTAGATCGAGTTATAAGCATAAAAAAATCATTATGACATCCTAAATTCAATATATTCTCGGGTCAAAGTTACAAGAAGGTTTTCGTGACCAATTTATTAGTCTTACCCAAATGGATGTCGAGCTGTCTTTTATAAGATCTAGACATGAAATTAGTTTGGAATTGAGGGAGTTGGTCTATAAGATACCATTTGAAAATTTAGAGATTGGCATGATGCATTCAGACATGCAAAGGGGCTAACCATGAATAAGCCCTCTGTTGAGGGCAAAGGCCCAACAAAGCTTGATTAGACCAACTCGGCTAACCCATTGGCTGGTGCCAAGAAGACAGCGAACTCCTCCTTGTCCACGCCGCAACGTAGCTCGGATCTCCACTTGTCGCTTAGGGCTTGGCCTTGGCGCTGCTCTACTTGCACATGGGGCTGGAACAATGCGTGATAGGTGGGACGATTAAGGACTCGGATGTTTAGAGCTTGGAGTTGTCCTTTTCGAAACAGATCACGGAAGATTCGTCTGCACGGGGATGATAGAAGACCAAAAAGGCCTCGTAGATCAGGTTTCGAAAATGGACGGACGATAAACTCAAATAATAGAGATTCGATTGGGAAAAAAAAGTGAAAGTACGAAAAGTAGGTTTTTCCATTTTTTTTTTGTCGCACCAAATGCCGAAAAATCTGTGGTCCGCATCTGGTCGGAGCTCCTCTCGCGCGAGGCCAAATCCATACGGCAGACGCGCCAACACACGAATTTTCCGGGCAATTTCCTACCCCGGCGTACAAAAAATCTGAGACGCTCCTTAAATCCTGATTTTCCCGCAAAAAAGTCCCAAACTTTTTGATTTTCTCGGGAAATAAAAATGAATTTGCGAGCTCCGGAGGTGCTGCCGCTCGTGACGAGTCTAGCCTGTCCAGGTTTTTTGGATTCTCAGTTTCTCTGCGTTGCTTTGGTCCCTATTTACTGTAGAATCCATTTACTTTTTTCCCTTTTGGTTTTTGAATGATTATGCGTTTGTTTTAGTCTTTCTCTTTGCTTGCAAAGAAATTAGCGGATCAGAAGAGAAGCTGGTTTTCTCAAAGCTCATGACTTTGCGTTCAGTACGCAAATTCTGTCGTCAATCTGAGACTCAATATATTCACCCACATTGACTTCTTTAAATGAGTTACGTTTCTTTTACCCATCTGGCCATGGAGATTTCAAAGTTATGGGTGACTCAGCGGGAAATTTTTAAGTTACACTTAACACTTGTTTGGAACCAAGCGTTGGAACAATCGCAAAACAACTTTACAACGAGATACGGCGTTTTTGTACTTAATAATGACGATACCAAGTGCCGGTGCCTCGGTAGCTTCTTTGATGAGAAAATAAAGCTTTGCAGTTGATTGTGGCCTATGGAGTAATCCGGAATGGCATGATATGGCCTGCCCATGCTGAGCAAAACCAGGGATCCATTCAGTTGGAATTAAAGAACTCGCAGCTCATAAGTTGTTTGTGTTCCGAACTTTCTTTTTGTCATAGTTAGTGCCTTATGATGACTTCAGGGCCAGCCGGCATCTTATTTGGGAATCTCCAGTTCGTTTGTGAATTATGTATTATCGTAAAAGAGTGACTCTCTTCTTCTTTAAAACTCCAGGAGTCCGTCATCAAGCTGCTTGCTCTGGTTCTTTTCAATTGGAGGGACTATTGGAAGAAGTATGCCACAACGGGAGCGCTGTGAATGATAATTTACTTGTAATGGTAAAAATCACTACCGCTATACCTCTTTGTACCTTTAGCTTCTTATAGATCTAACCTGCGGAGTTTGAATTCGTCCATTCAAAACCTTGATCGGAAAGCAAATCATTAGGAATGCTATCCACTGCAATTACAGAGATAAGCTTATCAAGTCTGAGGGATTTTGTTAGTCTTTATGTAGACTGAGAATGATAGAATGAGAATTCCAGCAAAATCAGGACTACTACTTCTAGAGGCATAGCAGTGTGCATATATTCATTTGCATTTACTTCGTGTTTCTAATGAGCTGAATACGGTGATTGTAATTTCTTTTCTTGCAGTTTCGCCTCCGTGAGTTATTGTTGTAGCATCTGCCGATTGGAGGGGGATTTGAGATTGTCTACGGTCAGACCAGTGGAACACCTAGAAGGAGTCAACCTTCGATCCAGTACCGCGAGATTTCTGCAAGCTACTACTCAGGAATATATGCAGAAAGAATGCATGAATGTTATGCATGATTGTGCATGAATTAAGGCTAACTAATATGCAAGCTATACTAATTTCTTTGTATTTTTCTCATTTAAGTAACCCGCAAGACTTAAAAAGCACAAATAAACCTAACACTCTGAGCGACAGAAATTGATCTGCACTCATTAACTTACTAAAATGATATGCATGAATGGCATGGCTGTATGACACACATGATGACTTCTTAATATAGAAGTTATTAACTCAAAAAAAATCTACATGAGATGTCAATGGAATTTAATCCTAAATGACTAGTGACTCACTAATTGTCAATCACGATATGCTATGATGAACTAAATATAGGTAATGCTATGAAATAAAATGAAAAACATGATATGTTGTGACAGCTATGATATGAGATAGAATTAATTTATGGATTACTCCTGTGATATAAGTTATATGAAATGCTATATTTTTTGTATTTTCTATTTAACCAAAAATTGACCCAAAAGAAATTGGACTAATTTGAAATTGAGATAAAATCTAATGATCAATATGTAACCAAAATATGGATTAATTTCAAACATGCAATTATTGAATAATCTAAAGAAATATTTTTGGGGTTTTCTCTATTAACCAAAATACCCTAAATCAACGGGTAATATGAGATGCATTGAATTTAAATACGCAAGCCCTAGATTATTATGTATATCTTAATTATTACATGACAATTATTGAAAATCTATATGAAGATGACATGGAAAACAATATGTCATGCAATGCTTGAACATAAAGGGTCCAACCTTGAGGCCCAAAAGTCCAACGCCTTAACGCGTCTTAATTAATCCTTGGCCTGAAGCTTGGACTATCCACTAGTGGGCTCCCAAATTCCAGCGCTGGAAGTCCCTTCGAGTCAAATAATCTGCTTGGTCTTTCCCTTAGATTGTTTTTTTGCTTTCTTTGACCAAGAACAATGTAATAGTCGAAGCGGTTGACCAGTCGAAGGTCGAAGTCAAAGTGAAAAAAAAAAACAGACAAAAAGCCATCGCCAAAAGGACCGTGAACTGTATTAAGAGGAGGGTTTCGTTTGCTGAACAGGGAACCGGAGAAAACGAGGAAAAGAGAGGAAAAAGGGTAGACAGAAAAAGTTTCGTGCAAAGCCAATCAAATCAACTGCAAATTGCAACGCAAGGTAAATTAAGCCCATCATTTATTTGATTGGAGTAATTTTTGAAATTGAGTCTTAGATCCGAAGTTATGTCGATTTTGAACTATGAAATTCGATTGAGGAGTTATTGAGTAGATTTATCTAAAAATGGTAGTAGATAAAGGTGTTGTGGAGTTGTAAGGTTTGATGAAAATCGATTATGAAGTACGATTTGATTGAAATGAATTTATGAAGTTCCACATTTGAATTACACGCGGTTGATAATACGTATAACAGAGGAAAAAAATGACCGTTTGCTATAAATGAGTTTCTTCACTAGCGCGTATTTAGCATAATTAGTTAAGCCATTCATTAGAATAGTGTTTTTACTTAGATTTTGATATCGTTTTTGAATAATTGGAATGAATTCTAGTGCGTTAGCTTGAGTAACCTTGGTAAGTCAACTTTCAGATTTCCTAGTGAGTGGCACTATCTCTTATATGAATTTACAAATTCATATCTTGAAAATTGTAGATTTTTAATATAATATGAGTTATTAAGAGCATTTTTCCTGCATAAATAAGATCAAACTTTTATTACCATTTTCCTATTTTACATGGAAAAGTATCTATTGATTAGGTTTGAGTTGATTGCTTGTAAATGGTTTGCAAAGTCTTTTACAAAGGAATCACAAGAAGTACTTGTCCTTGAATATGATTTATGCAAGATTCTACATTTTATGAAGTGAATTGTGACGAGTGATATTTGGTCATCGAACCTGAATTTTGAGATTATTTCTAATTTTGGTTGTGAGTTTTTCAGAGTTGAGGTCGGTGGAATTATGCTCATATTGCTATGACTAGAGCCCTTTGAGAGGGAGTATGTTTATTGTTGTTAGGACATCCTTCTAGGCCGAATCATCAACTAAAAAGGGTGGAAGACCTAGCTAAGGAGTAAACTTGGTCACCTTTGTTACGGGCGTTAAGTGTAACCATAATTAGATATTGAGTATTAAATTAGTTGATGGAATTGGACCATCGACGTATGATTTGATGGGATTAATCAATAAAATAAACCATTGATATGTGAGTTATTGAGATTGATCAATAGGCCATTGTTTTTTTGATATTATTGATTGATCTTGAATGTAAAACATTTTGTTGGAAGATACCATCCTCTTTTGTTATTTACGTATAGATCTAAATTTGTTATTGAAAAGTTTTGATATTAATTTATAACGATATATAACGAATGTTTAATCTACTTAGAAGAGATGTATTATTCACTAAATTGTAGTTGGTCACCTTTTCGTTTCCTATGTTTTTCAGGTTTTTCAATCAACTAGTGGCGGTGCTCTACTTGCACAGTGGGCTGGAACAATGCGTGATAGGTAGGACGATTAAGGAGTCGGATGTTTATAGCTTGGAGTTGTCCTTTTCGAAACAGATCACGGAATTCGTCTTCACGGGGATGATAGAAGACCAAAAAGGCCTTGTAGATCAGGTTTGGAAAAGATACGAAGACCGAAAGTCGACCGTTATTCGCTGTAAGCTTACAAGAAATTCTCTCCCGCATCAATCTCATGAAACTAATGGATCCTGCAGCAAGAGAAAGAGATAGTGAAAGAAGAGATCATCGATGGAACCTGCACTTCCTCACACAAGTGGAGAAATCGTTTATCTTCGTAGGCCAACAATAACGAAATGAAATATGAACAGTCATTGTCGATTATGCACGTGGCTGACGCAGATGAGGAATAAGTCATGAGTTCAGCAATAAGCATTTGCCTCTCTCAAACCATCGATCCTTTGACAAATACATACGGGTGTCTAGCTATATGGATAGTTTGTATGTATGATATATATTTTCCCTGATATTTCTCATCTTGTTTTCTTGGCACCTCGTTCTTTCAAACCATTAAACTAACCTTCTGGTACTTATTTCCTTGTTTCCTTAATAAAAAATTAATTGACAAAACCCCTTATATTAAATTTACTAGATTTTAGATATTAGAGATCGGAAAATCCAAATTTTAAGGAGTTAAGGACAAGAGAGTGTTTGGAGTTACAGACAAAAGGATTCTTAATTAACACCCCATACTATTAAGGCACAAAAACCCTCTTTATATATAATTAATATAAGGATATCATAAAGGTTAAAGATTGCTGTTTGCAAACTCTTTAACCAATACATGAGAAATAGATATAAATGTTTCTTTATCTGCTGTATTAAACAATTTCACATTTTGTATTTGTGCATGATATACGATTAAGCAATAGCTTATTACTCAAAATAAATGATTAATGAGTTATGGCATCTTCATATATTAAGTGAATCACTTTTAAATTAGTGTTAGCCAAGCTGAATAAGTAAGTTTTAGCGAAATGAATTTAATGGTTCCTAAATCATTAATTTGAAAGGAAGTGGAAGGGAATGGAGCGTTGTGATGATGTGACTCAACCACAGAAGTCCATTCTACTTGACTTTTTCTAGTTTATTGATTTTTGGAAGTTTTGGGCTTTTATATTTGTATTGCATCATTTTACTGGGGACTACTGCAACTAATTTAACATAGAAACTGAATCATTTTGTATGTTTGCAAACAATTTCACATAGAAACTGAAAACTTACTAGATACAGCTCATGCTAATGTAAACAAGCAAAAGCTATATCCATCAGTTTTCTGGGGACTACTGCAACTAGAGGTAATGTGAAAGGAGTGTCAAAAGACAAAGAAGCAGGGACGGATCGAGAACAAATATGTTGAGGGGCCCAGACAGTATTGTTAATATTCATATTAATAGCGTACACTCAAATAAATGAAAATATCAATTATATTATTGATCTAGAATTAGCATGTAGCCTCATTGAGATGGTTCATTAGGCCGTTTTTAGAATGATTTCGGCTTTTCACTTATTTATCTATCTATTAAAATCTCATATCTTATGCATTTTGAATGCAAAGTACTAGAAATTTTTGTGACACATACATATGACACATAAATTTACGTATAAGGTTTTTTTTTAGTTAAAGTATTTTGAAGTTTAAAGGAAAGAAGAAAATATATTTTTTGCTATATTTATAATAAACAAACACCTCAATCTAAATCAGTGCATTATTACTCTAAAAGTCTCAGTAAATAAAGATATTTAATTTTTAAGAAAATACTGAAGTGTATAAATAACTGCCAACGTTCTCAGGCCTAAGGAAAGCACTTTGACCTTTTCTAAACCTAGGATCCTCAAAACTTTCAAAATATACAAATTTTAATGTGCAAATTTACGTATAACTTTTATATTATATATTTGAAATTCATAAAATATTTTAAATGTTAACGGGATAGTAAAAAGTTAACTTTAGCATAAACAAACATGCCCTTAAGATTTTTTTCTTTTTTAAAAGCTCCGCAACCATCGATCTTCCATATGTATAATTGTAGTCAACATTGAATTTCTTTAAAAAATAATACTTTTCGTCTCCATACTTTTACATGTTTTCTAATAACTCTCTGCTTCTAAATTGACTAATTAAGTTCTTTGACATATGTTTTAATAAAGTTTTTCTGACACCAAATTCACATAATGCGTGAATAAAATATATGGACCCATGTGGATAACATTAGAATTTGATGTGAATAAAATGCAGACGTGTTAACATTACAAATCGGTGTCCACATCATTTGATGGTGACTTTAGTTGAATTTGGTGTGAGTAAAATTTAATAAAAAAAATTTCGAAAGTGGACGGACGATAAACTCAAATAATAGAGATTCGATTGGGAAAAAAAGTGAAAGTACGAAAAGTAGGTTTTTCCATTTTTTTGTCGTACCAAATGCCGAAAAATCTGGGGTCCGCATCTGGTCGGAGCTCCTCTCGCGCGAGGCCAAATCCATACGGCAGACGCGCCAACACACGAATTTTCCGGGCAATTTCCTACCCCGGCGTACAAAAATCTGAGACGCACCTTAAATCCTGATTTTCCCGCAAAAAAGTCCCAAACTTTTTGATTTTCTCGGGAAATAAAAATGAATTTGCGAGCTCCGGAGGTGCTGCCGCTCGTGACGAGTCTAGCCTGTCCAGGTTTTTTGGATTCTCTGTTTCTCTGCGTTGCTTTGGTCCCCATTTACTGTAGAATCCATTTACTTTTTTCCCTTTTGGGTTTTTGAATGATTATGCGTTTGTTTTGGTCTTTCTCTTTGCTTGCAAAGAAATTAGCGGATCAGAAGAGAAGCTGGTTTTCTCAAAGCTCATGACTTTGCGTTCAGTACGCAAATTCTGTCGTCAATCTGAGACTCAATATATTCACCCACATTGACTTCTTTAAATGAGTTACGTTTCTTTTACCCATCTGGCCATGGAGATTTCAAAGTTATGGGTGACTCAGCGGGAAATTTTTAAGTTACACTTAACACTTGTTTGGAACCAAGCGTTGGAACAATCGCAAAACAACTTTACAACGAGATACGGCGTTTTTGTACTTAACAACGACGATACCTGTTAATACCGTGGAAGTGCCCGTGACTCAGTAGCTTCTTTGATGAGAAAATAAAGCTTTGCAGTTCATTGTGGCCTATGGAGTAATCCGGAATGGCATGATATGGCCTGCCCATGCTGAGCAAAACCAGGGATACATTGAGCTGGAATTAAAGAAGTCGCAGCTCATAAGTTGTTTGTGTTCCGAACTTTCTTTTTGTCTTAGAGTTAGTGCCTTATGATGGCTTCGGGGTTAGCCGGCATCTTATTTGGGAATCTCCAGTTCGTTTGTGAATTATGTATTATCGTAAAAGAGTGGCTCTCTTCTTCTTTAAGACTCCAGGAGTCCGTCATCAAGCTGCTTGCTCTGGTTCTTTTCAATTGGAGGGACTGTTGGAAGAAGTATGCCACAACGGGAGTGCTGTGACTGATAATTTACTTGTAATGGTAAAAATCACTATAAATATACCTCTTTGTACCTTTAGCTTCTTATAGTTCTAACCTGCGGAGTTTGAATTCGTCCATTCAATACCTTGATCGGAAAGCAAATCATTAGGAATGCTATCCACTGCAATTACAGAGATAAGCTTATCAAGTCTGAGGAATTTTGTTAGTCTTTATGCAGACTGAGAATGATAGCATGAGAATTCCAGCAAAATCAGGATTACTACTTCTAGAGGCATAGCGGTGTGCATATATTCATTTACATTTACTACGTGTTTCAAATGAACTGAATACGGTGATTCTAATTTCTTTTCTTGCAGTTTCGCCTCCGTGAGTTATTGTTGTAGCATCTGCCTATTGGAGGGGGATTTGAGATTGTCTACGGTCAGACCAGTGGAACACCTAGAAGGAGTCAACCTTCGATCCAGTACCACGAGATTTCTGCAAGCTACTACTCAGGAATATATGCAGATAGAATGCATGAATGTTGTGCATGATTGTGCATGAATTAAGGCTAACTAATATGCGAGCTATACTAATTTCTTTGTATTTTTCTCATTTAAGTAACCTGCAAGACTTAAAAAGCACAAATAAACCTAACACTCTGAGCGACAGAAATTGATCTGCACTAATTAACTTACTAAAATGATATGCATGAATGATATGGCTATATGACATACATGATGACTTCTTAAAATAAAAATTATTAACTCAAAATAAATCTACATGAGATATCGATGAAATTTAATCCTAAATGACCAGTGATTCACTAATTGTCAATCACGCTATGCTATGATGAACTATCTATAGGTAATGCTATGAAATAAAACGAAAAACATGATATGTCGTGAAATCTATGATATGAGATAGAATTAATTTATGGATTACTCCTGTGATATAAGTTATATGAAATGCTATATTTTTTGTATTTTCTATTTAGCCAAAAATTGACCCAAAAGAAATTGGACTAATTTGAAGTTGAGATAAAATCTAATGATCAATATGTAACCAAAATATGGATTAATTTAAACATGCAATTATTGAATAATCTAAAGAAATATTTTTGGGTTTTCTCTATTAACCAAAATACCCTAAATCAACGGGTAATATGAGATGCATTGAATTTAAATACGCAAGCCCTAGATTATTATGTATATCTAAATTATTACATGACAATTATTGAAAATCTATATGAAGATGACATGGAAAACAATATGTCATGCAATGCTTGAACATAAAGGGTCCAACCTTGAGGCCCAAAAGTCCAACGCCTTAACGCGTCTTAATTAATCCTTGGACTAAATCAAATAAACCTAGGGTTCTATTTTTGACTAACACACAATTATAACAACAAAAGTAACCCGCATAAAATTGCATATCTTGGCTTACCTTGAATTAGGGTTTACCAAGAGTGATCACAAGGATTCTAAGCGAGGAAAGGGCTTGAGCGGCGCCATGAAGGAACATCGCTTTGGAGGAACACTATCGGAGGGAGCTTGAACCGAGGGAGAGAGCCTCGGAGAAGGGGAGAACTTGCGATTTGGGAGCTCTTCAATGAGTCGGTCAGTCCACTTTAGGCTTTTTTTTCCTGAAGCTTGGACTCCAAATTCCAGCGCTGGAAGACCCTTCGAGTCAAATAATCTGCTTGGACTTTCCCTTAGATTTTTTTTTTTTTTTAATGCTTTCTTTGACGAAGAACAATACAAAAGGACCGAGAACTGTTTTAAGAGAAGAGGTTTTCGTTTGCTGAACAGGGAACCGGAGAAAACGAGGAAAAAATAGGAAAAAGGGAAAACAGAAAAAGTTTCGCGCAAAGCCAATTTGGACGTCCCGACAAGTCAAATCAACTGCAAATTGCAACGCAAGGTAATAATTAAGCCTATCATTTATTTAATTGGAGTAATTTTTGAAATTGAGTCTTAAATATGAAGTTATGTCGATTTTAAACTACGAAATTCAATTGAAGAGTTGTTGAGTAGATTTATCTAGAAATGGTAATAGATAAAGGTGTTGTGGAGTCGTAGGATTTGATGAAAATCAATTTAATTGAAATGAATTTATGAAGTTATGCGTTTGAATTACACATGATTGACAATACGTGTAATAGAGAAAAAATGACCGTTTGCTATAAACAAGTTTCTTTGTTAGCGTGTATTTAGTGTAATTAGTTAAGCTGTTCATTATAATAGTATTTTACTTAGATTTTGATATCGTTTTTTGAATAATTTGTATGAATTCGAGTGCGTCAGCTCGAGTAACCTTGGTAAGTAAGTTTGTAGCTTTCTTAGATGAGTGGTACTATCTCTTATATGAATTTACAAACTCATATCTTGAAAATGGTAGAGTTTTAATATAATATGAGTTATTAAAAGCATTTTTCCTCCATAAATTGGATCGAACTTTTATTACCATTTTCCTATATCAAATGGAAAAGCATCTATTGATTAGGTTTGAATTGATTGCTTGTAAATGGTTTGCGAAGTCTTTTACAAAAGAATCACAACAAGTACTTGACCTTGAATATGATTTATGCAAGATTCTACATTTTATGAAGTGAATTGTGACAAGTGATATTTGGTTATCAAACCTGAACTTTGAGATGATTTCTAATTTTGGTTGTGAGTTTTTCGGAGTTGAGGTCAATGGGATTATGCTCATATTGCTATGTTTAGAGCTCTTTGAGGGGGAGTATGTTTATTGTTGTTAAGACATCCTTCTAGGTCGAACCATTGACTAAAAAGGGTGGTAGACCTAGTTAAGGAGTAAACTTGGTTGCCTTTTTCACAGGCATTAAGTGTGACCATAGTTAGATATTGAGTATTAGATTAGTCGATGGAAGTGGACCATCAACGTATGATTTGATGAGATTAATGAAAAAAATAGACCATTGTTGTGTGAGTTATTGAAATTGATCAATAGACCATTGTCTTCTTGATATTATTGATTGATCTTGAATGTAAAACATTTTGTTGGAAGATACCATCCTCTTTTGATATTTTACATATAAAGAATTCTAAATTTGGGATTGATAAGTTTTGATATCAATTTATAAAGATATATAATGAATGCTCGATCTACCTAGAAGAGATGTATTATTCAATGAATTGTAGTTGGTCACCTTTTTGTTCCCTATGTTTTTTAGGTTTTTCAACTAGTGCAAGTAGTCTGAAAAAAAAAAAAAAAAAAAACTAGTGGCAAATAGAACAAGAGCATTGGGATTTCGATAGTTGGATTTTGGACACTGGGGGAATGAGTATGTCTGATGATAGTTGTTGGGTTTATTTGAGTTTGATGACATACATATATGTTTTGATGGATTTTACAAACTTTGACTTTGTAAATTGTAACTAACCCCTTGTTTTATCAGATATATAAATATATGTATATTTTGATAGCAGGTTTGTGTTGGTTTTTGTTTTAGAATACGCCCTTTGGATAGGGGACGAATCCCCCTTTCCTGGTGGGAATCAAGGTGTGACAAGCACCATCCGCCGTTTGCACACTGCTCACCGCTCCATAATTTTTCTTTTTGCGTGCTCTTGCACGAGTACTAGAGGGATAGTGCGTGCGGGTATTCTGCAGACGAGGAGTTGTCACAGAGACTTGCAACGTGATTGGTGAATTCGTCCGTAAGAAGCTCTAATTATAGATATGACGGCAGGAACTCGCAGCGAAATCATCGCGGTGGACCGTCGAGGGATGGAGGAGTGGTGCCAAAGCTGATGTTTAGAATTACCTAATTTGAATTAGGCATATGGGGAAATAGATAAATGAAATAGTCAAAATTTAGGTATTAACAACTATTATAAATAATATCAGCTAATAGTTATCGTTTTCTTTTCTTTGACGCAGTTGATTTATGGAGAAGAAGGTGAGATTGCTGACGCGTTGGTTTCAGTTTCCGCTTACTCCATGGGGTTTGCAAGGCGAGCTGGAGTTATTCAAGCAAAATTATGGAAAATTCCATTTTTATCGATGAAAACTCTCTCTCTCTCTCTCTGTGGGCAATTCAAATATGATGTCGACTTCCAGGTTCCCACTTAATGGTTGAATGCAATATGAGCACACTAGTTCAGATTAGGAGATCTTTCTTTTCATAGTCGTTAAGTTGAATTCGAAAACATTTAAGCACATGGTAAGGCAAGTCCCAAGTCTATAAACTTCGAAATCAAGGCATGTAAATTGTCTTGCTGGCGAATCGTTCAAGAAGACTCGTTCGATAGATTGGAGTTAACAGAGGGGAGAAAGGGGCGAAGTCGTGTTTACTGAAAGAATAAGGAATCATATCATTTCGACAATACACTCAGAATTCCAGATTACAATTTCTTTTCCTGGAATGTGGTTATACGAGCGGAAACCGCCGGTTGCCTTGCAGGTCAAAGGATGCGTGCCGCTGTCCTGCTGGATACAGTAAGGTACACATCTTCTATGCATTGACCCCCACAACAGAACCCCACAATTCAAATGTGCATATTTTTCTGACCTTTCTTCTATATTTTGGCCTATGAAGGAATTGCTCGAATGCGAAAGGCAATTTCACATGCCCTCCTAGATGTGTTCGAGCTGTTAGACGGGTAACGGTCGGGCTATGGCCTTTACTATGTGGACCCCGACAACGGCGTGCTGAGAAGGTACCCAAGGCTCCTGGCCATGTGGTAATCGCGCTTTACTGAAGGGAGGGAGCGTCACTTCCGACAGCAGCATCAAGATCGAGGGCAATTGGTCATCCCTCTCTTCTGCTCAAGCCACGAAGCGAAATTAAAATTCCTAGTTCCTTGAGGTAAAAGTCATTTCTTGGGTAGCTTCACTAGACTAATCCCGGTTCAGCTCAGTGTTATCTCATATAGTCAAGGAGCCTGTGTTTGTACTCTTTTGTCCTGTCTATACCTCGTATGTGCTGATTCCAGGAGCTGGTGCGAACGGGGCGCGAACTGCAGGCTATCAAAGCAATCGAGTATGGTCGTAACTCTTTGAAGTTTGCAGTTCTAAAAGTCGGTTAAGCATATTGAACTGTCGGCCGCTCGACTTTGGAAGTTCCATTACTTTTTCTTTCGTGCTATTTGAAGCGTTTGGTGACACTATATGTAGCATTCTAATTCGACATTTCGCCTTTTTGTTTATATAGGTGGCGCACGCTTGTCGATGAGTACTTTCTAGTGACACCCATATCTTGGATGATGAATTCGAATCAGCTGACTGCTTCACATAATTAATTGCTTTCCCGGCACATTAACAATTATGAGATGACATACGCGGAGCAGGGGAGTTATTCCATGTTAAAATGTAGATGGCCTCCTAAAAATCGAGTCATTTGAGGCATGCAATACAATATCAATTGGTCATGTGCTTCTAGACTCCTAAATCTAGTGTCATGCTGACTATCAGATGACGGAATTCCGAAATAGGGAATCTTTGTTTTTGCCATTTCTTTTCAGATGACCGTGTTTCTCTTTATGGATCCATTCCTGAATTGTGTACCTGAGTCCATCCCGGAGAAGATGGAGAAGACCCTTACCATTGGCTTCATCATGCAATGCCGTTGTTTTTTTTTTTCCCCATGAGGTCGCTCTTTATGCCTTTTCTGTTTGATCGATGCGCATAATCCAAACGAGTACTCCATAAATTGAAAAAAATGATTAGGCAGTGAAAATTTTGTGTTATGGTCACATATTTTTTTACAAGATCGAGAGATTATCATGTGAGGAATTGTGTGGGTTAAATACCATGTGAATTATTAGGTATAATTAGGGGTAGGTTGAGTTGAACCAAATAATCAAAGCTCGCCCCCGCCGGCCCCTAACAAGGTCGAGCCTTGCCTTGCCATGGCGAGGGCGACGAGTTCAACCTCATCACCCTCACCCAATGACGGCGGGAGCGAGCTTCACCAGAGGCCGGTGAGGTTAACCTCGCTAGCCCTTGCCTTTGGCCAGTCCTCGAGATCCGTTGATTTGCTAGAAGAAGAAGGAAGGGAAGAAAAAAAGGAAAGAAAAGAAAAAATAATTATTAAAAATATTCATGTCAACCTAGTCGTGCCACGTAAGATGGTTGGTATCCATGTTAACTCCAACCAACCAAAATTGGCTAAATAGATTGAATTGGCACAAATATAAAAGGATTAGGACTCAATTAGTATAAAGAAAAATGTTTATGACTGAATTGGCACAATTACAAAGTTTATAAATTTTTTGGTAAATCTCCCATTTGACAATCTTATTAAAACTTGTATGCAGTTAAAATCATTGAGTGTGTTCGATAGCAGTGTAATTACATGTAACTTGCCTAGTTATTTAAGACAAAAAAATCACTAAATGGAAAGGGTCACAATGTTTCCGATGTTCGTTCAGGATCGTTTAATGCGCGAATTGATGTCTTAAACTCCTTATACAGAACGCCTCAAGGGCTGAATAGCGGGTTAAAAGTTTCAATTCGGTCTTGCTTGCTAAGGTCCTAAAATGGTCCCCGGGCGTCCCTTTTACATGTTTGCATCATTTCTATGTCATATTGCGTGTATGCATTGCATTTAGGTTAATTCCAAGTACCATTGTATCCGGACCATGAAGGACGTTTGATTGATTAAGACGGATTATATGCGATAGGAACAAACAAATATGAGCGACTAGAGAGTAGCTAAAACTCACAGAGAAAATATAGGTTAGCAAAAACACAAAGACATGCGCATGTACATGTACGCGAGGTTCAAAACCTACCGGCTAAAAGTAAACTAACTCTTTCGGTCTCAATATATCTATGAATATCTCTTACCTCTAACACGAGCTATTTTGGACTGAGGCGTCCAGTTACTCAAGATCATCATTAGCATGAGTGCTAATCTATACTCTCCTCTGTGATCCAAGTGTTTTATGGTTTAAATTATTGGCATCCGAAATTAATATGAAATCATTTTTTGAGGTCGAGGAAGGGACTATTAGTGAATCATCGCTGTTGATATTTCTATATTACTTGTAAACAAGAGTTTTATCGATATTTTCTGATCAACGGCATTTTATTCTTCATGGATATTCTCAACCGCCCACATTCACTTACGTCGATGGGTGCTAAAATTAGCATGATGTACCATTTATGGGCCCATATGTTATTTAAGTTCCGATGATCGTGGCACTGGCTCACATGAGCTTTTCCCATCAGCGTCTGTGAACATGCGCTTAATTTTCAGACGAAATATATCTGAAGGTATCTTTGTGGGATGCTGATAAGCCATCCACAAGCCTGGCTGGCGTTTGTCTTCTTATAGAAGGTCCAGAGAGAGAGAGAGAGAGGGAGAGAGAGAGGGGGAAGAAATCTGCAAACAAGCGAAAAGAAAAGGCATGTTAAGGAAAAAGCACTACAGAGAGAGAGAGAGAGAGAGAGAGAGAGGGAAGAAATCTGCAAACGGGTCCATGATGTTTTATCATATCATATGCAGCAAATGAACGCATAACTCATCCGCCATCGCAGCCAAAGAGGTCTGTGCACGCACCAATTTCGAACTCGCAAATGATTGAGAGGTTGAGTTAATAAAAGTAACTTAAAAAAGAAATAAGGAAAGAAAACAGCAGGGACACAGTGTTCACCAATCACCAGTTCAATTTCGAAATTTTTTATTTTGAAAGGAAATGGATTAAATAACGACGATTACCGTTCACAGTCGCATACCATCTCCCCCACTTATCCCTGCCAAAGAGCATGTACAGCTCTGGATTCAGAAATCAAATAAATGCTCCAGCGTTTCTAATAATAAATTCCAAAAATTTCATTGGAATTGAGGGTTTATTACACTTTCTGGTCCTCGTCCCCAAGCAGATTTCTACGGTCACCGGTGGCTAATACCTTCTCGACACTATCGAACCGTCAATCCACTCTCAATCGCTCTTTTTAGTGGGGAGGGATTGTTTTCGTATCCTGGACACTATCGACACTATCGACACTATGGTCACCGGAAGGCAAAAAGTGCCCTATCCGCCTTGTTGGGGGGCAGTGCCAGTTCTTTCTTTTCATTTCATGTGAAGCTCCGTATCCCTATCTCTTTTTAGGTTGGCATAACAAAGAAAGATGTGCCAAGAAAGACCACATACCCATTACTTTTTGAAAGTTCGGGATCGTTCGGAAAAGGGGGTACAATGTTGAAAACTTGGAGAGAGAGAGAGAGAAGCCAGAAACCCAAGCCATGTCTAGTTAGAAAAGCAACCCACACCCCGGGTCCCTTTCTCTCTCACTCTCTCCGATTTCTTCTATAATTCCTGCTCCTCCGCCACCTTCAACCACCACCTCTCTCTCTCTCTCTCTCTCTCTCTCTCTCTCTCCAAGTTCCCATGGATCCCCTCACCTCTTCGGGCACCTCGCCGCTGCAGCGGGTGGATCCGGAGATCTACGACCTGATTAGCAAGACGAAGCGGCAGTTCTGCGGGATTGAGCTGAGTCCCTCCGAGATCTTCATCTCCCCCAACGTCTACGAGGACCTCAACTACAACCTCACCGACAAGAGCTCCAATGGCATGCCCAGCAGCCACAGCTGCTATGGCGACAGCCAGCTCATTGATGGGTTCAAAGACCATGCAGGCACCCGCGCCCTCCAGGCCTTCGGCCTCGACCCCGCCGTCTGGGGCATCATCGTCCAGGCCTACTCCGGCTCCCCGGCCAAGGTCGCCACCTACACTGCCTTCCTCGAGCCCTATAGCCGCATCATGGGTCTCAACCTCCCCTCCGGCCCCCTACTCACCCATGGCTACGACACCTCCGGCAGAAAGAAGATCTACTTTGAGAGCCTTCCCTTCGACTTCTACCCCTCCACCGGCTATATCGACTACGACAAGCTCGAGGAGAAGGCCCTCCACTTTCGCCCCAACCTCATCATCTGTGGCAGCAGCACCTTCCCCCGCGACTGGGACTACGCCCGCTTCCGCTCCATTGCCGACAAGTGCGGCGCCCTCCTGCTCTGCGACATGGCCAACATCAGTGGGCTCGTCGTCGCTAAGGTATATGCACTGTGTTTCATTGGTTTGGAAATGGTATTCTCAATTTTAATGATTTGATCATTCTGCTTCGTTTCTGCCGTACATGTGCTTGATGATGTGAATATGCTGTGAGGTTCTCCATGTTCTTATTGTTGGTGCAATTTTGTTTCTGGCTATAGGAAGCTGCGAACCCATTTGAGTACTGCGACGTCGTCACAACAACAACTGAGAGCTCGAGGGCTCTGATAGCTGGGATGATCTTCTACAGGAAGCGCCAGCCCGTGCTTTGCGACTTTGAGGACAAGACCGCAGTTTTCCCCTCTCTTCAGTGTGGCCTTCAGAAACACCAGATTGGCGTTCTGGCCGTTTCCCTAAAGCATGCCATATCTCCTGAGTTCAAGGCCTATGCTAAGCAAGTCAAGATCAATGCTGTTGCTCTTGGGAACTACCTCATGAGCAAGGGTTACAAGCTCGTAACTGGTGGAACTGATAACCATCTTGTTCTTTGGGACCTTCGTCCTCTTGGATTGACCGGTAAAGATTGCATCAGTTTGGCTGAGTGAGTTGATGATGTTGGCAACAACGAATATATAGATTCTAATTACTTGAAATAACTCTCTTGCAGGAAATAAGGTCGAGAAACTTTGCAATCACTGCGGTATTACCTTAAGCAAGAATGCTGTATCTAATTACAGCAGTGTCAAGGAACCGAGAGGAGTACTTGTTGGTAAAGAAAACCTATGCATTACTTCATTCTTATGCCCCTTTTTGGTCTATGCTCATATTCGGGCACTATCTGTTGAGCCTAAGCCAAGCACGTTTAGGTCAACCAGCGGCCGAATCGGTGATCATTGCTATGTCTGTATTAAGAGGCTTGTCTTGTCGCAGGAACTCATGCCATGACTCGTAGGGGATTCGTGGAGAAGAATTTTGAGCAAATCGGGGAATTCCTCCACCGGGCCGTGACCATCACCTCGACCATCCAAAAGCAGCATGGGAAGCGGAAGCGGATGCAGGACTTCGACAAGGATCTAGACAACAACGAGGACGTTAAGGCCCTCAAAGACGATGTTGAGAAGTTTTGCTGCTCCACTGACATGTCCAGTTTCGTCATGGCGGCGATGAAGTACAAGGATTAAATCCCAAGAGAATCATCCATCATCCTTAGTGCTATTAGTATCTTCGTCTTTCTCTCTTTTATTTTTCCTCGTCTCGATGGTAGGGTTTCCATTTATCAAAGCGCACCTCCGTACGTGTCCCCCAATGGAAAACGAGGGATGTCATGATGTCTTGGCTTCTTTCTGACTGGGGTTTGGTAATTTTTCTAATTAATCCAAATGGTCCTGTCGGTTATTTTCCTTTCATTAACTAATTCCCCATTTGATTTTCGCCAGTTTAATTGGTGTTTAGCATTTTTTGACTAATTGCTAATCCATGCCATGGTACGTGAAGGGCACTTCTTAAGTCGACAATCTGGCATGTGATGGTCCAAGGACAATTTTCCGCTGTCTCCGATATGCTAGGGCATGTGACCGTGGTTTGGTTGTCTTGCCCCACATTCAATGCTCGGCCCTTTACCTTGCGCAAAACTTCACTTGTTTGAGGAACTTCCACATCGTTTGACCATCCGTAAATGGCGATGCCAAGAAAATAATGACATGTATGGTGATGGTGAAGACTTTAGTTTTTGCTCGATTGGCCCTAAACTGTGCGTAATTTATTTTTGTGGGGGCAAAGAGATCAAAAGAAGGAAAAACTATAAATATTCTGGAAGGCCCTAACATGGGTGCTTTTCTGCAACTTCCTGATCATGCATGTCCGGGATCCACGGGCGAAAAGGCATTGAGGACAAAGTCATGAATTCCACAGAGGGTTCGACGCATCGTATTCTCCAAATCACGTGACGCGATGGCGACGGCCCCCTTAAATTTTCTGTTCCCCCTCACGTTATCCAAATGGAAACTGGCTTTGCTTGCTTCACTGTTTATCAAGAGAAGGTTCTGATGTAACAATAAAAAGAAATTGACTTGAAAGATGTTTTAATTGACGTACTTGTAACATTAAGGGTATTTTTTTTTTCTACGAAAATAAACTCAATTTCTCCTACATTTAGTTTTTCTTTTGAAAATTTAAAACTTTTAAAAGATCGATCTTTCAAGAAATTATGAAATATTATACACGATTTTAGTGTCTACATTCGTATAGTTTATAAAGTATCATATATTTTTTGCCAAATAAAAATCTGATTGTGAAAGCGATAAAATTTTGAAACTGTAAAAGTTGCCCTAACTAAACTTCATTAAATTTGAATGACGCTTCCTGCCAACATTCATTCTTTGAATGTGTTCATTTCTTATAGAGGAGCACGCGGATAGATGAACGCAAACTCGACTCGTTTAATCAATTTATTGTCGAACGCTTAATTTGTTTCCATCCATTTAATGAATAACACGACATAATCCAAGTATCTAGTTCAGTGAAATGTATCTATTGGATCACTCAAAGCCGAACATGACATTGGTAACAGCATGAATAACTTCTTTTCACCATAAGTTAACTTTTCAATGGCTTTCATCTATGAAACGTACGGTAATTATGGGAGATTTACATTATACGGGAAAGAAAATTGCAAATCATGTTTATGATTGTACAACTAGAGTTTTAAAGTGTTGTAAATTGCATCCAGTATTTTGTACTGATTAACAAACAAATCTTTTTGTACCGACATAGTATTTCATAGTATTCCAACAAAAATTTTGTCGCGTTACTATACAATCTATTATTTTTAAGGTTTTGAAATTGAGTAGTCCCACTTACATATCGTATGCATTTGGGTCATCTGACAAAAGGATGGGTGGAAAATTACTACGAATCAGTCCCTATCTTAGGGAAAATTTCACAAATATGAGGAACTTCTAAATCTAATGACCATCCCTAGACCACGATATTGCGGAAAAGAAAGACATGCCGCGTGTGGCGCTTGTGATGTTATGACCAGATTTGTCCCTTCACATCTAGATATTGTTTGGTTTGGTGACCCTCACAAACACAAACTACTCATTAGATTGGAATTTCGTAAATGCACACATCCCCTTGTACTCGTGGGGTTAAAAAACAAAAATCTGACCTTGTCGATTCTTTCAAATGTATTATATCCAGGAAAGCTTGTGTCATCTATCAAGCAATTTAGAGATCAAAAATATGGTCGGAATACTTGTAAAGGGGTTGATTTTCTTCCATGAGGTTAACAATTAAGAAATGGACGGCATGTCCCAGTTGTTATTACAGTAATTTTACATATCATTTCACATTTTTCTTCGTGAAAATTTGATCACTAGTAATTTTTTTCCTTGACTTTAGCTTTGCTCGAAAAGTTCAAGTATATTGCATCATCTAGCACGGACTAAACTATGTGCATTATTCTTCTGGGTACAAGATAAAAAGGAAAAAAAAGAAAACTTCGAATATTTGGAAACCCTAATATGGTTTCACGCCGGCCCTCGCCAAGGTTTTCACTCATGCATTGCATTAAAGTCGGCGGGGACCAAGTGTGAATTCATTCCATTCTGGGCTCCACTCACACCCAATCATGTCCCACTTCATGATTAAGACACTTCTCTCCTCACGTTCATCGGAAGGCACATAAAAACAGATAACGCAGACACCGAGAGGAAAGGAGTGTACAGATTGAGACTGGCAACCGCCATCGATAGCGAAGCCAACGGCCCCCACACGCGCCGCGCTCGCCCCTCCCGCCACGCGCCTCCCTCGACTCGCTTTTCACCAGTACAGGCGAAGGCGGCGGCGGGCCAAGCGGGATGGGCTTGGGCCCGATGACCCCGGTCTCCCGCTTCTTTGGAATTTAGGCCGGTCTCATTTTTTGTCTGACTTAGATATTCCACGATCATTCAGTTTTACTTTTGGGCGACGAGAGAAGATGTAGAATCATCAAAAACAAGGCTAATGCTAGTCAGCTTCATTACCCCCAACTTGCCTTTAGAGCCATTCTCAAAAATTGGTTCACGACGACACAAATCAATTTTTAAAAGGAGAGGATGGAAACTAGCACATTACTTTGTTTTCCTTGAATGTGACAAACTATGGTCATATATCTATTATATTGAAATTATGATTATGTATTTAAATAAGCAGGTCATTCTTAATTATCCAATTAAAATTTGTCGCATTACTATATGATCTATCATTATTAGAGATTTGGAATTGAGTAGTCTAACTTACTTATTATATGCATCTAGGGCATTTGACATTTCATATGTGCAATTCATTTATCGTAAATATAAGTTTTATGTCATCCTTACTAAGTGGATGATCGCTAATTTCCATAAAAGTAGTGTTACAAATTCATTTTATTGGAAAAATTAGAGAATAACGACATAGCAATTGCTCGAAATTTTTTCCATTTTACAGTTTGAGTATCTCAACTCTTTTTCTTGTTTTTGTTCAATCAAGTATCTCAACTTTTCAAATGTGAGTCATTAGAGATATCCCTTAAAATCAAGGAGAAAAAATATCAATGTGGACAGTAATACCATTAAATAGCCATTAATCATCAATATTGGCATCCGATGTAGACTTTGAGACGATTCCACATCAATAGGTACATATTTGGACGACTGAAATGGCCCAAGCCAACACACACTCTCACTCCCCTTATCACTGGATTAATAAAAGGGGATGCCATATTTTTTGCTAGGTAAACGAGCCATGTCACCAATTTTGCTTAATGTTTTCCAAGTAAACAAGTCACACTAGTAAAATCATATGACATGTGAATTTATTTTGATGAAGGCCTCACATTGAGCCAAATTTAAAAGGTTGAGGTACTTTAATGAACATAAAATAATAGTTATATATTTGACTTTAAAATGGGCAGTAATTCAGGTATTTACCGATCTTATTATTAAAAAAATTTAAAGACCTAGATACTAAAAGCTATGTGGACTATCCAAAGGATATATGAGAATACTTTTCTTTTTCTTTTTGGCCAAAGACATACGAAATTGCTTAGAACATGCATTTGTCATCTTTTGAACTGCTAGCTTCGTTGCTGAATAGTTCTGTGGTTCGACCCTTTCAAAAGATGACGAGCATAACCATTTTATTTTTAGTCTATTCTCGTTAATTATTTCACTGCTTGGTTCAAAATTTGAGGAATATCCAGGGCCTGATGTTACCTACGCACTTCCTTTTGTTTCGTTCATAAAAGTAAAATTCTGATCAACTCGAGAAAGTTCTTGACATGACCCTTTTGACATGATTTGATCTAAATAAGTATTTTAAGTACCGTACGGCATTCCAATTAGTGATAAATGAGAAGGGCGAGTACAACACCTTTTCCATAATGACCTCTATTTGGGTAAAACAAAACTAGACATCATTGAGGCGCTATATCTTTCTTTCTGTCTCCCTTCTTTTCTTTTTTTTTTTTTGCCTTACAGAGTGAGGCACTTGCTCAAAGTCAAAAGCATCTAAGACGAGACTTGCCCATCAAGCTTGGCATCTTCGAGGGGCGTTTGGGAGGCTCTGCCTTCAGCTCCAATACAGCCATAGCCTCTTCAATCGAAGGCCGGGAACCAGCAATGGGACGAACGCACCACAGCCAGACATGCATCAAGACCTCGCCGGTTTCCCGTCGACATCCTTTCCAAGCCTCTGGTCCACCGCAAGGCCAAGATTCCTGCACCAGCTCCTGCACCCATAATGCATCCAAATTCACTGAACAAGGCCTAGGCCTTGCTCTGTTGACTCCAAATCGAAAAATCTCCTTCCACGTACTATTCTCAAAAGGACCGCCTCAAAAATTTAGGTGTCAAAATTCCTTACTTACCCAATCCCTTTGAAAGCAATCCGAACCCGAGTAAGCCGATGTTCCTTTCACTTGAACTGTGTTTGGTCTTCTGGGGTGGTCAACTAGCCTAACCAAGCTGAAATCTCCCAATTTGGCCACAAACTTTTTGTGGAGCATGATGTTGCTGAATTTAATATCTCCGTAAATCATGCATTGATGGCATTAATTGTGCACGTAGTGCAACGCTGGGGCTAATCCCATAGCAATGTTGTACCTTCTTTCCATGTCAATGAGGGCCTGCCTTTAAATAGATGATCCTCCGAACTGCCTCCTCCTATGAATTCGTAAACCAGGACGAATTTATTCACCTCTTGACAGTAGCCTACAAGTTGCACGAAGTTTCTATCGCAAAGTCAGCTCGATGACTTCACCTCGGATGCATACTGCTTTGTCCCTTGTCGCGAATCAGGGTTTATTGTCTTTACAGGGACCCGTGTGCGAGTGCGAGCGTCTCCAAGGTACCCTTTTCATACGAGATACCAAAACCTCCTCTTCCCAGAATCCTGTCATCTGCAAAGGAATCGGTCACGGTCATCAACTTTTTATAGAATTTCTTGGGTCCACTCAGCTTTTCGAACTCATGGGTTAATTTCACGCTATAATCGCCTTCTTTTCCGCCTCTTCCGGTTTTCTGAGGTGCATTATTTCCCACTGGGGCGAATCTTGACCTATCAAGTACCCAAGCAACAACGATCAATCCCAATCCTGCGGCACCACCCATGGCTATGGTAAGCAATGCCCCCGGGGGCTGTGGCTTGGAGCTAAATACATACGGGTGGGTGAGAATCGCCAAAGCAACTCCAGTGGCAGCTCCGAAAACAATAACAAGATGATCGACTCTGGCAAACATGAATTTATGAACAGTCAGCAACTAATTCTAATGCTGACCTCAGTAGAATGTCTCGTGAGAAACCAAATGTCCTTTTTTTTCCAAAACCAAGAGGAAAGAAAAACTTCATCCATGTCCAATAGTCTATGATCACCCATAAGGTCAGACGTTAGCTTCAGAAACGTGTGCAGTCTTTTAACTGGAGGACCAAATCTCACATAGAAAGGTCAAATGATTTAGACTCTCTGAAACTTTGGTGTCAATAGTCCATGTAGTAATCGTAGGATTAAGAGTCCGTTATCACCTTCTCTCAAAAGGCTTAATCCTCTAAAAAGACCCAATAACTTCCGTGGCGAGACCTTGCTTCACTGGCCGCAATCATATAAATCACCTTATGACTATCTACGTTATAGGGACCACAACTGGGGCAACCTTAACTTACTAGAATTGCGAATTACCCCAAAATTAAGGGCCCTTGTTGACCTTGTTTCAAGTCCATCAATTTTTCAGTATGAATATACAAAGTGCACAAGCAGGAGTCAGAAGAAGGGTAAGAAAACAAGAATTTTTGTGCTTCGAGGGGATGAGGAATAGAGAAAATACGTCAGAGAGGAACCGCACTGCTGGAGTCGATCCACGGTATCAAAGAAGGCCTGTCAAATGTGAGAGAGTGGGTGAAGAATTGAGCGTCGAGCTTGCCCAGCACCAGGAGCACAAGCCACGCGAGCAGCACCAAGATCAGGGACATGTTGGAGTCGAGGTCGAGTCATCAACAACGTCGAAGAGGATCTTCCTCTAGTCAGCGAGGAAGGTTAGAGTCCGAGACTGAGATGAGAGAGACACGGCAAGGCTGATGAAGAAAAAGAGTAAAAACGGACTTATAAAGGTTAGGGATGATCCTGTTCGGTCCTGATTTTATCCTGGAACCACTCTTGGAATTAAGAATAGGTAACCTGACAGGTCCCGATGTGAACTGGTTTTAAATTGGCCAAGTAAAGCTGGTTCGAGTCTTTCCCGGGTTGCTCACTCCCATTTCTCTGTCGAAAGTGGACGCTGAACGGAAATCGGTTAGCTATATCCACCAGATTCCCTTGAATGTCTCAGAGCCAAAGGATTGGAAATTGAAAGATGTGTTCTCAAAGAGTGTGGCTGAAGCTGAGAAGGGTTTGAGCAGAGAGATCATCCAGACTAGTACTAATGTGGATGTGGGTGCTTGAGGCTGATCTTTATGCCTTCCATAGCTTCTCATACTGGGTGATCTTGATCTTTGCAGATCTGGTCGCTGCCAGTGAGCTCAAAGCGCCGTGCGGAGCCGCGCTGACAGGTTAACATCTTCATTATTCTCACCACTCAGCTTTAGTAAAACTGAAAAAGTGGTGGCGTGCACCAAAATCCAGCGGCCAAAGTGACAATCGCCACCGTGGTGGGGTTCGATTGGAAACATAAATAGCCTCGAGGAACGGCCTGCTGCTAAGAAAGACAACAGAATACGGTCGGTCGATGGCCGGCCGTAATGTCTGGTTCACTCTGCTGGGTGCTGAATTAAAAACTGTTTAAGGACATCATCACACCAAACAAGGTGGATTTTTTTTTTTATTTTTTTTGGTCCCATGATGTCCCACTATTATAAATATAATGATATGTCATAGGCATGTTCTTAGATCAGTAATATTATAAATATTTTTCAAAATTGGGGAGAGTAATGCTGATTTACTCTGCATTTCTCCAATTATTAATCAATTGCGGAAATAACTGCCAAATAACAGTGTGCGTATTTCAGTGATTCCTGAATCAATGGATGATAACAGAAAACTCAGTTCTAGCTGGTGTGAAAAAACATGAGAGTGGACAAGCAGAAACAAAGTTAAGAGGAGGACCTTAAAAGTAATTTATTTCTAGCTGATTTACAGAAAATGATCATCATAGACAAACAAACCACCATGTCCCCAGTGTATAATTGTTCTTACTTCATACTGCCTTTCTTCTCCTACGTTTCCACAAGACCAAAGTTTCATGTGTTCACATGTTCAAGTGCTGGTGATCTATACTATCCATTCTATCAATTTGCTGACACAGAATTTGCACAAGGAGGACAGTCTCTGCCTACTCATCATTTTGTGCTGCAAAAAAATGACCAAGGAATTGATGAAAACTTCACTCAACATCATCCCTTACTTTTTGTATAGACTGTGTTACACATAGACATATGTACGCAATGAAATCCCACCAAACTTGAGTTTGTAATCTTGTCTTCACCATGTCGATGATAGGATTTGAGAATAAAGCTGCAGTAGATCCTGTCCTCCACAAACAAGCTGCACAAGAGGGAAATTGTAATATAAAAACCCACTTTAGCCAAGAATGACAAACAATATGCTGTAGAGCAAATTGGAATTATATAGGGACTCAAAAAGGAAAACGGGAGACAGGCAGACAACCAACCGATTGCAAGGTGTTCAGTTAAGCACCAGATGGGAGCAAGGAAAGTGTCCACATCTTTAGATTCTCATAAACATAGAACTGCAAGTGGTTTAAGACAAGTTGAAGTATTTACTTTCCGAAGAAAATAAAGATCACAAGCCACAACAACAAACTCGTGCATCCTCATATCTACCTTGACCACTGAGTGGGGAATATTTCGACAGAGCACAGCTCCCCATCCAGCACATAAAGAAGGCAAACCACCCCTTGTGATTAGTCCAACCAACGCATTCATGCGAAAACAAAAATGTAAAAATGAATGGCATGGCAAATGAACTACTTAAGCAAACAAAACATGTGCTCAAAACATGCTTGACAGCCAATGATGAAGTAGCAAGGGGATTATTTCATGAGGCTACTGTAAAGATACATCTCAAGGAGATGTAGGAATTTGATCATAGGAAGAAATATTTAATATCCATCACAACTTCTGACTTACTGACTTTGACATGTAAAATGAGGAGATTATGGTAATGGGATTACACTAGAATTCCAGCAGTTATGATAGTGAGAGCCCACTTGCATCTGCTGCTTTATGCGTTTACTAGGAGTGTACACAAAAGAGGTAGCAATGCTTGCACAACCACCTGCAATATACAATGTGTGATGGAGTAATACTCCTACAGAAAGAAGTGGATGAGATATCAGGAAAACAGACACTCTTTAGTTGGGGTCATTCAAAACCTTGTTGAGGCTAGAAGGGGGCATTCAAAGCCTTGCCCACATTTGACATAGTAAAAAGAGAAACACCAGAAAAGTGGAGAAAGAGAGTTTAGAAAGCAAAATGAGGAGAAAACTGCCTTGGGGAAAAGAGGAAGTGTCTTTGACTGACTCTTATGTGAAAGTGTAAATCACAGAAACCTCAAGATGCAATTTTGCTTGAGATACCTCGCTATAGTCTAATTAGACCTAGAAAATGAGACAAATATTGCCCAATTTTCACCAGCAATTTAGCAATATATACAGAGCAGGCAAATCCTAGTTGCAATGAGCGAAAGAGGTTCTAAATGGCATACTTCTCTCAGAAACAATGGATTTTCCAATATAGCAGAGACTTCTGCTCTGCACAGTATGACTGAATGACTGTTTTGATTGTATCAACTGGGTGAAGACTAAGGCTGACAAAGATACCACTAAAAGCCCCTGCAAAATGCATGTTCTTCCTTGGCAACAGCAGCCTGAGGCTTAACATGTCCCAAACAGTGTGTCTTCATGGTATGTTCTTTCTGGGCAGGATGATCATTGTTTACTTCTTTTCTTTCAGGAAAGAATTGAATACCATTAGTGCTCTCATAGCGAAGTTCGCATCCACCTTTTTCAGATGCTACAGACTTTAAATGATAATCTGCATTAAGGGTAGAAGATGCAGCTTTTGAGACACAGCTGTCTGCCTCAATATTGGCAACTTTGAGGTAATAATCCGAAAGCAAAGAGAAGCTTTACTTCTTGTGCAAGATCAATCTTGCATTGTTAGCCACCGGCAAATCCTTGTACTGGGTAGAGGGGGTGTAAGAATCAGCACTTCCACTATCTATGAAGCTTCTGGGCCCTTCATCTCCTGACATTAGATTCTGTGGAGGAGTAACTATTTCTCTAGAAAAGTATTTACCAGCTTTTTCACTATCAGATACAGCAATCTTGAAAGAATGTTTGGCCTCAGCAGTTATCAACTCACTCATCAGCCATAAATAAGTGCAAGTCCAGATGAGATCCCTAAACATCATAGCCCTTTTCCATCCCTAGGGGTAGTAAGCAAATTGGTCATATCCCCGCTAAAATTCCGTACTAGTGATTGATACTGCCCAGTGCTCTCCCTGTTAAATTTAAGCACTGATGTTCTGTTAGTTATCCTAAGAATGCCTAGGTTCAGTTGCCGCATCTCTGTTAAGTTGATGACAGAATGACTACATTTAGGCAAAGTAGATGCACTACCATTTTGTTGCCATTCCACATCATGCAAGATATCCTCCTTCTCGTCAAAGATTTTGTAACTTAAGTTTGTTTTCTGTTGTAAAACTGCGTGAGAACGATTTGAATGGTCCCATGCATGGCCAACTGCTGAGATGATTTCAGAAGTGCTCAGTATTTCAGATGACTTGGGATCAGCCTTTTCCTTCTGAAAAGTTTCAGAATGTGTGGGGACACACTCTTCATGGACAAAATCAGCAAACTCAAAGGATGCCCAATCAACTTAAGTATATCTAACGGCAGTGGATAGCATACATAATATATTGCTTTCTGATGAAGGTATCAAATAAAAAACTCAGGATGTTAGAACTATAAGAAGCTAAAGGTACAAAGATGTATATTTGGATTGATTTTTACCGTAACACATAAATTATCAGTCAAAGCCTTCCGTTGTGGGGTTACATCTTCCAACAGTCCCTCCAATCAAAAAGAACCAGAGCAAGCAGCTTATGATAGACTCCTGGAGTTTTCAGGAAGATAAGAATCACTCCTTTACAATAATACATAATTGACAAATGAACAGGCGATTACAACAAGATGCTGGCTGCCCACTAAGCCATCTTAAGAAACTACCCACATGTCAAAAAGAAGTTCAAAACACAAACAACTTATGAGCTATAAGTTCATTAATTCCAACTAGTTGACCCAGTGACTCCCTGATTTTGCTCAGCATAGTGGGGTCATATTATGCCATTCCAGATTACTCCATAGTCCACAATCTACACCAAAGCTCTATTTTCTCATCAAAGAAGCTACTGAGTCACAGACACTTTTACAGTACGCAGGGTGTCCTGTACACATTACTGCATGCCCTTATTAAGTACAAGAACCTCGTAACACAATCATAAAATTGTTTTACAATGGTTACATAGTTCCAAACAAATCTATGAACCTTAGAAATCCCACTGAATCAACTACAACTTCGAATTCTGCATCGGCAGAGTGGTCAAAGAAGCACAATTCATTTAGAAAAGTTAATAGTGGGTGAATGGGTGAATGTGTTGAGTCTCAAATCGACGACAGAATGTGCGAACTGAATGCAAAGTCACGGGCTTGAGAAAACCAGTTTAAGCAAAGAGAAATCTCGAAAACAAATACATCATCATTCAGAAACCCAGAAGGGATAAAGCCAAATGAAATCCATAGGAAATAAATGGTGACCAAAGCAATGCAAGAGAATCGGGAGAATCCAAAGAACCCGGACGAGTTCGACTCTGTACGAGCCGAAACCAGCGCCTCCGCAGCTCGCCGATTCATTTCCCTTTTTCCCCGAGAAAATTCAGAAAGCTGGGGGACCGTTCCGGGAAAATCAGGGTTTAAGGAAAGTGGGCTTATGTAGAAAGCTCGGATTACGCTCCGGCGACGGCGGCGAATGTGGAAGATACTCCGGCATGCCTGGGGATGGGAAGATTCGTGCGTTGGTTCTGATATGACGCGCCCCGGCGGCAGTTTCGTCGAGCATTTGGCGCGACGGATGGAGAAGAGATCGGAGGATTGGAATGTAGGAATAGGGGGAACGGTGCGATCGTACTATCTACATTCAATTCAAATTCAACGTTGCAAGCTCTGCCAGCGGCGAGAGTCTCGCCGAGGACGCGGCCGGATAAAACGCGAGTCATGCGCATTTCTTCGGACCAAGTTATGAGAAAGCAATCTATTACCGATTTGTTTGTCTTGTGCACGTGGATGTCGAGGGATCCATCTCTGACAAAGATCCAGATACGAACGTTGTTTCACCTGTGGAAGTCGATACATGAAATGTCATCTGGCAAAGGTATGGTTTACTAGATTAGAATTTAGCAGAATTGAACGACCTATTTTTCAACATAAGGGCAAGGCCTTGTCTCCTTCTCTCTAAACTCTATACTTTGAGGTTATCTTTGGTCATCCAAATTTCTAATCATGATAGAATTAGATAAGATAGGATATAAAATCCAGAGGATTTTCATAATCCCATCTAATGTTTGATAATTACAAAGATAATAAATTCAATATATTCATATTATATCACGTATGCGTTATTTGATATAAAAAATATATTAGTAGAAAATAGTAAAAATCTCTCGCGACACTACTACATGTTCAGTTTATTTGCTTTTTTATTTGGTTTTCCTCTCTTTTATTAATTAATTTCTTTTTTTATTATTTTCTTCCCCTCCCATCATTCTCTAATAAAATTTTATTAAATAGTAAGCTGTACTAATATACCTAAAATACTAACATACCAAAAAAATGTAATAAATGTATATTTATATTTATATATTTGAAATTTATATTTTATAAATAAATTCAAATATATAAATAAAATAAGATTAAATTAAAATCACTAAATTTTTATTTTTTGCTATTTTGAATTTCTCATATTAGAATTCAAATATTATTTATATTGATACATAATTTTAATATTATTAATTTAAAATGTTAGTCATTCAAGAAATTGCTATTATGAATTTTAGAAATCATATTCACATTTATCCCACCTCCCCATTTTAGAAATTCTATCCACATTTATCCCACCCCCCATTAAATAATTTTTCCTTATCCTTTATATTCGACTTTATTCTATCTTTGAGTAGGTACTAAACACAAAGTAGGATAAATTATATCCCGACCGCCAAATACGGCCTAAGTTCTCACATTTTCTCTACTTTTATTTTGACTTAAGCATCGAAGAGTCCACATAGACCAAAATACAAAGATTTTCTTTCTTCGGAGGTGTGCATGTCCAAGGTGCTTAAGGTCCATTGCAAAGATGTTAAGCCTACAGCACATCGGAGTCAAGCATCGATACCATCTAAACCGCTATAAAAAATAAATAAATAAAGAAGGGCGATAAGTAAATGAGAAATTCTCCAGATCTCTGAAAACCTTGTGTTGAGAATTCACAATAAGGAATTGCCGGTTTATCTCTTTTTCTCGGAGAGGTTCACGGGATTCGGTTTTTTCAAATTGATTGATTGTTCGATGCGTGATGAGAGTGAAGTAGAGTCGAAAGCCTATGCCATTCTTCAAAAATGATGTCTTGCTTTGTTTAGTATCTTGTGAATCTTGTTTCTTTGTGCCGTTTATAAGATGGCTGTAGGAAGTTGCAGAATTGTATCTTGCAAGAGCTGCTACAAAAATCTCTGTTTCTTTTTCTTCAAATCACTGCTTGGCCGGTACCCCACTACTGTGCAACTATGCAATACTAAAGAACATCTTTTTACACTACATATGGATATCGTAACTAGCAACTTCAGAAACAAAAGCCAACATGAAGAGACACATAGTAAACGTGCATACGCAAACGTAACTTTTTGCTTGAAGATGACATGCATATAACGGTAAAAGTGGCATCGATACTTGCACTCAGGGCGAGGCATTTGCCCAAAACCGAAAGCCTCTAGACCAGACCTTCCATGGAGACTGTCGGATATCGGAGGGGAGGTTGGAAAGATCTGCCCTCAAGTTCAGAACAGCCATTGCAGCTTCAATTGAGGGCCGGCACCTAACATCGGGATGAGCACACCAAAGCCCTGCGATCATCAAGGCCTTCGCCTGTTTCTTGTTGAAATTTTTACCGAGCATTGAGTCCACAGGCAACTTCCCCCTCCCATATTGCTCCCGAACCCACACCACAATGTGGCATTGGTCTTCAATGACTCTTCTCCCGCAAACAATTTCCAAAAGGACGACTCCGAAGCTATAGATATCAGATTCCTTACTTGCCTCACCCGTCTGATGATATTCCGGAGCCACATAACCTGGTGTTCCCACCACGTCAGTTGCTTTTAGCCCACCAGCATGGTCAACTAGCCTAGCCAAGCCGAAATCTCCCAGTTTGGCCTCAAATCTTCGTCGAGCATGATATTGCTGGATTTGATATCCCATGGATCACGCATTGATTACATTGTTTGTATAGGTAGTGCACCACTGAGGCTAATCCTAAAGCGATGTTGTACCTCCTTTCCCATGTCAACAAGGGTCTACCTTTAAACAGATGATCCTCCAAGCTACCTCCTCTCATAAATTCGTAAACTAGGATGAATTCATTCGCCTTGTGACAATAACCTATAAGTTGCACCAAGTTTCTATGCCTAAGTTGACTTAGTGACTTCACCTCAGATATATACTCCTTTATCCCTTGGCGTGAGCCAGATTTTATTTTCTTTACAGCGACCACGGTGCGAGCGCCTCCCATGTGCCCTTTGTACACGATCCCGGAACCCCCTTCTCCCATAATCCTGTCACGTGCAAAAGAATTGGTCGCGATCATCAACTCTTTAAAGGAGAACTTCTTGGTTCCACTCAACTTTTCAAACTCTTCGGTTAATTTCGCGCTAAGGCTGCCTTCTTCTCCACCTCTCTCTGTCTTACACATTACCAAAGCAACGAAGATCGCCACCAAAATGGCACTGCCCAGTAGCGGCTTCAACCAAGATACAGTATCCTTCTCCTCCTGGAGCTGTGAACCGGAGCTTAATTGCCGTATCTCTCCAAAGCCATCCTCAAGTGCCAATATATAGGAAACTTCTCGGGACATAGCATTTATCACAAATGGCAAATACTCACTTGAGATGAGCTGTATCTGGCCAAAGCGATGCTCAAGTGCAAATTCAAGGGGAGCTGCTAGGAGACAAACACCCACCGCGTCTGGCAAATAATCACTTGAGCTTAATTGCTGTATCTGGCCAAAGCGATGCTCAAGTGCAGATTCAGGGGGAGCTGCTAGGAGACAAACACCCACCGCGTCTGACAAATACTCACTTAAGCTTAATTGCTGTGTCTGGTTAAAGCGATGCTCAAGTGCAGATTCAACAGGAGCTGCTAGGGCATTAATAATCACCACGTCTGCTAGGGCATTAATAATCACCATGTCTGGCAAATACTCACTTGAGCTTAATTGCTGTGTCTGGCCACTGACGCCGTTGAGTGTTCCGTTCGGCTGGCTTGGACTGAGGTAAGAAGGCCGCTCAGAAGCATTCCCCTGAATGGCTAAGGGCCTGGGGATCGCAAAGTCATATGGGAACATAAAACATGGATTGGCAAAGTATAGAGTGGAAGCTGAAAAGGGCTTGAGCAGAGAGATCATCAAGATTAGTAGAACCTGTTAGGGAAATCCCTTATGATGTTTTGAAGATGACAAAATAAATCAAAGGCTACTAACATGTTTGATGGTTGAATAATAGACTATGCAAATGATTGAACATGTAAAGGATATTGTCAAAGTCCAAGACGGCCGAAAACGAACGGAACACATATCCAAAGTATATTTTGAAGATTTCCAGATTTTGTGTCAAAATCAAGACTATGCGTACTTTAGTGTCAAAAGTCGTTTCTACATCGAAGTCTGCCTACTTTGACAAATTCCGCATCGAACGTAAATGAAGAACCGGAAGACAGACTCTATGCTAAAGCCGAACCGAAGACGATTCTATACATCGAAGCGAACATAACATGTGTTCGGACCTTAAAGCTAAATCTGTTCAGACCCAGATTGCAAAGTCTATCGCAGTCAGACTCAGATTGTAAAGTCTATTGCTCTCAGACTTTACATCCAGATTCGACAGAACGTAACACAAGCCCAAAGATATAATGGCTAGTGATCTTGTTTGGATTCCACATCAAGATTGATTTGATTGACTCAATCTAATTGATTGACAATTAGATCTTGAAGACAAGAACTTTCTATACGAAGAAGCTTTACTTATGGAAACCAAGATTTCGTTTGTATGGGCGATCGGAATCAATTTGGGATTCTACCTTTGTCACTCAACGGCTACCAAATCTTCTTGATACGTAGCTGTCCAATGGGTATATTGGAAGACGATCCTCGGGATGCTGTCCAACGGCTAGTTTGGAAGCGGAGGAGTATTTAAGGAGATGAATGACCGATGAGCAAGTAAGAGATAGAGTGTAGAATTTATAATTCCAAAGTTTGAGCGATCTTCTATCATACACTTGTCTCTCGTGAGCTTAAACGTTTGTGATCTTGAGAGAAATACCAAAAGAGTGACTTAGTGAGATAGTGTGATCTACTACTAAGTGTTTGCACTCAAAGTTGTAATCTCTTGTTGATTGCATAGTGGAATCCAGCCAAGAAGGTCAGCGTGGCGTGGGAGAGTGGACGTAGGCTTGGTCTAAGCCGAACCACTATAAATCTGAGTCTTGATTCTCTATCCCTAATCCTTTTATCTTTCATTACTTTCATTTGCTGTGATTGTTGTTTTTCATTCATTAATCTCTCATTCGGATTAAGTTGTTAAAATTGCTTTAATCACCTATTCACCCCCCTCTAGGTGCTAATTCTAGTCCTAACAATTGGTATCAGAGCCAAGTGCTCGGTTTATAAAAGTGTTTTTACTTTTGAGCTAAAGATCTTTTATGGCTAGTGTCTTGGCACCAAGACTTATGGAGGGACAAAGCAACACAAGGCCACCATATTTTGATGGAAATGAATACAACGTATGGAAGAACAAAATGAAAGCATTCCTAAGATCCAGAGATCCCTTGCAATGGGATGTTGTGGAAAGAGGAATCAATCCCACTACCGCGTCTACATCAAATAAGGATGGCAAAGACAAAGAAACCAAACCCCCGCTCCTATGTCTCGAACGGAGATGTCCAAAAGAGAAGCGCTTGATGCAAAAGCCATTTATTCTTTATATTGCGCTTTATCTCCTACTGAATATAATAGAATCTCTTCATGTGAAACAGCAAAAGAAGTTTGGGATAGACTTCATGTTACATATGAAGGGATTGATCGTGTAAAAGAGACAAGAGTAAATTTCCTGCTTGGCCAATATGAATCCTTCAAGATGAAGCCAGGAGAGTCGATTGAGATATGTTCAATCGTTTTTACAGAAATTGTAAACGGTTTGGCGTATCAAGGTCATCCAATTTCTTCTCCAATGAAGGTCAACAAACTCTTGCGAGGTCTCTCAAAAGATTGGAACCATGTCAAGACTTCAATCCGGGAAACTCAGAGGATTATGCAACTCTCCGTTGATGAATTGATTGGCACTCTTCAATCCTATGAAGTGGAACAAATCAATGATGAAGATCCCGAAGGTAAGAAGTCCATCGTTTTAATATCTAACGCTGATTCTGATGATACAGATTCACAAAATGATATGGACGACGAAGAACTTGCTTTTATGATCAAGAAATTCAAAAGGTTGAATAGAAAAGGAAGTGAATTCCGTAGAGGAAGACAATACAAGCAGAATGGCCAGAAAAGAACAATAAAAGAAGATGATGAGCAAGGAAATCTATGCTTGATGGCACATTCAGAATCTGAGTCTGACTCAGACACAGACTCAGAATCCGATGAAGAAATCGAGGTAGGCCATTCAAGAATTCCTAGTAAAGTTCTTAAGTATATAAATGAGCTATGCTTAAATCTCAAATCTTCTTTAAAATGATCTCCGAACTTAAAAAGGAGAATTCTCGGCTTAGGCAACAAGATCTTTCTCAAAAGAAAAGTTTGAAATTTTGCAAAAAGATTTTCTACAAACAAAAGAAAGTCGAGATTTACTTGTCAAGGAAAATGATTCTTTAAAGAAAGAACTTTCAAATATTTCGACAAAATTTTCAAATGGTTCAAAAACTTTAGAGCATATTCTTTCCATACAAGTTCCTTAGTACAATAAGTCGGGACTTGGTTTCAATAAGGAAAATGATTCTCTAATTGATTTTCCTAAAGTCAAGGAGAGACTTAGACAAAGACCTTCAAAGGTATTTTATAAAAATCATTTTCAAAAAGTGTTTGTAAAACCTGTTGGTGAAAATGCCCTCAAGTGTTCAAATTGTGGAGATTTGGAACACTTTGAGAAAGAATGTCCTAAAGTCTGGAGACCTATTAAGAGAGATTGGGTAAATACATCATACTCTACTAACTCTCATGGACCCAAGAAAAAATGGGTACCAAAGAAAAGATGAGTTATTTTTGCAGGATATAAAGGAAAAGAAGAAAGAGAATTTGGTAAGGAATGTATATTTTTTATTCTCAATTTGGTTTGAGTACACAATTTAAAATTTCTCATTATACTTGATATTCGATATATCCTTGGTTGATTGAGATTTTATAATGATCATTTTTTGTTTTATTGAAGAAAGATTCATGTGATTTATTTTTGTGATTCGTGCGTTGAGATTTGGTTTAATACGTGTGATTATTTGAGATAATTCAAATTATTTTGTCTAATTTTATACTCTCAGATATAGTCATATTTTGCAAAGTGAAAATCTATTTTACGTGATGATGCAAGATATGCTTAGATATTCAAGAATTTTATTCTCTCTGTTTTTATGGTACTATGACTAAGTGAGAATTTATCTTTCAAAATATCATTGTGCATAATATTCTTTCTTTGAATACTTTATAATGATGAATTAAGAAACAATATTTGTTTATCTATGGAGATTTCATATTTTGCTCTAACGGAATGGAAGGATCCAAACCGATGGATACCAAAAAGGAAATGAGTTGATTGCAGGAAATTCAATAAGGCAAGAATGATTGTGAATCTACGCAGATTTTGGTGCAATCGGATAAGTATCTCCTACGAAGATTGGTAATGATCTTTTTTAATCAATGGTATATTTCGAACATATACCTTGGGTAAGAGATTTTTTTTATCATCCCACCATACAAATTTCTACGTGCATTTATCCTGATTTTGGACGATTGCTTATCATTTATATTGCAAATATTTCTTCTCATAAATATAAGGCATTGCAATATTTTTTACTTGATTTGGCACGTGACAGCAATATCATCTTTCTTTTTTGTGAAATGCATTTATAATATATTTTTGAGATTTATGCTCAAGGAAATCCCTTTGATCTCGAAATATATTATTGCATATTTATGGATATTCTTGCTATATTCTTAGAAGATATATTATATCTAGCAAGGTTGATCTGCAAATCGAAGGAAGGTATTACGTGACATTTTTTGCAAAGATTATTATCTATTATACAAGATTTTGCAGGTGCCAATAGAATCTTCCATATGAAATTTGGAAAGCTTGATCAGAAAATTATGAAGATTCTATACTATCTCTTGGAGGCTAAAAAAAATTCCCTTCCTTGTGCAAAGTTTTTGCAAATTGTTAAGGAAATTCCTAATGTGTCATACGAAAGTTTGTTAAGTTCATGCAGGTTGAATTCGAGAAGAGCTTGATTGAAGAAAATAAATTTTTGGCTCGAATTTCAAAATGCAAGTGATCGTTGCGGATGTTGTTGCTACAAAGGGAATAATGGAAAAATATTCTGTTCAATATGCACAAGCAACAATTGTTTCTATTTGCAAATATTGTCATGATAACAGGGGGAGAAAGCAAATCCAAAAGAAAGGAAAGAATCGTGATCATCTCAAAAAGGCAACAAATTGAGGGGGAGCTTTGATCAATTATGGAAAAATCTTTTGAATTGATCGTGATCTTGTTTATTATGGCATGAAGGAAAAGGTAAATGTGTTAGAACTTACCAAGTTCTACAAAATCTGGTTAGTGCATTTTTTTTACCTTTTGTCATAACAAATTTTTTATTGGTATTATCTTTTTATTATGACAAAAAGGATAAGTGAATTTTATAATGCATCCATGATTTTTATTTGCCGATATATATGATCGAAGTGAGCTATATTGCATATTTTTAATATTCGATTTATAAAAGCTTATTTTTTGAAATTATTTGCTATCGCTTTTATATTCTCTACATGATTCTTTGTTATCGCTTTTGATTATGACAAAAAGGGGAGAGAATATGAATATGCATATGTGTTGATTGTTTATTGCATAATATTGAGCTGCGATTATATTTCTATATATTGTTATGCTCAATCTATTTGTTATCTTTTGATATCCTTTGATTTAAATTAATATCTTTAAAAGTATGTTTACAAATCTGCATATTCAGAGATTGTTTTGTCATCATCAAAAGGGGGAGATTGTTAGGGAAATCCCTTATGATGTTTTGAAGATGACAAAATAAATCAAAGGCTACTAACATGTTTGATGGTTGAGTAATAGACTATGCAAATGATTGAACATGTAAATGATATTGTCAAAGTCCGAAGACGGCCGAAACTGAACGGAACACATATCCAAAGTATATTTTGAAGATTTCCAGATTTCGTGTCAAAATCAAGACCGCCAGACTTTAGTGTCAAAGTCGCTTTCTACATCGAAGTCCGCCTACTTTGACAAATTCCAGGCGAACGTAAATGAAGAACCGAAGACAGACTCTATGCTAAAGGCCGAACCGGAAGACGAGATTCTATACGAAGCGAACATAACGACTGTGTTCGACCTTAAAGCAAATCTGTTCGAACCCAAATTGCAAAGTCTATCGCAGTGGGACTCGATTGTAAAGTCTATTGCTCTAGACTTTACATCCGTATTCGATGAACGTAACACAAGCCCAAAGATATAATGGCTAGTGATCTTGTTTGGATTCCACATCAAGATTGATTTGATTGACTCAATCTAATTGATTGACAATTAGATCTTGAAGACAAGAACTTTCTATACGAAGAAGCTTTACTTATGGAAACCAAGATTTCGTTTGTATGGGCGATCGGAATCAATTTGGGATTCTACCTTTGTCACTCAACGGCTACCAAATCTTCTTGATACAGAGCTGTCCAATGGGTATATTGGAAGACGATCCTCGGGATGCTGTCCAACGGCTAGTTTGGAAGCGGAGGAGTATTTAAGGAGATGAATGACCGATGAGCAAGTAAGAGATAGAGTGTAGAATTTATAATTCCAAAGTCTCGAGCGATCTTCTATCATACACTTGTCTCTCGTGAGCTTAAACGTTTGTGATCTTGAGAGAAATACCAAAAGAGTGACTTAGTGAGATAGTGTGATCTACTACTAAGTGTTTGCACTCAAAGTTGTAATCTTTTGTTGATTGCATAGTGGAATCCAGCCAAGAAGGCTGTTAGCGTGGGAGAGTGGACGTAGGCTTGGTCTAAGCCGAACCACTATAAATCTGGAGTCTTGATTCTCTATCCCTAATCCTTTTATCTTTCATTACTTTCATTTGCTGTGATTGTTGTTTTTCATTCATTAATCTCTCATTCGGATTAAGTTGTTAAAATTGCTTTAATCACCTATTCACCCCCCTCTAGGTGCTAATTCTAGTCCTAACAGAACCAACGTGCATGAGTGGTTGAGGATGATATTTATGTCTTCCAAAGCTTTCCATGTTGGATGTTCTAAGTTTCTAGAAGATCTGGATGCCGCTTGCAAACTCAAAGCGCTGTGCGAAGCCAAGTGGGCAGGTTAACATCTTCATCATTCTCAGCGCTCAGCTCAGAAAGAAGTGGTGGAGGGGATAATCGCTGCGGTGTGCCAGAATCAAATAACGAATAGAAAACTGCACTCACCGCGGTTTCAGTCCTTCGTCGTCAAGATCGGGCTCGGCCGGCGAAATTGGGCCTCGGATTCTAGATATAAGGTCGAGCGAGCTCAGGATTTGTGATGCTCAGCTCGACCTTGAAGACCAGGGTCGGCTTAGGCAACGAACGAGGTGGAGGCGGAGGCAGCGGCGTGGTCCGTCGATGCGGCAAGGGCCATGACCTCCTAGTCGACGTGGGCGCGAACGCAGATCGTCGAAGTGGAGAGAAAGCGCGAGAGTACCCTTTATTTTCTCGGGGATTCAAGACCCAAGTTCACTGGCTAAGCTCGGTCTCGACGACGGAGGACTGAAACAGCGGCGAGGGGTGGACTGAGATGGCGGTGGGGTGGTAGCGATGGAAGGGCGTTCTCCCCGTCAGAGTGAGGGGGAAGAAGAAGAAAAAACAAAGGAAAGAAGAAGAGAGGGGAAGAGAGGGAAGAGAGAGGGGTGACGTGAGGTGAGGGAGGGAGGGTGTGTCCCCGTGCGACACGTGTCGCCCGCTGAATGGAGTCTTACCCAATATTTTCTCCGCCGCCGAGGTGGTGGTACCCGGGAAGGCGAGATTTTCAACTCGTGCTACCGGTTTAAAGTTTTGGTTTGACTAACGCTACCAAAGTGATAACTTCAACGTCAACAACGCGAAATCAAAGAGATGATTCGGAATCAAAACATATCCTACTTCCTTCAACCTACCATTTTACTTGCATAAATATTATCTTCTCCTAAATTTTGTCGAATTTCCTCATATTTCACTTTAGAACCTAAGATTTACGAATTATTTTGTCTCTCTTTTTAGGCTATGGTTCTTCATTTTCTTTCATGAAGTGTACTATCCCTATGAAGTGCACTATCCCTAGCATTTTTTACTTCTTAAATTCAATTAATATCTTCATTTTCATGTTGGAAATTGTGTGTGACATCTTACAAATTAATCTTGGTACACGGCACAAAATCTAATATTGATATGAAATTTTGTTTTGCTTTAGCTTTTGTTTATTATCGTGCTAAATGATTAGATTCCGGATATTATATTTTTTGTGGTTTTATAGTATAAGGGGCATTCTTGACAATTGATGTCCGAATTGCCAAAATTCCGCACTTGGAATGTGTGGTCAGCATTTCTCCCAATCTTAATGGCACGGTCTTGGTGGCATGGCTCAAATAATTAGCGGATGCAAACGTCTGATATGGGTAGGATTTATCAGACAACGAAGTTTAGGGATTGCCCATAATGCTTACGGACATGCAAAGAGGGTCACCATGAAATAGCTTGAATCGAACGAACCGGCCCATTTGAGGGAAGGCTATGTCTCCTCTAGACTCCTAATACTACAAATTCTCACGTTCTCTTTGATTTCGTTCTGATTTAAGCATCGCGGGTCCGTGTAGAACAAAATGTAGAGACTTTCTCTCTTTGTGTTTTGTAACTCCAAGGCCCTCCAGGTCTACCCGCATGTTAAGGCTAGAATGGATTGGATTTACATATCAATACCATCTAAACCGCTATAAAAACAATAAAAAAAAAAAAAGATAATCAAACGAAAAATTCTCTAGAATTGAAAACCTTGTATGGAGAATCTGAAATAAGAAATTGTAAGTTTATGTCATTTTAATAACTTTAGTTCACAATTAGATGGAGAATGATGTCTGGCAACCATCTAAAGAGTTGATTTAGTAGTTTAGCAACATATTTACGTGCGTCGTATAAACGCGGAACACGTGTTTGTTTATTTAACTGCTCAATTATGGCTATTTATACATACGTATCATTTATAGCTTATAAGTTATGAATTATGTACAAACCTATTAATCAATAAGACAGAAGATTTCTTTATACATCGTCAACGACTTAGGTACTTGGTCTGATTGGGTTTTGGAGTAGAACTTGTGGATAATTTGCTCCAAAGTCTATTATAACGAGTTCAGTTTGGGAATCAATTACACAGAAGAGAATAAATGCCAACATTCGGAACTGGTAGAACGATCGGCCAAGGTTATGAGATGATAAATCCAACATACACGAATGGCAAATTTTTTAAGGTTCATGGGGTTTAGGCTTTTCAAATTGACTGATGGTTCAATGCATGATGAGACGGAAGTAGAATCGAAAGCCTATGCCATTTTTTCAAAGATGATGTCTTGCTTTGTTTAATGTCTTGTGAATCTTATTTCTTCATGCCATTTATCATACGGCTATAGGAAGTTGCAAAATCGTATCTTGCAAGAGCTGCTACAAAAATCTCTGTTTCTTTTTATTCAATCCACTGCTTGGCCAGTATCCCACTACTGTGCAACTACGGGCACCCCTGAAGAACATCTTTCCGTACTATTTTTTGCTGTCGTAACCATCAACTTCAAAAACAAGAGGCAACGTTAAGAAACACATGATAAACATATATACACAAACCTAACTTTTTGCTTGAAGATGACATGCATATAACGCTAAAAGAGGCATCAATGCTTGCACTCAGAGCGAGGCATTTGCCCAAAACGGAAAGCCTCTAGACCAGACCTTCCATTGAGACTGTCGGATATCGGAGAGGAGGTTGGAAAGATCTGCCTTCAAGTTGAAAGACATACCAAACTTACTTAAAACATGCGTTTATCTCTACACTTTTTTTTTTTGGGTGCAATTAAATATCTCAACTTTCTAAATATGGGTCATCAGAGATGTCCCTTACAATTAAGGACGGAAAATGTCAAAGTGGGTACTCACACTAACGCTGTTCAATAGCTATTTATCATCAATATTGATGTCCAATGTAGCCTATTTGGACGGCTGAAATCGTCCGAGTCAACACACACACGCTCTCTCTCCTTATTGCTTAATTACTAAAACGGGAAACTGTATTTTTTGCTAAATAAGCAAGTCAGGTCACCAATTTTGCTTAATGCGTGCCGAGTAAACGAGTTACGCCAACAAAACTACATGAGATGTGAATTCATTTAACAAAAGCCTCACATTGAGCCAAATTTAAAAGATTGAGATACTTAATTGAACAAAAAATAATAAATCGACAGTCGACTTTAGAATAGAGCAAAAATTATTATTACCCGGCATTTGGTTCAGTTCTCTTACCTTTGAAAGATTCCCATGCAGTAGCTCATTTTGGTAATTGCTTATTTTGCTGTCGCACTTCAGCTCCTTCGTAAAACTATAATGGTATGTTTGATAACGTTTCTGTTTAAAAATTATTCCGAGAACGAAATATAAAAACTATTTTTGTTCCGGGAAACAATTTTTGAAAAGAAGAACGTATTTGGTAACTTCACAAAATTTATGTTCTTGGAATAGAAAAAGAACATAAATACGTTTGGTAAACTTGTATAATTTTTTTGTTTCTTTTTTTTTTTTTTTTTTTTTCTTCCTTTTGGCTGGTCGCCGGCCTCGGCCATGGCCGGCGACCGGCCGACGAGGGGCCGGCAGCCTTGCCGGTGGCTGGGCGAGCTCGGCCTCCTTGGCTGGCGAGAGGTCGGCCTTGCTAGGGGCCGGCGACGTTCGGCCTCGCCGGGGGGCCGGCGACGCTCCGACGAGGTTGTCGGCCCCTGACGGCCGGTTGCCGGCCATGGCCGAGGCTGGCAACCGGCCAAAGAAAAAAGAAGAAGAAAAGAAGAAGAAAATCAAGAGGAAAAAAATAGGAGAGAAAAAAATTGTTTTCGGAAGTTTTCCTAACAAAAAAACAAGTTTTTCTTTTTTTCGGGAAATTTATTCCTGGGATCAAAAATAGATTTGGAACACAAAACGTAAACAAACGCATTTCTGTTCTTTTTTTGTTCGTCGGAACAAAAAAATAAAATTTGTGTTCATGACAACAAAAAAAGAACACAAACAAACATGCCCTAAGATTCCAGTTTCCAGTTGCAACCTGAGATTCCTCTTGAAATGATCAAATGTACATAAATATTCTAAGTACCGCACAACATACTACCAGTAGGGAATGAGAAAGGCGAGAGCACAAAAGCTCTTCGAGAATCACCTCTATCTCGGCGACTTTCCTACACATCACACTTAACTAGGCACCAGTTCCGAACGAAAAAAAAAACAAGAAACAAAAAAACTAGACATCACTGAGGCACTATATTTTACATTCTTTTTATGGAGCGAGGCATATGCTCAAACGCATCTAGACGAGACGAGACCTTCGGGTCAATTAACGTTGAACCTTGGCATCTTCGGGGCAGTTTTGGAGGCTCTGCCTTCAAGTTCAAAACGGTCATTGCGTCTTCAATCGAGGGCCGAGACGCAGCACTGGGATGAGCACACCACAGCCCCACAATCAACAAGGCCTCCGCCTGTTTCCTTTGAAAATCCTTGTCGAGCCTCGGATCTACCACTTCGAGAAAATTGTTGCGCCAGCGCCTGCTCAATCGCCTGCGCCCACCGAAGCTCAGGCTCCCATAACTCTTCCAAACCCAGTGGACAAGGTTTAAGCCTCGCTCTCCTAGTTCCGAGTCGAAGACTCTTCTCCCGCAAACTACTTCCAAAAGGACGACTCCAAAACTATAAACATCAGATTCCTTACTTGCCTCACCCGTTAGGCAGTATTCCGGAGCCACATAACCATTTGTTCCTATCGGTTCAGTTGCTTCTGGCCCTCTGGTGTGGTCAACTGGCCTAGCCGTGCCGAAATCTCCCAATTTGGCCTTGAAATTTTCATCAAGCATGATGTTGCTGGGTTTGATATCCCTGTGAATCATGCATTGATTGCCTCCTTTCTGCAGGTAGTGCACCGCTGAGCCTAATCCTAGAATGATGTCGTACCTCTTTTTCCACGGCAACAAGGGTCCATCTTTAAACAGATGATCCTCCAAGCTACCTTTAGTCATAAATTCGCAAACCAGGGCGAACTTACCTTTCTCCTGACAATAGCCTATAAGTGGCACCGAGTTTTTGTGCCTAAGTTGGCTTAATGACTTCACCTCTGCTATATAGTCCTTTATCCCTCGGTCTGAACCAGATTTTAGTATCTTTACAGCGACCGGTGCGCCAGTGCCTCCCATGTTCCCTTCGTACACGATCCCGAAACTTCCTTCTCCCCGAATCCTGGCAGGTGCTAAATCACCGGTCATGATCATCAACTCTTTATAGGAGAACTCCTTGAGTACAGTGAAATTTTTTAACTCTTTGGTTAAATTCGCGCTAACGTTGCCTTCTTCTCCACCTCTCTCTCTCTCTGGACTGGAGACTTCTGACCTATAATTTACCCAAACAACAATGATCGCCACCAATACAACTACACCGCCCATTACTATGGACAGCCACTTCAACCAAGAGTCGGTAGCCTTTTCCACCTGGTGCTGTGAACCGGAGACTGGTTCTGATATCAGGACCAAGCGATGCCCTTTGACACAAGCGCCCACCATGTTTAGCATAGATGCCCCTGAGCTGTATGGGCAGTAGTGATGAGGGATTTCGTTAATGGAATTCCCATCAGCAGCCCTACAGACCAAGCTCGAACATTCCGTGCGCGGGTTGTAAGTTATACTACAAGATGACCCGTCCTTCATGACTTTCTTGATCGCCGTTGGGACATCAGCCCCGACGTTCGGATGTATAAGAACAAATGGAACAACCGCACCCGACGTATTACTGTGATGGTTAACGTTGACCGCAAGACAACTGCTGTCGGGAAGAGCTGGATGGCCCAGAGTATGGCAAGGGGAGTTCGCATCGAATTTTTGTGTATCTTCCTTCGGTTGAAGGTTGGTAAAGTGGTCAAAGCAAAATGCGAAGCTATCGAGGGCATATATTGGACTGTCGTTCTTCCGTCCAAAGTAAAGCGCAACCTTAAGGACTGAAAAATCAGCAAGTGAGGGCTGAAGGATCACCGCTCGGTCGCTGATGCCGTCGAGTCTTCCATTCGGCTGGCTCGGGCTGAAGTAAAAAGGTCGTTCATAAGCCCATCCCTGAAGGCCTAAGTGAAAGTAGGTTTCAAAAACATTTATTTACACGATACATGGATCGGCAAAGTGTAGAGCAGAAGCTGAAAGGGGCTTGGGTAGAGAGATCGTCAAGACTAGCAGAACTAATGCGGATGTGGGACGTTGACGCTGATCTTTACGTCTTCCAGAGCTTCTCATGTCGGATTATTTTAATTTCTGGCAGATCTGACAACCGCCTGCAAACTCAAAGCGCCGTGCGGAGCCACGCGGGCAGGTTAACGTCTTCATCGTTCTCAGCGCTCAGCTCCGAAAAAGTGGTGAAAGAGACGATCGATGCGGTGCGCCAGAATCAAATAACAAATAGAAAACTGCACTCACCGCCGTTTCAGTCCTTTGTTGTCGAGATCAAGCTCGGCCACCAAACTTGGGCCTAAGATTCTGGATCTAGGGTCGAGCGAGCCCAAGATTTGTGATCTAGAGCTCAGCTCGACCTTGAATCTGAGATGATTCGAGGTCGATCACGGTCGGCCTAGGCAACGAATGAGGCGGAGGTGGAGGCGTGGACCATCGACACGGCATAGGGTTTCTAACCAAGTTGTAGCGAAAGGGGAAGAAGAAAGAAAACAAATGATAAAGAAGAAAATTTATTCTTTATATTGTGTTTTATCTCCCACATAATATAACCGAATTTCTTCTTGTGAAACAACAAAAAAAGTTTGGAACAGACTTTATATTACTTATGGTCGATCTCTTTATTAATACCGTTGTTTATTATCTTTTTTATTGATGACAAAAAGTGAGAGAGTTGAGTTCTAGATACTCAAAAGAGAGTAAAAATTAAGGGGCATGAAAAAGCGTGTCTGGTAAAAGCAAAACCAATGCCCATAAAAAAAAATGCAAAGAAAAGCAAAAAATGCAAAGAAGAGTGAAATCAATGGCCATGCAAAAGACCATCCGTTGAAAAACAAAAGAAAAGCCTAACATTTCTAACTATCCGAATTGATTTCTCAGAGGATCATACCAGACCGGAGGAAAATAAGTAGTTTAGAAAGCTATTGAGAGTTACACGAAATACTCACTTTACTTCAAGGGACTTTGCTCAACACATTACATCATCCTTGCCTTTTATAGACATTAAGAGGTCACACACAAACAAGGACCAGAGAAAGAAAAAGAGAGAGCCAGGGCAGGTAAGGTCAGGGTTAGTGGCACTTGGGAAGGCGAGATTTTCGACTTGTGCTATTAGTTTAAAGTTTTGGTTTGACTAACGCTACAAATGCGATAAATATTATCTTCACGAATTTTCTCATATTTCACTTTAGAAATTAAGATTTATGAAATATTTCATCTCTCTATTTAGGCTATGATTCTTCATTCGCTATTACCCGTGGTCTGTCTGACACGGCGGTGATGGTGGAAGGGTGTTGGAGTGAAAAGGGGGAAGACAACAAATCAAAGGAAAGAAGAAGAGAAGGAAAGAGAGAGGGGCGACGTGATGTGAGTTGCGGGAGGGTGGTCCCGGGGTCGCTGTCGGTGAATGGAGTGGGATTTTCAAACCAAGGAGCTTAACACTTTGAAGATGTAATTGCCAAAAATTCATAGAGAAACTAGACGCATTAAAGAAAATATAAACATAATCTACATTTATTACATCACTAGGTCTCTATTTATTTCGCGGAGAATGAAATATCTAGAAAATATTTTCCTGAAAATTCTCACTTATATCGCTGGAAATAATTAGTAAAAAAATGCTTTCATTGCCCATAATAATTTGTATCTACACAATTTTTTTTTTTCAGACAGTACAAATAAGAAGAAATGCAAAGGAAAAATTGTTTTCAATTTTGCTCCATGGGGTGGGGTGGGGTGGGGTGGGGTGGAGTGGGAGCTTCCTCGGTCATACGACATATAAGCCAGATTGGAGTGACGCTTACAAAGGAAAATTTGTTTTCAATTCAAATTCGATGTAGCCGCTCATTAGTAAAAGGCGTATATAAAGGGTACTTCGAGTTATACGTATCAAAAAATCGTTGTAATGCTCTAAATTCAATTTATTCTTGAGTCAAGTTATGAGAAGGTATTCTGTTACCAATTTGTTAGTCTTGCACTTATGGTTGCCGAGCTCTCTGTGACAAGATCCAGATATGAAGTTAGTTTGGAATTGAGGAAGTTGATCTATAAAATACCATTTTACAATTTAGAGATTGCCCATGATGCATTTGGACATGCAAATGGGCTAACCATAGAGTAAGCACACAGTTGAGGGCAAAGGCCCAAAAAAGTTTGATTAGAGCAACCCGACTAACTTATTGGCTGGTGCCAAGAAGACAGCGAACTCCTCCTCGTCCATGAGTTCACGTCGCAAGGCAGCTCGGATCATCAATTGCCCAAAGGCAGGACCGAATTGACATGGGAAATGAGGTACAACATCGCTCAGGGCTTGGTCTCGGCCATGCTCTACTTGGACATGGCGTTGGAACTTGGAACAATGCATGACAGGTTGGGCTGGCAAAATGAGTCATTGACCCATGTTTTAATTCATATTCATTTTGCTGGGTCAAATAGGGTCATTTAAAATTTAACATATGGGTTTACTAAAACAAAGCTCAACTTTTGATGGGTCTTTAATGGGTCTGCTCAAAGCCCAGCTTCAACCCATTTGCTTTTTACGATCTCTTTTAGTCTCGTGCCACTCATCCCCTTCGGTGCTCCGCGGCACGGCATTCTCCTCCTCCTCCGGCTCTGGAGTAATCGCCTTATCGAGCCGTGTGACGAAAATGAAAGCACGAACAAGAGCTCGAATTCATTACCCTGTCATCATGAACAGATCGAAAACAAGCTCGAAACGAAAGTAGGAAATTGGACGCGACCTGAGAATCTAAGAAAATGCAGAGGGACCGATTAGGGCTAGCTTTGCGGAGTTACAAAAAAGCTTTACTTGGAAGAGCAAATAGGATTTCACAATGTGTTTGGCTCAACTTTTCTAAAAGGCTTTCCGCCTTTAAAGCCCATGCTTGAGTGTCTGGCCAGCCTTTCAAAGTGGCTTTCGGCTAAATGTTGGCCTTAAGAAAGCCGAATGCAAAGCAAGTAGAGACTAGCCTTGGGTAGGATGCTATTTCTAGACATTGTTCTTCTCATCTTACACTCATTAGCTTTTTTATATTCCCATCTTACCCTCACTATTTTTAGGATTAGTGGTTGGTCATCGGCACCAGTGATGCGCGACACCGATGGTGGCGCCTAGGCTTTCTGGCGACCCCAGACCTTGTCGCCTAGGGTCACCCAACCCCGATGAGGGCCGCGACCTTAGGCAATGATAGCCATCAAAATTTTTAGGGATTACTATACCATCAAAAAGTTGTCGCATTACTACACCATCTATTATTTTTAAGGTTTGGAATTGAGTAGTCTAACTTACGTATTATGTGCATTTGGGTCATTGGACATTTCATATGTGCAACTCATTTATCGTAGATATAAATTTTGTGTCATCATTCCTTGACGGATGATTGGCAATTCCCATAAAAGTAATGTTACGGACTCCATTTTATTGGAAATATTAATGGATAATGAAGTCGCAATCACTCGAATTCTTTACCGGTTTTACAATTGAGCATCTCACCTTCTTTTTTTTTGTGTGTGCGCAATTATCTCAACTTTCTAGATGTGGGTCATCAGAGATGTCCCTTACAATTAAGGACGGAATATGTCAACGTGGATATTAACACTAACCCCATTATATGGCCATTAATTATTAATATTGACGTCCAATGTAGCCTTATTAAAACGAGATACCTATTTCTTGCTAAATAAGCAAGTCAGGTCACCGATTTTGCTTAATGCGTGCCGAGTAAACGAGTTACGCCAGCAATACATGACATGTGAATTCAATTAACAAAAGCCTCACGTTGAGCCATATTTAAAAGATTGAGATACTTGCTCGAACAGAAAATAATAAGTAGACAATCGACTTTAGAATGGAGCAAAAATCATTATTACCCAGCATTTGGTTTAATTCTCACCTTTGAAAGATTTCCATGCAGTAGCTCATTTTGGTAATTGCTTATTTTGCTGTCGCACTTCATCTCCCTCGTAAGAGCAAAATTCCAACTGCAATCTGAGACTCCTCTTGCAATGATCAAGTCTAAATAAATATTTTAAGTACCGTACAACTATAACATTACTACCAGTAGTGAATGAGAAAGGCGAAAGTACAACAGCTTTTCTAGAATCATTCGAGAATCACCTCTCTCTCGGCGATTTTCATACACATCATACTTAGATAGACATCAGTTCCGAACTGTTGGGATCGGTTGATCCCCAAAAACCGGATTCGGCACCTAAACCGAACCCCTAATTCATATGCGGAAGATAAGCCCGGGAATGTCACGTATCACCGATCAAAAGCACGCCACGGATTCGAGCGTACCTTGTTGGCCACGAGATTAGACACCGACGCCGCAAAGAGGAAGAGAATTTTGGTCCCGTTCGATCCGATGTCGAAGATTCGCCAAAAGGGATGACGGAGTCGCTTCTTCGTCTTGGAGAGAGAGAGAGAGCGCCTTGGGAGAGAAAATATGAACGTACTAAATGCGAAAAGGTACGTTCATTTTCTTTCTCATCCCTTTTATAGGTTCCCCTTTCCACGGGCCTAATTCCCGTGGGCCGGGCCTTTAGGCCCATTAATAAAATTCATCATCTCCCACTCGCACATGGTGGGTCAAAAAACCAACATGGGCGGATAGGCCCAACTTAGGCCCATCAACTGAAAATCCCTCTTTTCTCTTTCAACATTCATAATGCTTGGTGAATAATCCGGTGCGACCAAAGATACTTTGAGAGCTCGTTGCTATACATTTGTTAGGAATATATAGCAGCTCATAATGGGCATCATTTTCCGGAAAAAAATAGTATGCAGTACCCTAGATCGATCGATCACATTTATATCTTTCTTTAATCTCATTTGAACAATGATATATTTATTGTATTCACAATTATGATTATCCCAAAGACAGTCATAATTGGTCGACCTGTGAATACAAAACCACAATGTGATTCTACAAATCCGATCTTCCTCTTTCCTTCAAACTCTCAATTTCAGTTCAACTTGCTTTTCTAGAAATGTCCCATTAGATCGAATCATCTCATGACCATTGGCAACATTCTAAGATAGCAAACACTAAATAGAAATCTTGAGAATAAGTAAGAGTCATGAGGGCACTATAAAATTGAGGAACTCTATTCCTCAAGAGTCTCACACGTCATAAAAGTTGAGATCAAACTTTTGTCACTCTTATAGGTCGTCTCATGCATACGTAGTATGAAATACGTATTACGGTATTAACTCCTTTCCCATGGAGCGTATGTCTACATCTTTAATACCGTACAGATGATAGTTCAGACATACCCAATGTCTAACTTGAGTTCACATATTTTCTCATTCATAAAATTCATCAGAACTCACATCTGGCATCTTAGACAGATAAAGTAAAATGTGTGGGTTATTTTACTTTCGGACATTGAATGTCTAACTTGAGTTCACATATTTTCTCATTCATAAAATTCATCAGAACTCACATCTGGCATCTTAGACAGATAAAGTAAAATGTGTGGGTTATTTTACTTTCGGACATTGTAAGTATTATGTCCTCATCTTAACACTCAGTTAAGGCGACATACGTATTTTAAGCTTGAGCTCTTGATTATCACCTAGATAATAAGCTTAAAATCGTCTCATCTCTATTTATCATATAGTAAATAGAGGCGATTACCCGTGTGAGAGGGCTAATCTCTTATCTGTCCGACATACTTTCTCAACATAATATAATGCACTAAGCATTAAGATGCATAAAGATCAAACCAAAAATTCATAGGCATTAATAATGAAAACACAAATTCATTAATTGTGAACAACTCAGGGAAATAACAATCCAGTACATCAGACTCTATGCAATCCTAGAGATTTTACATGACCACAAAGCACATCTCTAGGTATTGGCTTTTGTCATAGGATCTGCTACCATTCTATGCGTAGATATGTACTGCAAGTTCACATTCTTTCGTGCAACCATATCTTTTACAAAGTTATACTTGGTATCTATATGTTTGGTCTTGCCATGATATTTTGGATCTTTAGTGTATGCTATAGCTGCTTGGATATCACAGTTAACAAATAACGGATGTGCAGCTTTTTCAATAACACCTAAATGATCCAAAAATCTCTTAAGCCAAACTCCTTCTTGTACTGCTGCTGATAATGCCACGAACTCAGCTTCCATCATGGACAAGGCTATACACGTTTGTTTCTTACTGCTCCAACATATGGTGCCATTATTAAATAAGAAAGCAAACCTAGAGGTAGATTTCCTTTCGTCTAAATCTCCTCCCTTATCGGTTTGAAATAGCCTTCGAGTCGCGAGATCCTTTCTTTAATGACTCATCGTATAATCAGCGCTTCCCTATAGATACCTCAGTATTTTCTTAATGGCTTTCCAATGTGCTTGACCTGGATTGGATTGGTATCTAATCACCATTCCAACTACATAACATATGCCAGGTCTTGTACACAACATAGCGTACATCAAGCTCCCAACAGCACTAGCATAAGGAACATGTTACATTTGTTCCTTTTCTTGTGGAGTCCTCGGACACAGACTATGGCTCAATCCTTCACCTTTCGCAATAGGAGTGTCTATGGGTTTACTATCTTGCATACGAAATCGTTCAAGAACTTTATTTATATATGTTTCTTGCGAAAGAGACAACGATCTCTTCGAACGATCTCTTGAAATCTTAACTCCAAGAATGTATGCAGCCTCACCCATATCCTTCATCTCAAAGTTGGAAGACAACCAACTCTTGACGGTATGAAGAAACTCCATATTGCTTAGGCAATCGGTATATCATCAACATATAATGATATGATCACAAATTGATCCTTGGATCTTTTGATATATACACAATGATCCTCATCAATCATTGTAAAATCATATGCCATTATGGCATTATGAAAACGTATATACCATTGTCTCGATGACTGCTTAAGGCCGTATATCGACCTCAAAAGTCGACACACCTTTTCTTCTTGGCCTTTTACCATGAAACCAGTTGGTTGTTCCATGTATATTTCTTCCTCTAATTCTCCATTGAGGAAAGCAGTCTTTACATCCATCTGATGTAACTCAAGATCCATACTAGATACTATTGCTAGAAAAATGCAAATCGAGGTAAATCTCACTACAGGAGAAAACGTATCTTCATAATCAATTCCTTCCTGTTGATTATACCCCTTCGCAACAAGGCGAGCCTTATGCCTTTCTATCGAGCCATCAGCCTTTCGCTTTATTTTGAGAACCCATTTGTTCCTAATAGCTCTGCGTTCTTTTGGAAGATCAACCGGTTCCCAGACTTGGTTTGATTTCATTGACTCCATTTCCTCTTCCATTGCATGAATCCATTTTTTTCCTTACTAGGGCAATTCGAGCCGATTAATATTTCTAGGCTCAACCTCATCTTGTGGAGCAACCATAAAAGTTTCCCCTTCAATGTCAAAACGTCGACGGGGAATGCTTTGGCGACTTGTTCGCCGTATGGGAGTTTGTACACTTTGCACATCATTCCCCATTATGCTCCCACTGGGATTAGATAATGATGTCGTCTCATCATGTGGTTGCAATTGAGAATGAGTTGAATTCAATTCATCACTTCTCATATTACTCCCACTTGGACGAACTCCACTAAGATCATTATCTTGATCCGAGGTTTCAAATAGGGTGTTGTCTTCCCTATTTCGCTCTTCTTAGGAAATTCATCCTCTAAGAATGTGACATCCCGTGATTCAAATTCAGTTATACTCCACTTTCCTGCTCACCTATGAACACATACCCTTTTGAGTGTTACTCGAGTATCTTATGAAAATACTCTTCTTTCCTCTCTGGGACCCAATTTCCCAAACTTGTGAGAGGATTCAAGTGTATAGGCAGCACAACCCCATGGCTTAAGAAAACTTAAGTCTGGTTTTCTACTGTCCATAACTCATATGGAGTGGAAGCAACTGATTTGGAAGGCACACGGTTAAGTATATAGGCAGCAGATAACAACGCATCACTCCAAAAAGTGATAGGCAAGTTAGCATGCGCCATCATGGACCTAACCATTTCTAGTAGGGTTCTGTTTCTTCTCTCTGCAACACCATTTTGTTGAGGAGTATATGGAATAGATAACTGTCTTTCTATTCCTTTTTCATCACATAATTTTCTGAACTCATCAGATAAATATTCTCGACCTCGATCGGATCTCAATGCTTTTATTTTCTTGTCTAATTGATTCTCTACCAGGTTCATAAACCTTTTGAAACAACTTATTGCTTCAGATTTGTGAGAAATTAAATAGACATATCCGAATCGAGTATAATCATCTATAAAAGTGATGAAATAAACAGCCCCATGCCTTCCTCTTACATTCATTGGACCACAGATATCAGAATGGATTAAATGCAGAGGAAATTCAGCTCTTTTACCTTTTCCAAATGGTTTCCTTGTCGTTTTCCCTTCTAGGCAATGCTTACAGATAGGCAAATCGACTTTTTCAATATTGCCCAACAAGCCCTCTTTGGCTAGTCTATTCATGCGCTGTTGGCCAATGTGACCAAGTCTAGCATGCCATACATTCACATCATTTTCATATGTATTAGGAGACGTGAGAAGGGAATAACAAACATTTGTATTAACATAATCAATATATGATACAATGAAACCATCCAGAAAATAACCATGACCATGGTAGTTTGTATTCAAATACAAATCTACTCCTCTATTATGGAAGTTCAACTTTAAAACCTAATTTAACCAACACTAAAACAGACACTAAATTCCGACGAATCTCCGGAGCATTCAACACATCATGAAGGAACAAAGTGCGTCCACCACGCATATTCAGTTGGCATGTGCCAATTCCTTTCACTTCAGCTCGGAGTTGTTTCCCACATAGATCCACTTAGTTCCGTTGGTACTCGTCGGAATTCCACGAAGGATTCTCTATCCTTCGCTACATGGTCTCGTCGCTCCCGAATCCACAGTCCACGAGAGGATTAGATTCAGTCAAGAATACAGAACTTGACACAAATGCAAATTTCCCAATTGTACAAAGGGTGTGTACCTTCTTTGGCTCGCGACAATCGCGGGCATAGTGACCCTTCTGGTCACAGTTGTAACATTTCACCCTTGAGATATTCTTTACATGAGGACGTTTTCCTCTCTTTTGTTGGCTAATTCTTGGTTTCTTGCAAGGAGGACTTGATCCCTTGCATTTCCACATATTGAACGAATCAATGCGCTTGCGCTTAGAGCATGAAACCCCTTCTGAGCTAAAAGCAACATAGAAAATATCTATTTCCTGCTCTAATGCCTCGAGGCGATGATCTGCTAGCTCAAGGTGGCGCACAACATCCTCTAGATCTTCCAAAACATGGTCAAGAGCTTTTAGTGCCTTTTGCTTTTCCATCACACATTGAATTTTCATTTGCCAAAAAATCATAGTTGTCACCAGTGAGCTTTTCACCTTTGTTCAGCTCGGCAACTATGCTCTTTGTGGCTGAAGCCATTGATCTGAACACATCAGACATATATGCACGAGTTATTAATGCCTATCATTTATGCACCTATTTTGCACAAACCCATCATATTAATTAATAATTTTAAGTAAGGTTTCAGAATCAAAAGGTCACTATGTTTCCAATCATCCTCCAAAAAATCCTAACTTAAAACTATCATTAATATGATTGTCATATGCAAAATCAATTCTATGAAGCTACAAAAACTTCTATTACTACCCACAGCTAACTACCCACAGCAACCAGCAATCACAGAAAGCAGCAAGCGATAATTGATATAAAACAAAAAGATAATACTTTCAGTTAATATAACAAAAATATAGGTCGCTACAATTACAACAATCAGGTAGATAAAAATACATAGGATGTCCACATAGCACACTTAACAAAAAAACAGCTAATACATCTTACAAATAACTTTCACACGAACCGGGAAAGATCCTATTTTGTTCAATTTCTTGACATTTTCCCTTGTAACAATGCAGTAATATTCGTTTACAAAATCTATCACAATTTTCTTATATGAAGCAGCACCGTTGACATCCCATATGCGATTCAACACATCTTGCCATTCAGGTGGAAGAGTGTTAATGAAAAATCGCATCATCTCTGACTGCGACATAGGATGACCATTCCATATGACCTGTTGAATCTTCCCGTTGACTTCAAGAACATGATCAATTAAGTCACCATTCTCCCATCGATAATCAGTCAACTCAGCTATCAACTTAGAAAGCTTTGCCTTTTGTTTATCGGTAATCACGCGAATAGGCGTTCGTAACTGAAGGGGAGGCATTGTTCCTGCAACAAATGCAGAACAAAAAATGGATTACATATAATCCACATAGACATAATTGAAAAAAGAAACAAATTCTTTTTTTTTTTTTTGGGTCAACGGTCGTCGGTCAACGGTCAACGGAGTCAACGGTCAACGGTCGTCGGACGTTGGACCGGTCGGACCGGTATCCCGGTCGGACCGGCCGGGCGGACCGTCCGCACGTGCCGCACGTGCGCGGGCTGACGTCACGCAGACGTCAGCCGGCACGTGCCGCACGCGTGCCAGCGTCCGCGGGTCGGTCGGGTCGGGTCGCCGGTCGGGTTGCCGGCCGGTGACCGCCCGGCCAACGGACGTCGGCGCTGACGTCAGCGATGACGTCACCCCGGCGGTTACCGACCGTTGGGTGACGTCATCGCGGCGTCGGCACGTGCGCTCGGCTCCGTGGACCGGCGCGTGCCCGATTCGCCCGGCCGGCGCGCGGCGCCCGGTTCGTCACCGGCGCGTGTGCCGCACGCGGCTGGACGAACCAACGCGTGCAGGCGCGTCGCGCCCACGCGCGGTGCCTTCGGCGGTGCGTGTGGGCGCGCGCCACCACGCTGCGATGCTGCTCGGCGCGCGTGTGGGCGCGTGCGGCGTCCCCCGGCGCGCGACGTGTCGCCGGACTCATCTCGGCGTCTCCTTCCTCCCTATGCCATCAGATTTTGGTTTCGACTTACGAAAAATCGAAAAAATGGGCGAACAACTCTCGGGTGTCGGGATTCCTTGCCCCGATCCGTACGGCCGAAGTTCAATCGCGAAAAAACAATCATAAACAACATAAACAAGTCGGGAAAACGCGAACACATGCTCTGATACCAATGTTGGGATCGGCTGATCCCCAAAAACCGGATTCGGCACCTAAACCGAACCCCTAATTCATATGCGGAAGATAAGCCCTGGAATGTCACGTATCACCGATCAAAAGCACGCCACGGATTCGAGCGTACCTTGTTGGCCACAGATTAGACACCGACGCCGCAAAGAGGAAGAGAATTTTGGTCCCGTTCGATCCGATGTCGAAAATTCGCCAAAAGGGATGACGGAGTCGCTTCTTCTTCTTGGAGAGAGAGAGAGAGCGCCTTGGGAGAGAAAATATGAACGTACTAAATGCGAAAAGGTACGTTCATTTTCTTTCTCATCCCTTTTATAGGTTCCCCTTTCCACGGGCCTAATTCCCGTGGGCCGGGCCTTTAGGCCCATCGTGGCCGGGCCGACTTAGGCCCATTAATAAAATCCATCACGAACAAAATAAAAATAGACATCGTTGAGGCACTATATTTTACATTTTTTTTACAGAGCGAGGCATTTGCTCGAACGCATCTAGACGAGACGAGATCTTGGGGTCAATTAATGTTGAAACTAGGCATCTGCGTGGGGAGTTTGGGAGGCTCTTTCTTGAAGTTCAAAACGTCCATCGCCTCTTCAATCGACGGCCGAGACTCAGCAATGGGATTAGCACACCACAGCCCCACCATCAATAAAGCCTCCGCCTGTTTCTTGTCGAAATTCCTGCTGAGCCTCCGGTCCATCACCTTGAGAAATATGTCGCGCCAGCGCCAGCTCAATTCCCTGCGCCCGGCCAAGCTCCAGCTCCTATAACTCTTCCAAACCCACCGTATAAGGCTTAGGCCTTGCTCTCCGAGGTTCGAGTCGACGACTCTTCTCCCGCACACTATTTCCAAAAGGACGACTCCAAAGCTATAGACATCAGATTCCATACTTGCCTCACCCATCCAGCGGTATTCTGGAGCCATATAACCCAGCATTCCTATCAGTTCGGTTGCTTCTAGCCCTCCGGCATGATCAACTAGCTTAGCTGTGCCGAAATCTCCCAATTCGGCCTCGAAACTTTCATCGAGCATGATGTTGCTGGATTTGATATCCCTGTGGATCATGTATTGATTGCATTCTTCATGCAGGTAGTGCACCGCCGAGGCTAATCCTAGAACGATGTTGTACCTCTTTTCCCATGTCAGCAAGGATCCGGTTTAAACAGATGATCCTCCAAGCTACCTTCTCTCCTATATTCGTAAACCAGGACATATTCATTCGGCTTGTGACAATAGCCCATAATTCCACCAAGTTTCTGTGCCTAAGTTGGCTTGATGACTTCACCTCTGATGTATACTCCTTTTTCCCTCGGTGTGAACCAGATTTTATTTTCTCTGCAGCGGCCGGTGTGCGAGCTTCTCCTATGTACGCTTTCTACACAATGCCGGAAGTTCCTTCTCCCAGAATCCTGTTAGGTGCAAAAGAATCAATCGCGGTCATTAACTCTCCATAGAAAACTGCACTCACTGCCGTTTCAGTCATTTGTTGTCGAGATCGAGCTCGGCCGCCGAACTTGGGCCTCAGATTCTAGATCTAGGGTCGAGCAAGCCCTAGATTCTGGATCTAGGAATAGCTATTCCCTGTTTATTTCACCCTAACAGCAACAGAGATTCCCATGCAGTGCAGTAAATGATTCGCCCTGAAAAAAGAAGAAAGATACAGTGAGATGTGTATTTTTATTTTGTTCGAAACAGAGGTCATTATCGAAAAGCTGTAGTACTGCCTTTCTCATTAGTTACTGATAGTAATGTTGTTCGGTACTTACAGATATTAATTTAGATTAGATCATGTCAAACAGCGTCATTTCAAGAGATCTCGAGTTGCAGTCGAAATTTCACTCTTATGAACGAAATAGAGTGCGTAAGCAAAAATAAGCAATTACCAAACTGAGCTACTAAGCCAAACTCATCTGGACGAGACCTTCGGGTCAATCAAAAGTTGAAGCTTGGTATTTTCGAGGGGAGTTTGGGAGGCTTTACTGTCAAGTTCAAAACGGACATTGCCACTTCAATTGAAAGCCGGGAAGTAGCAATGGGATGAGCACACAACAGCCCCACAATCATTAAGGCCTCCGCCTGTTTCTTGTTGAAATCCTTGCCGAGCCTCTTGTCCACCGGAAGGTGAAAATTCCAGAACCAGCGCTGTAACTGGCTCCCGCTCCCACAACGCTTCCAAACCCATGGAACAAGGCCGCCTTGCTCTGCTAGTTCCAAGTCGGAGACTCTCCTCCCACATAATATTTCCAAAAGGACCACTCCGAAACTGTAGATGTCAGATTCCTTGCTTGCCTTACCCATTCGAAAGTATTCCGGAGCCAAGTAACCTACTGTTCCTCCCACTTGGGTTGTGTTTGGCCCTCTAGCATGGTCGACTAGCTTAGCCAAGCCGAAATCTCCCAATCTGGCCACGAACTCTTCATCGAGCATAATGTTGCTGGATTTGATATCTCTATGGATCATGCATTGATAAAAATGTTTGTGTAGGTAGTGCAACGCCGAGGCTAATCCCAAAGCGATGTTGTACCTCCTCTCCCATGTTAGCAGGGTTCTGTTCTTAAATAAGTGATCCTCCAGGCTACCTCCTGTCATAAATTCGTAAACTAGGACAAATTCACTCGCCTCGTGACAATAGCCTATAAGTTGCACCAAGTTTCTATGCCTAAGTTGACTTAATGACTTCACCTCAGATATATACTCCTTTACCCCCTGGCGTGAACCAGATTTTATTTTTTTTACAGCAACCACGGTGCGAGCGTCTCCCATGTACCCTTTGTACACGGTCCCAAAACCCCCTTCTCCCAGAATCCTGTCATGTGCGAAAGAATCGGTCGCGATCATCAACTCTTCGTAGGAGAACTTCTTAATTCCACTCAACTTTTCAAACTCTTCGGTTAATTTCTCGCTATGGTTGCCTTCTTCTCCACCTCTCTCTCTCTCTGGACTGGAGACTTCTGACCTATAATTTACCCAAGCAACAATGATCGCCACCAATACAACGACACCGCCCATTACTATGAGCAGCCACTTCAACCAAGAGTCGGTAGCCTTTTCCACCTGGAGCTGTGAACCGGAGAATGATCCCGATATCTGGACAACGCGATGCCCAAGTGCAGATTCAGGGGAAGATATGACACAAACACCCACCGTCTTTTGCATAGATGCCCCTACCAAGGGTTCGTAGTACCGATGACGGATTTTGTCACGGGAATTCCCATATGCAACCATCGGGACCACACCCGAACATTTCGTGCGCGGGTCGTACATTATGCTAGAAAATGACCCGTCATCAGCCCGCAAGACGACGGCATTCTGATGCATAAGAACAAATGGAACGAACACGCCCGACGTATTACTGTGACAGTGAATGTCAACTGCAAAACAATCGCAGTCGGGACGAGCTAGATGGCCGAAGTTCGCATTGAATTTTAGTGTATCTTCCTTCGGTTGAAGGTTGGAACGGCGGCCAGTGAAATTCGTGAAGCCAATGATGACATTTGTTAGAATGTCGTTCTTCCATTCTAAGGAAAACGCAACCATACGGGCTAGAGGATCAGCAAGTGAGGCGAGTTTGTTGCCGAAAGGGTTTCTCTGTTGACAGTCGGGCCTGGCAATGGAGTGGCTAATCAATTCACCGCATCTACCGTCGCCTTGTCCCAAAAATGCACTTCACCGGAATGCGTAGCTCGGCCGCCGATGCCGTTGAGTCTTCCATTCGGCTGGCTCAGGCTGAGGTAAGGAGGTCGCTCAGAAGCATCCCCCTGAAGGGCTAAGCGATTGTAGGTCGCAAAGCCATACGGCAACATGAAACGTGGATTGGCAAAGTGTAGAGCGGAAGCTGAAAGGGGCTTGAGCAGGGAGATCGTCAAGACTAGTAGAACTAATGCGGGTGTGGGCGGTTCAGGCTGATCTTTATATCTTCCAAAGCTTCTCATGTCGGATGTTTTTAATTTCTGGCTGATCTGACAACCGCCTGCAAACTCAAAGCGCCGTGCGGAGCCGCGCGGGCAGGTTAACGTCTTCATCGTTCTCAGCGCTCAGCTCCGAAAAAGTGGTGAAAGAGATGATCGATGCGGTGCGCCACAATCAAATAACGAATAGAAAACTGCACTCACCGCCGTTTCAGTCCTTTGTCGTCGAGATCGAGCTCGGTCGCCGAACTTGGGCCTCAGATTCTGGATCTAGGGTCGAGCTAGCCCAAGATTTATGATCCAGAGCACGGCTCAACCTTGAATATGAGATGATTCGAGGTCGATTAGGGTCGGCCTAGGCAATGAACGAGGTGGAGGTGGAGGCGGAGGCGTGGTGCGTCGACACGGCGTAGGGTTTCTACCAAGTTGTAGCGAAAGGGGGAAGAAGAAAGAAAGCAAAGAGCAAAGACGAAGAGAAGGAAAGACACAGGGCCGAGGCAAGTAAGGTGGGTCTCGGTCTCCGGGGAGATAAGGTGGGGTGGTACCCGGGAAGGCGGGATTTTCAACGCGTGCTACTAGTTTAAAGTTTTAGTTTGACTAACGCTACCAAAGTGATAACTCCAACGTAAACAACGCGAAATCAGAGAGATGACGCGGAATCAAAACATATAAACATATACTGCTTCATCCAACCTACCACTTTACTTGCATAAATATTATATTCTCCTAAATTTCGTCGAATTTCCTCATATTTCACTTTAGAATCTAAAATTTACGAATTATTTTGTCTCTCTTTTTAAGCTATGGTTCTTCATTCGCTATCATGAAGCTTCACTATCCCTATGAAGCGCACTATCCCACTATCCCTATGAAGCGCACTATCCCTAGCATTTTTTACTTCTTAAATTCAATATTGATATGAAAGGTTGTTCTGCTTTAGCTTTTGTTTACTATCGTGCTAAATGATTAGATTCCGGATATTATAATTTTTGTGGTTTTACAGTATAAGGGGCATTCTTGACAATTGATATCCTAATTGCCAAAATTCCGCACTTGGAATGTGTGGTCAGCATTTCTCCCTCACTTAATGGCACCGTCTTGGTGGCATGGCTCGAAGAATTAGCGGATGCAAACGTCTGATATGGGTAGGATTTATCAGACAACGAAGTTTAGGGATTGCCCATAATGCTTACGGACATGCAAAGAGGGTCACCATGAAAAAGCTCTCAGTAAAGGGCAAAGGCCCGAAAAAGCTTGAATCGAACGAACCGGCCCATTTGAGGGAAGGCTATGTCTCCTCTAGACTCCTAATACTACAAATTCTCACGTTCTCTTTGATTTCGTTCTGATTTAAGCATCGCGGGGTCCGTGTAGAACAAAATGTAGAGACTTTCTCTCTTTGTGTTTTGTAACTCCAAGGCCCTCCAGGTCTACCCGCATGTTAAGGCTAGAGCGGATCGGATTTACATATCAATACCATCTAAACCGCTATAAAAACAGTAGAAAAGAAAAAAAGATAATCAAACGAAAAATTCTCTAGAATTGAAAACCTTGTATTGAGAATCTGAAATAAGAAATTGTAAGTTTATGTCATTTTAATAACTTTAGTTCACAATTAGATGGAGAATGATGTCTGGCAACCATCTAAAGAGTTGATTTAGTAGTTTAGAGACATATTTACGTGCGTCATATAAACGTGGAACACGTGTTTGTTTATTTAACTGCTCAAGTATGACTATTTATACATGCGTATCATATATAGCTTATAAGTTAAAAATTATGGACAAACCTATTAATCAATAAGACAAAAGATTTCTTTATACATCGTCAACGAGCTAGATACTTGGTTTGATCGGGTTTTGGAGTAGAACTTGTGGATAATTTGCTCGAAAGTCTATTATAACGAGTTCGGTTTGGGAATCAATTACACGGAAGAGAATAAATGCCAACATTCGAAACTGGTAGAACGATCAGCCAAGGTTATGAGATGATAAATCCAACATATGCGAATGGCAAATTTTTTAAGGTTCATGGGGTTTAGGTTTTTCAAATTGACTGATGGTTCAATGCATGATGAGACGGAAGTAGAATTGAAAGCCTATGCCATTCTTCAAAGATGATGTCTTGCTTTGTTTAATGTCTTGTGAATCTTATTTCTTCATGCCATTTATCATACGGCTATAGGAAGTTGCCAAATCGTATCTTGCAAGAGCTGCTACAAAAATCTCTGTTTCTTTTTATTCGATCCACTGCTTGGCCAGTATCCCACTATTGTGCAACTATGCAATACTGACAGTGTGAGCAGATAACGGGCACCCCTGAAGAACATCTTTCTGTACCATCCATGGCTGTCGTAACCATCAATTTGAGAAACAAGAGGCAACGTTAAGAAACACATGATAAACATATATACACAAACCTAACTTTTTGCTTGAAGATGACATGCATATAACGCTAAAAGAGGCATCAATGCTTGCACTCAGAGCGAGGCATTTGCTCAAAACGGAAAGCCTCTAGACCAGACCTTCCATTGAGTATCTCTACACTTTTTTTTTTTGGGGTGCAATTAAATATCTCAACTTTCTAAATATGGGTCATCAGAGATGTCCCTTACAATTAAGGACGGAAAATGTCAACGTGGATACTCACACTAACGCTGTTCAATAGCTATTTATCATCAATATTGACGTCCAATGTAGCCTATTTGGACGGCTGAAATCGTCCGAGGCAACACACACACGCTCTCTCTCCTTATTGCTTAATTAATAAAACGGGAAACTGTATTTTTTTGCTAAATAAGCAAGTCAGGTCACCAATTTTGCTTAATGTGTGCCGAGTAAACGAGTTACACCAACAAAATTACATGAGATGTGAATTCATTTAACAAAAGCTTCACATTGAGCCAAATTTAAAAGATTGAGATACTTGATTGAACAAAAAATAATAAATCGACAGTCGACTTTAGAATGGAGCAAAAATTATTATTACCCGGCATTTGGTGCAGTTCTCTCACCTTTGAAAGATTCCCATGCAGTAGCTCATTTTGGTAATTGCTTATTTTGCTGTCGCACTTCAGCTCCTTCGTAAGACTAAGATTCCAGTTTCCAGTTGCAACCCGAGATTCCTCTTGAAATGATCAAATGTACATAAATATTCTAGGTACCGCACAACATACTACCAGTAGGGAATGAGGAAGGCGAGAGCACAAAAGCTCTTCGAGAATCACCTCTATCTCGGCGACTTTCCTACACATCACACTTAACTAGGCACCAGTTCCGAACGAAAAAAAGAAACAAAAAACAAAAAAACTAGACATCACTGAGGCACTATATTTTACATTCTTTTTACGGAGCGAGGCATATGCTCAAACGCATCTAGACGAGACGAGACCTTCGGGTCAATTAACGTTGAACCTTGGCATCTTCGGGGGCAGTTTTGGAGGCTCTGCCTTCAAGTTCAAAACGGTCATTGCGTCTTCAATCGAGGGCCGAGACGCAGCACTGGGATGAGCACACCACAGCCCCACAATCAACAAGGCCTCCGCCTGTTTCCTGTGAAAATCCTTGTCGAGCCTCGGGTCTACCACTTCGAGAAAATTGTTGCGCCAGTGCCTGCTCAATCGCCCGCGCCCACCGAAGCTCAGGCTCCCATAACTCTTCCAAACCGAGTGGACAAGGTTTAGGCCTTGCTCTCCTAGTTCCGAGTCCAAGACTCTTCTCCCGCAAACTACTTCCAAAAGGACAACTCCAAAACTATAGACATCAGATTCCTTACTTGCCTCACTCGTATGGTAGTATTCCGGAGCCCAATAACCATTTGTTCCTATCGGTTCAGTTGCTTCTGGCCCTCTGGTGCAGTCAACTGGCCTAGCCGTGCCAAAATCTCCCAATTTGGCCTCGAAATTTTCATTGAGCATGATGTTGTTGGGTTTGATATCCCTGTGAATCATGCATTGATTGCCTCCTTTCTGCAGGTAGTGCACCGCTGAGCCTAATCCTAGAACGATGCCGTACCTCTTTTTCCATGGCAACAAGGGTCCATCTTTAAACAGATGATCCTCCAAGCTACCTTTAGTCATAAATTCGCAAACCAGGGCGAACTTACCTTTCTCCTGACAATAGCCTATAAGTGGCACCAAGTTTCTGTTAAATTGCTAAAAGGGAGGAGAGATGAGGCTAAAACTTCATCTTACATACTGAACAACCAAGTCTTTTACAAAAGACAAAATACTTAACGTAAAAACACACCATAACTACCCATGTTCTGCATAAAGCACTTACCCCACTAACTCCTAAAAACTAGGATAACCAACACACATGACTCCACTAACTCTAATAACTGAATAACCAAATTAACAAAACGTGCAAAAAGAAATAACTATTTTATCAACAATCCCTCCCTTAAACTGATATTTGCTAACATTCAGTTTAAAATCTTGACTTTTTTCACCGTGCAAACACCTAGTAACCTTCTGAGCTTCACAAATGACTCCATCTTGAGGGCTTTGGTGAATATATCAGCAACTTGATCTTCACTCCTGTAGTAGATTAGATCAATTGTTCCATCATTGCTAAGATCTCTCAAGAAATAAAACTTCACATCAATGTGCTTGCTTCTTCCATGTAACACCGGATTCTTGGAGATTTTTATTGCTGAGTTATTGTCACAAAAAATTTTAGTAGGTCCCGGTTGCTTGAATTGTAGCTCCTCAAGAATTCTCCTTAGCCAAATAGCTTGACAAGCACTAGCTGTTGCAGCAACAAATTCAGCTTCTGTACTTGACAATGTGACAATTGGTTGCTTTTTGGATGACCACGAAATAGCACCTGTTCCAAACATAAAAGCATAACCTGAAGTACTCCTCCTATCATCTTGATCTCCTGCATAGTCACTTTCAGTAAAATCCCAACAAATCGGACTTTTCACCCTTCTTGTAAAATAGCCCAAAGTCTCTAGTTCCTTGCAAGTAACGAAGGATTCTCTTGGCAGCTAACAAATGCATTTGTGTAGGATTCTCCATATATTTACTGATTAAACTCACAGAATACATTATGTCTGGTCTTGTTGTAGTTAAATACATCAAACTGCCCACAATTTGTTTATAAAGTGTGCTGTCAACCTTCCTCCCTTCATGATCTTTGTATAACTTTAAGCCAAACTCAACTAGAGTGTTTACAGGATTACAATCCTTCATCTGAAACCTGTCCAAAATTTCTCCCACATATTTCTTTTGCGAAATAAAGATCCCATCATCCGATTGTACCACTTCTATGCCAAGGAAGTAATGCATCATACCAAGATCGACATTTCAAACTCATCCATCATAGATTTCTTGAATTCTTCAAACATGCCATCACAACTTCCAGTAAATATAAGATCGTCAACATACAAGCAGACAATAAGCATTTTCCCTTTATCTCCAATATTGACAAAAAGAGTATGCTCATAAGGACATTTTGAAAAACCAACTTTAAGAAAATAAGTTTCAATACGACTATACCAAGCCCGAGGGGCTTGTTTTAGCCCATAAAGAGCTTTCTTCAATCTATAAACTTTATGCTCATTTCCAATCTTGACATAACCGGGGGGATTGCTCAACAAATACCTGTTCCTCCAAGTATCCATACAAGAATGCTAATTTAACATCTAGCTGGAAAATAGGCCAAGAATTCTGTGCCGCCAATGCAACCACCAATCTGATCGTGTCATGTCTTGCAATTGGAGAAAAAACCTCTGTATAGTTGATTCCATATTGCTGCTTGTATCCCTTCGCTACCAAACGTGCTTTGTATTTGTCAACTTCACCATTTTCTTTCAGTTTTGTTTTAAAGACCCACTTTACACCAATGGTTTTTTGTCCATCCGGAAGATCGGATAGCTCCCAAGTATCATTTCTTTCGATGGCATTAATTTCATCATCCATCGCTTTTCGCCATTTTTCTTCTCTGATAGCACTCTCAAAAGTTGTAGGATCATAGTCTGAAAACAAGGCAAAGTGAGTAATTGAATCTCCAATTCCAATTACCTCATAATCTTCCAACCAAGCAGGCCTTCTTCTAACGCGGCGAAGAGATTGAGCTTCTTCTTCATTGACTTCATCGCCTGTTGGTGAAATTCCAGCAGCTGTAGAAGTTGTATTTGATGAATTTTGGGGCATACAAGGTGCCGAAATCTGCTCCTGTTCAGCATCATTATCATAAAGGACTTGGGTAGGCTGCTGCCTATTCCAATCCCAAGTGTTCTCTTCATCAAAAACAACATCCCTACTAGTCACAATCTTCTTTGTTAGTGGATTAAATAATTTATATGCTTTGGATGCTTCACTTACACCAAGAAAGACACATTTTTCAGCCTTGTCATCAAGTTTTTTCCTTTTCACATCTGGAACATGGGCATATGCGATGCATCCAAAGATTCTGAAGTGATCTACCACCGGTCTTCTCCCACTCCAAGCCTCTTCAGGTGTCATATTCTGAACAGCAAAAGTTGGACTTCTGTTCAAAACATGAATACTCCAATTTACTACTTCTAGCCAGAAAGTTTGTGGAACTCTTCCTCTTGCCAATAAGCTTCTCACTATATTGAGATTGGTTCTATTTTTCCTCTCAGATAAACCACTATGTTGTGGTGTATATGCAGCAGTAAGCTCTTTTCGAATGCCATGCTTTGCACAAAAAACTTCAAATTCTTTTGAGCAATATTTACCACCATGATATGTTTGAAGAGTCTTAATGGTCTTTCCTACTTCATTTTCAACACGAGCTTTGAAGCTTTTAAATGTGGAGAAAGCTTCTGATTTTTCCTGTAAAAAATAAACCCAAGTTTTTCTTGAAAAATCATCAATGAAGGTAATTAAGTATCTTTTACCTCCATTAGAAGATGGGTTTATAGGACCGCAAATGTCCGAATGCACCAGATGCAAAACATCCTTTGCTCTCCATGACTTTTCTTTTGAAAATTGAGAACGATGCTGTTTGCTAACAACACATTCTTCGCAGACTTGGGAAGGAACGGTAATTTGAGGAAGACCCGTCACCATATTTTTCTGTTGGAGGGTCTTCAATCCACCAAAACTCAAGTGACCATAGCGAAAATGCCATAGCCATGAGGGATCTTTCTTATCACCAGGATCTTTATTTTCAATCATCAAACAAGATTGAATATTTTCAATCTTTAATGGAAACAATCTATTTGAACTCATAGGAACAACTGCAATAGCACCTCTAACAGAATCATAAATTTCACAAGCACCCCTCTGAATAGTGATTACATAACCCTTTTCTTGTAATGGGCCAGCACTCAAGAGGTCCAGCACTCAAGTCAGGAACATACAACACATTAGAGATTGTTTCCACAACCATTCTTGGTTCTTATCTTAATATCACCTTTTCCTATCACTTTCACAGTAGAATGATCCCCAAAACTCACAGTGGAATGAAAATCTTCATTTAGATGAGAAAAAGAAGACTTACTTCCACTCATGTGGTTACTGCAGCCTGTATCCACATACCAAATATCCGACTCGCGCTTCTTTTCATCTTAAACAGCCATCAACAATGTTTCAACTTCTTTTTCTTCAACAAAATTTGAACACTCTGCCTTTTCTTTATTATTAGGCAGCCTAGTATAACATTCAGATGCATAATGACCAAATTTATGACATCTAAAACACTCTACCTTGGATTTGTTAGGATCCCATCTTCTCCCTTTGCCTTGAAATTGGTCATTGTTGGCTTTGAAATTCCTGCTAACATCTCTATTTCCTCGATCTCCCCTTCCTCTACCTCTACCTCTACCCTTCCTCTGAAATTGTTGGAATGAGTATAGGTAGAAGCCTTCAACGCTTGCTCCTCTACTTGTTGAACTTCTGTTCATCTTCTTACGTTCATGGACCAATAAGGAGCTTTGCAATTCATCAAGAGATAGCGCATCTATGTCTTTCAACTCTTCAATTGAGCAGACAACATAATTAAACTTTGGTGTCAAGGAATGCAAAATCTTCTCCACAATGGTGACGCCGTTCATCTTCTCCCCATGGAATCGCATCTTGTTGCTAATTTCCATTGTTCTGGCACAATAACTAGTGACAGATTCTTCATCCTTCATCACTAGTGTCTCAAAATCTTTTCTCAAGGCTTGAAGGCAGTGCACGCTTCACCCTAACAGAGCCTTGATATTTCTTCTTCATAGAATCCCAAATATCCTTGGAAGTTTCTTTGCAAAGAATAGTCTCCAAGATGGAACGATCAATAGCCTGAAAAAATAATTTTTTTTTGCCTTCAGGTCCTTCAACTTTCTAGCTTCCAATTACTCGCTTTCGAGGATCTGTCAAAGCCATGCCTGCTGGTGGCTCTTGAATTCCAGATTCGACAACCGACCAATACTCCTTTGATCGTAAAAATTCTCCATCAGCATGCTCCAATGATCATAGTGACCATCAAAGCGTGGAATTGCTGGTTGAACAAAATTGTCGGTGGCCATTGGAAATATTGCTGCTGCAATTTTCTCACGAAAGTTTTTTTTTTTTTAACTCTCTCACACTTCTCTCAGGCTCTGATACCACTGTTAAATTGCTAAAAGGGAGGAGAGATGAGGCTAAAACTTCATCTTATGTACTGAACAATCAAGTCTTTTACAAAAGACAAAATACTTAACGTAAAAACACACCATAACTACCCATGTTCTGCATAAAGCACTTACCCCACTAACTCCTAAAAACTAGGATAACCAACACACATGACTCCACTAACTCTAATAACTGAATAACCAAATTAACAAAACGTGCAAAAAGAAATAACTATTTTATCAACAGTTTATGTGCCTAAGTTGGCTTAATGACTTCACCTCTGCTATATAGTCCTTTATCCCTCGGTCTGAACCAGATTTTAGTATCTTTACAGCGACCGGTGCGCCAGTGCCTCCCATGTTCCCTTCGTACACAATCCCGAAACTTCCTTCTCCCCGAATCCTGGCAGGTGCTAAATCACCGGTCATGATCATCAACTCTTTATAGGAGAACTCCTTGAGTACAGTGAAATTTTTTAACTCTTTGGTTAAATTCGCGCTAACATTGCCTTCTTCTCCACCTCTCTCTGTCCCTTCTTCTCCACCTCTCTCTCTCTCTGGACTGGAGACTTCTGACCTATAATTTACCCAAACAACAATGATCGCCACCAATACAACTACACCGCCCATTACTATGGACAGCCACTTCAACCAAGAGTCGGTAGCCTTTTCCACCCGGTGCTGTGAACCGGAGATTGGTTCTGATATCAGGACCAAGCGATGCCCTTTGACACAAGCGCCCACTATCTTTAGCATAGATGCCCCTGAGCTGTATGGGCAGTAGTGATGAGGGATTTCGTTAATGGAATTCCCATCAGCAGCCCTACAGACCAAGCTCGAACATTCCGTGTGCGGGTTGTAAGTTATACTACAAGATGACACGTCCTTCATGACTTTCTTGATCGCCGTTGGGACATCAGCCCCAACGTTCGGATGTATAAGAACAAATGGAACAACCACACCCGACGTATTACTGTGATGGTTAACGTTGACCGCAAGACAACTGCTGTCGGGAAGAGCTGGATGGCCCAGAGTATGGCAAGGGGAGTTCGCATCGAATTTTTGTGTATCTTCCTTCGGTTGAAGGTTGGTAAAGCGGTCAAAGCAAAACGTGAAGCTATCGAGGGCATATATTGGACTGTCGTTCTTCCGTCCAAAGTAAAACGCAACCTTAAGGACTGAAAAATTAGCAAGTGAGGGCTGAAGGATCACCGCTCGGTCGCTGATGCCGTCGAGTCTTCCATTCGGCTGGCCTGGGCTGAAGTAAAAAGGTCGCTCATAAGCCCATCCCTGAAGGCCTAAGTGAAAGTAGGTTTCAAAAACATTTATTTACACGATACATGGATCGGCAAAGTGTAGAGCGGAAGCTGAAAGGGGCTTGGGTAGAGAGATCGTCAAGACTAGCAGAACTAATGCGGATGTGGGACGTTGACGCTGATCTTTATGTCTTCCAGAGCTTCTCATGTCGGATGTTTTTAATTTTTGGCAGATCTGACAACCGCCTGCAAACTCAAAACGCCGTGCGGAGCCACGCGGGCAGGTTAACGTCTTCATCGTTCTCAGCGCTCAGCTCCGAAATAGTGGTGAAAGAGATGATCGATGCGGTGCGCCATAATCAAATAACGAATAGAAAACTGCACTCACCGCCGTTTCAGTCCTTTGTCGTCGAGATCAAGCTCGGCCACCAAACTTGGGCCTAAGATTCTGGATCTAGGGTCGAGTGAGCCCAAGATTTGTGATCTAGAGCTCAGCTTGACCTTGAATCTGAGATGATTCGATGTCGATCATGGTCGGCCTAGGTAACGAACGAGGCGGCGGTGGAGGCGTGGTCCGTTGACACGGCATAGGGTTTCTAACCAAGTTGTAGCGAAGGGGGAAGAAGAAAGAAAGCAAATGATAAAGAAGAAAATTTATTCTTTATATTGTGTTTTATCTCCCACATAATATAACCGAATTTCTTCTTGTGAAATAGCAAAAAAAGTTTGGGACAGACTTGATGTTACCTATGGTCGATCTCTTTATCAATACCTTTGTTTATTATCTTTTTGATTGATGACAAAAAGTGAGAGAGCTGAGTTCTAGATACTCAAAATAGAGTAAAAATTAAGGGGTATGAAAAAGCGTGTCCGGTAAAAGCAAAGCCAATGCCTATGAAAAAAAAAATGCAAAGAAAAGCAAAAAATGCAAAAAGAGTGAAATCAATGGCCATGCAAAAGACCATCCGTTGAAAAATAAAAGAAAAGCCTAACGTTTCTAATTATCCGAACTGATTTCTCAGAGGATCATACCAGACTAGAGAAGAAGAAGTAGTTTAGAAAGTAGTTTAGAAAGTCACTTTACTTCGAGGACTCTGCTCAACACATTACATCCTCATTGCTTTTATGACTTTTAGGGACTAAGGACCAGAGAAAAGAAAAAGAGAGAGCCAGGGCAGGTAAGGTCGGGGTTGGTGGCACCCGGGAAGGCGGGATTTTCAACTTGTGCTATTAGTTTAAAGTTTTGGTTTGACTAACGCTACAAATGCGATAAATATTATCTTCACGAATTTTCTCATATTTCACTTTAGAAATTAAGATTTATGAAATATTTCATCTCTCTATTTAGGCTATGATTCTTCATTCGTTATTACCTGTGGTCTGTCTGACACGGCGGTGATGGTGGAAGGGTGTTGGAGTGAAAAGGGGGAAGAAAACAAATCAAAGGAAAGAAGAAGAGAAGGAAAGAGAGAGGGGCGACGTGATGTGAGTTGCGGGAGGGTGGTCCCGGGGTCGCTGTCGGTGAATGGAGTGGGATTTTCAAACCAAGGAGCTTAACACTTTGAAGATGTAATTGCCAAAAATTCATAGAGAAACTAGACGCATTAAAGAAAATATAAACATAATCTACATTTATTACATCACTAGGTCTCTATTTATTTCGCGGAGAATGAAATATCTAGAAAATATTTTCCTGAAAATTCTCACTTATATCGCTGGAAATAATTAGTAAAAAAATGCTTTCATTGCCCATAATAATTTGTATCTACACAATTTTTTTTTTTCAGACAGTACAAATAAGAAGAAATGCAAAGGAAAAATTGTTTTCAATTTTGCTCCATGGGGTGGGGTGGGGTGGAGTGGGAGCTTCCTCGGTCATACGACATATAAGCCAAATTGGAGTGACGCTTACAAAGGAAAATTTGTTTTCAATTCAAATTCAATGTAGCCGCTCATTAGTAAAAGGCGTATATAAAGGGCACTTCGAGTTATACGTATCAAAAAATCGTTGTAATGCTCTAAATTCAATTTGTTCTTGAGTCAAGTTATGAGAAGGTATTCTGTTACCAATTTGTTAGTCTTGCACTTATGGTTGCCGAGCTCTCTGTGACAAGATCCAGATATGAAGTTAGTTTGGAATTGAGGAAGTTGATCTATAAAATACCATTTGACAATTTAGAGATTGCCCATGATGCATTTGGACATGCAAATGGGCTAACCATGAGTAAGCACACAGTTGAGGGCAAAGGCCCAAAAAAGTTTGATTAGAGCAACCCGACTAACTTATTGGCTGGTGCCAAGAAGACAGCGAACTCCTCCTCGTCCATGAGTTCACGTCGCAAGGCAGCTCGGATCATCAATTGCCCAAAGGCAGGACCGAATTGACATGGGAAATGAGGTACAACATCGCTCAGGGCTTGGTCTCGGCCATGCTCTATTTGGACATGGCGTTGGAACTTGGAACAATGCATGACAGGTTGGGCTGGCAAAATGAGTCATTGACCCATGTTTTAATTCATATTCATATTGCTGGGTCAAATAGGGTCATTTAAAATTTAACATATGGGTTTACTAAAACAAAGCTCAACTTTTGATGGGTCTTTAATGGGTCTGCTCAAAGCCCAGCTTCAACCCATTTTCTTTTTACACTCTCTTTCAGTCTCGTGCCGCTCATCCCCCTTCAGTGCTCCGCGGCACGGCATTCTCCTCCTCCTCCGGCTCTGGAGTAATCGCCTTATCGAGCAGTGTGATGAAAATGAAAGCACGAACAAGAGCTCGAATTCATTACCCTGTCATCATGAACAGATCGAAAACAAGCTCGAAACGAAAGCAGGAAATTGGACGCGACCTGAGAATCTAAGAAAATGCAGAGGGACCGATTAGGGCTAGCTCGCAGAGTTGCAAAAAAGCTTTACTTGGAAGAGCAAATAGGATTTCTTGGTGTGTTCGGCTCAACTTTTCTAAAAGGCTTTCAACCTTTAAAGCCCATGCTTGAGTGTTTGGCAAGCCTTTTAAAGTGGCTTTTGGCTAAATGTTGGCCTTGAGAAAGCCGGCAAAGCAAGTAAAGACTAACCTTGGGTAGGATGCTATTTCTAGACATTGTTCTTCTCATCTTACCGTCATTAGCTTTTTTATATTCCCATCTTACCCTCACTATTTTTAGGATTAGTGGTTGGTCATCGGCACCAATGATGCGCGACACCGATGGTGGCGCCTAGGCTTTCTGGCGACCCCAGACCTTGTCGCCTAGGGTCACCCAACCCCGATGAGGGCCGCGACCTTAGGCAATGATAGCCAGCAAAATTTTTAGGGATTACTATACCATCAAAAAGTTGTCGCATTACTATACCATCTATTATTTTTAAGGTTTGGAATTGAGTAGTCTAACTTACGTATTGTGTGCATTTGGGTCATTGGACATTTCATATGTGCAACTCATTTATCGTAGATATAAATTTTGTGTCATCATTCCTTGACGGATGATTGGCAATTCCCATAAAAGTAATGTTACGGACTCCATTTTATTGGAAATATTAATGGATAATGAAGTCGCAATCACTCGAATTCTTTACCCGTTTTACAATTGAGCATCTCACCTTTTTTTTTTTTTTTTTTTGTGTGCAATTATCTCCACTTTCTAGATGTGGGTCATCAGAGATGTCCCTTACAATTAAGGACGGAATATGTCAACGTGGATATTAACACTAACCCCGTTATATGGCCATTAATTATTAATATTGACGTCCAATGTAGCCTTATTAAAACGAGATACCTATTTCTTGCTAAATAAGCAAGTCAGGTCACCGATTTTGCTTAATGCGTGCCGAGTAAACGAGTTACGCCAGCAATACATGACATGTGAATTCAATTAACAAAAGCCTCACGTTGAGCCATATTTAAAATATTGAGATACTTGCTCGAACAGAAAATAATAAGTAGACAATCGACTTTATAATGGAGCAAAAATCATTATTACCCAGCATTTGGTTTAGTTCTGACCTTCGAAAGATTTCCATGCAGTAGCTCATTTTGGTAATTGCTTATCTTGCTGTCGCACTTCATCTCCTTCGTAAGAGTAAAATTCCAACTGCAATCTGAGACTCCTCTTGCAATGATCAAGTCTAAATAAATATTTTAAGTACCGTACAACTACAACATTACTACCAGTAGTGAATGAGAGAGGCGAGAGCACAACAGCTTTTCGAGAATCATTCGAGAATCACCTCTCTCTCGGCGATTTTCATACACATCATACTTAAATAGACATCAGTTCCGAACAAAATAAAACTAGACATCGTTGAGGCACTATATTTTACATTTTTTTACAGTGCGAGGCATTTGCTCAAACGCATCTAGACGAGACGAGATCTTGGGGTCAATTACCTAGGCATCTGCGTGGGGAGTTTGGGAGGCTCTTTCTTGAAGTTCAAAACGTCCATTGCCTCTTCAATCGACGGCCGAGACTCAGCAATGGGATTAGCACACCACAGCCCCACCATCAATAAAGCCTCCGCCTGTTTCTTGTCGAAATTCCTGCTGAGCCTCCGGTCCACCACCTTGAGAAATTTGTCGCGCCAGCGCCAGCTCAAATCCCCGCGCCCGGCCAAGCTCCAGCTCCTATAACTCTTCCAAACCCCACCGTACAAGGCTTAGGCCTTGCTCTCCGAGGTTCGAGTCGACGACTCTTCTCCCGCAGATTATTTCCAAAAGGACGACTCCAAAGCTATAGACATCAGATTCCATACTCGCCTCACCCATCCAGCGGTACTCTGGAGCCATATAACCCAGCATTCCTATCAGTTCGGTTGCTTCTAGCCCTCCAGCATGGTCAACTAACCTAGCTGTGCCGAAATCTCCCAATTCGGCCTCGAAACTTTCATCAAGCATGATGTTGCTGGATTTGATATCTGTGTGGATCATATATTGATTGCATTCTTTGTGCAGGTAGTGCACCGCCGAGGCTAATCCTAGAGCGATGTTGTATCTCTTTTCCCATGTCAGCAAGGATCCGGCTTTAAACAGATGATCCTCCAAGCTACCTTCTCTCCTATATTCGTAAACCAGGACATTTTCATTCGCCTTGTGACAATAGCCCATAATTCCACCAAGTTTCTGTGTCTAAGTTGGCTTGATGACTTCACCTCTGATGTATACTCCTTTTTCCCTCGGTGTGAACCAGATTTTATTTTCTCTGCAGCGGCCGGTGTGCGAGCTTCTCCTATGTACGCTTTCCACACAATCCCGGAAGTTCCTTCTCCCAGAATCCTGTTAGGTGCAAAAGAATCAGTCGCGGTCATTAACTCTCCATAGAAAACTGCACTCACTGCCGTTTCAGTCCTTTGTTGTCGAGATCGAGCTCGGCCGCCGAACTTGGGCCTCAGATTCTAGATCTAGGGTCGAGCAAGCCCTAGATTCTGGATCTAGGAATAGCTATTCCTTGTTTATTTCACCCTAACAGCAACAGAGATTCCCATGCAGTGCAGTAAATGATTCGCCCTGAAAAAAAGAAGAAAGATATAGTGAGATGTCTATTTTTATTTTGTTCGAAACAGAGGCCATTATCGAAAAGCTGTAGTACTGCCTTTCTCATTAGTTACTGATAGTAATGTTGTTCGGTACTTACAGATATTAATTTAGATTAGATCATGTCAAACAGCGTCATTTCAAGAGATCTCGAGTTGCACTCGAAATTTCACTCTTATGAACGAAATAGAGTGCGTAAGCAAAAATAAGCAATTACCAAACTGAGCTACCAAGCCAAACTCATCTGTGAGAAACTGGAGAACTAGATGGTGATATGAAGACGAGCAATAAGCAGATGAAAATGAAGAACAGAATCTAGTGCAGAACAATCAATTCTGAAAATACTTCATGTATCATTGTATTGCAAATCATTGAAGTACAATGTATCTAGAACCCCAATGAATATAGATCCCCTGTTTTACTTCCTCTGTTCTATCTTACTTGAATCTTCAGTGGCTTTTGATCATCCTGCAGAAACTTTTCTGTGACGCCAGACATCCATGGAGGATTTCTCTTTCTTCTCTCTTTCTCTCTCTCTCTCTTTGAATACTACTTCTCTTCTTCTATTTCTTCGTATTTCTTTACTGATCTCAAGTCTCTAGTTATATAAGGAACAAACTACTAAGAACTAACAACTAACAGAAAACCAAATGTAGTTTGTTCAGTAAAAACAGACTACTAATAACAGATTACAGCTCATAGCACATGTGTTAGTTTTGTATATCTTGGCGATCCATGTCATTCTTCACTTCAGGTGTCTCCTTCATTGATGTCGATCCAAGCTGATCTTCATCATAAGTTCTTCACCGTTGATCATCTTTTCTGTATCGCCAAGTCCTCTGTTTTCTTTGTTGATTGTTTTTCCAACACGTGCCATTGCTGTTCTTCTTCTTCTTCAACTTCTGTTCCTTTATATTTAACAATCTGGACGAGACCTTCGGGTCAATCAAAAGTTGAAGCTTGGTATTTTCGAGGGGAGTTTGGGAGGCTTTACTGTCAAGTTCAAAACGGACATTGCCACTTCAATTGAAAGCCGAGAAGTAGCAATGGGATGAGCACACAACAGCCCCACAATCATTAAGGCCTCCGCCTGTTTCTTGTTGAAATCCTTGCCGAGCCTCTTGTCCACCGGAAGGTGAAAATTCCAGAACCAGCGCTGTAACTGGCTCCCGCACCCACAACGCTTCCAAACCCAAGGAACAAGGCCGCCTTGCTCTGCTAGTTCCAAGTCGGAGACTCTCCTCCCACATAATATTTCTAAAAGGACCACTCCGAAACTGTAGATGTCAGATTCCTTGCTTGCCTTACCCATTCGAAAGTATTCCGGAGCCAAGTAACCTACTGTTCCTCCCACTTGGGTTGTGTTTGTCCCTCTAGCATGGTCGACTAGCTTAGCCAAGCCGAAATCTCCCAATCTGGCCACGAACTCTTCATCGAGCATAATGTTGCTGGATTTGATATCTCTATGGATCACACATTGATGAAAATGTTTGTGTAGGTAGTGCAACGCCGAGGCTAATCCCAGAGCGATGTTGTACCTCCTCTCCCATGTTAGCAGGGTTCTGTTCTTAAATAAGTGATCCTCCAGGCTACCTCCTGTCATAAATTCGTAAACTAGGACAAATTCACTCGCCTCGTGACAATAGCCTGTAAGTTGCACCAAGTTTCTATGCCTAAGTTGACTTAATGACTTCACCTCAGATATATACTCCTTTACCCCCTGGCGTGAACCGGATTTTATTTTTTTTACCGCAACCACGGTGCGAGCGCCTCCCACGTACCCTTTGTACACGGCCCCGAAACCCCCTTCTCCCAGAATCCTGTTACGTGCAAAAGAATCGGTCGCGATCATCAACTCTTCATAGGAGAACTTCTTGGTTCCACTCAACTTTTCAAACTCTTCGGTTAAATTCTCGCCACTGTTGCCTTCTTCTCCACCTCTCTCTCCGTCTGCACTGGAGACTTCTGACCTATAATTTACCCAAGCAACAATGATCGCCGCCAATACAACGACACCGCCCATTACTATGAACAGCCACTTCAACCAAGAGTCGGTAGCCTTTTCCACCTGGAGCTGTGAACCGGAGAATGATCCCGATATCTGGACAACGCGATGCCCAAGTGCAGATTCAGGGGAAGCTATGACACAAACACCCACCGTCTTTTGCATAAATGCCCCTGAGTAGAGCACCATAGATGCCCCTGAGTAGTGATGACGGCTTTCGTTACTGGAAGTCCCATCAGCAACCCTCGAGACCACGCCCGAACATTTCGTCCACGACTCGTACATTATATCGGAAGATGACCCGTCCTTCGTGACTTTCTTAAATGCCGTTAGGACATCACCCCGCAAGCTCCGGCATTCTGATGCATAAGAACAAATGGAACAAACACACCCGACGTATTACTGTGACAGTGAATGTCAACTGCAAAACAATCGCAGTCGGGACAAGCTAGATGGCCGAAGTTCGCATTGACTTTAAGTGTATCTTCCTTCGGTTGAAGGTTGGAACGGCGGCCAGTGAAAATCGTGAAGCCAATGATGACATTTGTTAGAATGTCGTTCTTCCATTCTAAGGAAAACGCAACCATACGGGCTAGAGGATCAGCAAGTGAGGCGAGTTTGTTGCCGAAAGGGTTTCTCTGTTGACAGTCGGGCCTGGCAATGGAGTGGCTAATCCAATTCACCGCATCTACCGTCGCCTTGTCCCAAAAATGCACTTCACCGGAATGCGTAGCTCGGCCGCCGATGCCGTTGAGTCTTCCATTCGGCTGGCTCAGGCTGAGGTAAGGAGGTCGCTCAGAAGCATTCTCCTGATGGGCTAAGTGCTTGTGGGTCGCAAAGCCATATGGGAACATGAAACATGGATTGGCAAAGTGTAGAGCGGAAGCTGAAAAGGGCTTGAGCAGAGAGATCGTCAAGACTAGTAGAACTAATGCGGGTGTGGGCGGTTGAGGCTGATCTTTATGTCTTCCAAAGCTTCTCATGTCGGATGTTTTTAATTTCTGGTGGATCTGACAACCGCCTGCAAACTCAAAGCACCGTGCGGAGCCGCGCGGGCAGGTTAACGTCTTCATCATTCTCAGCGCTCAGCTCCGAAAAAGTGGTGAAAGAGATGATCGATGCGGTGCGCCACAATCAAATAACGAATAGAAAACTGCACTCACTGCGGTTTTAGTCCTTTGTCGTCGAGATCGAGCTCGGTTGCCGAACTTGGGCCTCAGATTTTGGATCTAGGGTCGAGCTAGCCCAAGATTTATGATCCAGAGCACGGCTCGACCTTGAATATTAGATGATTCGAGGTCGATTAGGGTCGGCCTAGGCAACGAACGAGGTGGAGGCGGAGGCACAGGCGGAGGCGTGGTGCGTCAACATGGCGTAGGGTTTCTACCAAGTTGTAGCGAAGGGGGGAAGAAGAAAGAAAGCAAAGAGCAAAGAAGAAGAGAAGGAAAGACACGGGGCCGAGGCAGGTAAGGTGGGATGGTACCCGGGAAGGCAGGATTTTCAACGAGTGCTACTAGTTTAAAGTTTTAGTTTGACTAACGCTACCAAAGTGATAACTCCAACGTCAACAACGCAAAATCAGAGAGATGACGCGGAATCAAAACATATAAACATATACTACTTCATCCAACCTACCACTTTACTTGCATAAATATTATATTCTCCTAAATTTCGTCGAATTTCCTCATATTTCACTTTAGAATCTAAAATTTACGAATTATTTTGTCTCTCTTTTTAAGCTATGGTTCTTCATTCGCTATCATGAAGCTTCACTATCCCTATGAAGCGCACTATCCCACTATCCCTATGAAGCACTATCCCTAGCATTTTTTACTTCTTAAATTCAATATTGATATGAAAGGTTGTTCTGCTTTAGCTTTTGTTTACTATCGTGCTAAATGATTAGATTCCGGATATTATAATTTTTGTGGTTTTACAGTATAAGGGGCATTCTTGACAATTGATATCCTAATTGCCAAAATTCCGCACTTGGAATGTGTGGTCAGCATTTCTCCCTCACTTAATGGCACCGTCTTGGTGGCATGGCTCGAAGAATTAGCGGATGCAAACGTCTGATATGGGTAGGATTTATCAGACAACGAAGTTTAGGGATTGCCCATAATGCTTACGGACATGCAAAGAGGGTCACCATGAAAAAGCTCTCAGTAAAGGGCAAAGGCCCGAAAAAGCTTGAATCGAACGAACCGGCCCATTTGAGGGAAGGCTATGTCTCCTCTAGACTCCTAATACTACAAATTCTCACGTTCTCTTTGATTTCGTTCTGATTTAAGCATCGCGGGGTCCGTGTAGAACAAAATGTAGAGACTTTCTCTCTTTGTGTTTTGTAACTCCAAGGCCCTCCAGGTCTACCCGCATGTTAAGGCTAGAGCGGATCGGATTTACATATCAATACCATCTAAACCGCTATAAAAACAGTAGAAAAGAAAAAAAGATAATCAAACGAAAAATTCTCTAGAATTGAAAACCTTGTATTGAGAATCTGAAATAAGAAATTGTAAGTTTATGTCATTTTAATAACTTTAGTTCACAATTAGATGGAGAATGATGTCTGGCAACCATCTAAAGAGTTGATTTAGTAGTTTAGCAACAGATTTTCTGTTCAATTAAGCGTAACCTGAAACTAAATAATATTTTGAAAGTATATATATATATATTTTTTTTTTGGTGTCAGAGAAAGCTATATGATGTGTTAAAAGGCCACAACTTTTTAAATAGCAAATGGTCACGTTCCAAAACATGATGGACCGCAATGCTCTCGCTTCTCTATAAATGATTATTATGAAAAGGCTATGTGAGAATTATACGTAAGCGCTCACACATTTGCTAGTCCTATCATAAGTTTTTGTAATTTCAATCGGTGCACTATATCGAGAAAAATGGGGTAGTTGAGAGACTCGGAATATATAGGCCACCGACAAGAGGAGCTTTACAATTAATCAAGAGTGCTTGTCATCTCTAGTAAGCGAAAGACAACAAGGGATAAATAAGGGAGGAGATGAACTTTATAGATCTTTTAGCAGAACGATCGAATTGCATCCGCATGATGTGCAAAGTCGAAGCTCCTATTCATAAAGAAGCCTCATTGTGCCTTCACCATTAGCTTAAAGTTTATATGAGCACTAAATCGGTTTCCACTTATGAGTCTACCGTACGAGGGAAATATACGAGAATTGTTCAAGAAGCGAAGGTCTGCTACTTGGCATTGGGAGAAACTATTGGGTGGGCGGGCGCGCCACGTCACCGTGCGCCCACCCAATCAGGATGCAACACGTGTCGCCAGATGGCTCCACCTGGAGCTAGCACTCACCATTATTTTTCAGTCAAATTTTTGCTGCTTCTCTCTCTCACTAAATGCTTCGTCCTTCTCTGCATCATTTCTCCCATTCACACGCAAGGAAGCGTCCCTTCCCCTCCCATTTACTCTTTCAAAATTGTTTCTATGTTCTGCATCTTTCTCCATGAAAGCCGCAACACCTACTCTCTTTTTGTTTTTCAAAAATCTCTCTCAACCAAAGACTTGCCGGTTGCCTCCAAGTTTGGCCGCCTCTACCGTCGCCGTCAAGAGCCATTCGCTCCCAAAAACCCCACCAATTGTGGCTGGGTCCCGAACTCTGACCATCTCTACCTCGCCCTCTTCGGCGAGCGCAGACACCCAAAAGCCCACCAGTTGCCTCCGAGCTCGACCGCCTCCGCCATCGCCGCTAGGAGCCACTCGCTCCGAAGAGCCCAGCTAGTCATGGTTGGGTCCCGAGTGTTGGAAAAATTCTCTTAAGGTATTTTGAAGTCGACAAAACATTTCCATCAGTCTGGGCTGAAGACTTGCAGACTCTACTGACAAAGTCTGAAGATCAAAAGTCTGAAGACCTTCAAACTCAAAATTCAAAGTCTACTCTCATGGATAGTTTCCAGACCGACAAAGTTAAAACTTCTATTCTGATTCTATCTAATATGGTTTTGACTCCAACGGTTAAGGAATATCTCTCGACTCGAATTAGCTCTACAAGATTTTATATTCGTATTCGAATAATCTAGATTCTATAGATTCGCAACTTATATTTGGAAGGTTCTACTTATGGAAACCAAGATCCTGATTGTATGGGCGAACAGGATTGATGGGCTATCAACACTTGCCTTAAAGAGCTCGAGATCTCTCTAAATTGATTACTGTCCAACGGGTTGATTGGAAGAACTTCTTTGGAAGATGCCAACGGTAATGAAGGCATGAAGAAGTATTTAAGAGAGACGCTCAAGTTGTTGAAGGGTGCCAGATAGAAGAATTCCAAAGTCTAAATCTCCTCGTTATTTTGTGATCCTATTTTTCGAGCTATACTTGCAATCAAAAGAGAGACTAAAGTGTGGTGAGGCCTTGAGGAAGTGTAGTAGAAACTTTACACTGTGGAATCAAGGGCGTGAGATTGTAAATTCTCTTTTTGATTCTTAGTGAAATCCAGCCAGAGGGCTATCCGTGCGGGAGAGTAGACGTAGGCTTGGTCTAAGCCGAACCACTATAAATCTGGAGTCTTAATTCTCTATCCCTAATCCTTTTACTTTACATTGCTTTCACTTGCAGCGATTATTGTTTTCAAATTCTTAATCCTTCATAAAATAAATTGTCTATACATTCTGTTAGTTTTATAAAAATCGTCTAATCACCTATTCACCCCCCCTCTAGGTGCTGTTACTAGTCCTAACACCGAGCTCTGACCGTTTCCGCCTCGGCCTCTTCGACGATCGCATACACCAAAAGCCAGCTAGTCGCCTCCGAGCTCGATCACCTCTGCCAGTCGCCTCCAAGCTTGGCCACCTTTACTGTCGCCGTCAGGAGCCACTCGCTCCCAAGAACTCCGTCAGTTATGGCTAGGTCCAGAACTCTAACCATCTCTGCCTTGGCCTCTTTGGTGAGCACGGATACCCAAAAGCCTGCTGGTTGCCTCCAAGCTCGACCACCTCCACTGTCGTCGCCAAAAGCCACTCGCTTCGAAGAGCCCCGCCAATCGTGGTTGGGTCCCGAACTTTGACCGTTTCTGCCTCGGCCTCTTCAATGATTGCATACACCCAAAAGCCAATTGGTTGCCTTAGAGCTTGGTTGCCTTTGTCGGTCGCCTCCAAGCTTGGCCGCCTCTGCCGTTGCCATCAAGAGCCACTCGCTCCCAAGAACCCCATCGGTCGTGGTTGGGTCCCGAACTCTAACCATCTCCACCTTGTCCTCTTCAGCGAGCGCGGACACCTAAAAGCCCACCGCTTGCCTCCAAGCTCGACCGCCTCTGCCGTCACCACCAGGAGCTACTTGCTCCAAAGAGCCTTGCCGGTCGTGGTTGCGTCCCAAGCTCTGACCATCTCTGCCTCCGCCTCCTCAATGATCGCAGACACCCAAAAGCTCAATGGGCGCGTCCGAGCTCGGCCACCTCCACCGTTGCTACTTGCTCCCAAGAGCCCCGAGAGTCGTGGCTAGGTCCCAAGCTATGATTGTCTTCACCTCGCCTTCTTCAACAAGCACAGACACCCAAAAGCCCACCGGTCACCTCCGAGCTGCAAGGCAAGTAGGTGAGTTTACACGGTGGTTTATTTTTAAAAAAATAAAAAACTTGCAACATTTTCTATCATATATTGCAATGCATTTTTAGCTTGATCGCATCTGCACCTCAAGAGGTATGCATGGATCCAAGACATGTTAGATAGCTATGGCAAAATCTTGTGCATCACTCATGTGTCATGGCAAAATCTTGTGCATCACTCATGTGTCATGACACTTTCACATTTTGGGTGTACGCGATCGTCAAAGAGGCCGAGGCAGAAATAGTCAAAGCTCGGGACCCAACCACGATTGGTAGGGCTCTTTGGAGCGAGTGGCTCCTAGCGACGACGATAGAGGTGGCCAAGCTTGGAGGCAATCGGCGAGCTTTTGGGTGTCTGCACTCACTGAAGAGGCCAAGGCGGATATGGTTAGAATTTGGGACCCAGCCACGATCGGCAGAGTTCTTGGGAGCGAGTAGTTCCTGACAGCGACGGTAAAGGCAACCAAGCTTGGGGGCAACTGGCAAAGGTGACCAAGCTCGGAGGAGATCGGCTGGCTTTTGGTCTACGCGATTGTCAAAGAGGCTGAGGCAGAAACGATCAGAGCTCGGGACCCAACCACTACCAACGGGACTCTTCGAGTGAGTGGCTCCTAGCGGCGATGGCGGAGGCGGCCAAGCTCGGAGGCAACCGGTGGGCTTTTGGGTATCCGCGCTCACCGAAGAGGCTAAGGCAAAGATGGTAAGAGTTCGGGACCCAGCCACGATTGGTGGGGTTCTTGGGAGCGAGTGGCTCTTGATGGCAATAGTAAAAGCGGCCAAGCTTGGAGGCGACCGGCGGGCCTTTGGTTGAGAGAGATTTTTGAAAAACAAAGAGAGAGCAGGCGTTGCGGCTTTCATGGAGAAAGATGCAGACCATAGAGAAACAATTTTGAAAGAGAAAATGGGAAGGGAAGGGACACTTCCTTGCGTGCGAATGGGAGAAATGATGTAGAGAAGGACGAAGCATTTAATGAGAGAGAGAAGCATAAAAAATTTGACTGAAAAATAATGGTAGGCCCCGGCTCCAGGTGGAGCCATGTGGCGACACGTGTTGCATCCTGATTGGGCAAGTGCACAGTGACGTGACGCGCCCGGCCCACCTAATATTTTCTCCCATATTCCTCCGAATGTCTGACAGCTTGAGACCCTTAGAGTTAGAGGATGGGAAAGATGTGTTGTCAAAGTGTATGGATGAATCAAAAGGTTTTGAGCAAAGAGATAATCAAGACTAGTACTAGGGATGTCAATAATTCGATTTGGTTCGGTTTTTCAAAACCAAAACCAAACCAAACCGTTAGGGAAAACTGCTAAGCCGAACCAAATGCGACCCAACCCAAATACCAACCGAACCTTGATTCGATTCTGACACCCCTAATACTAACTAGGAGTGTCAAATTTCTTGTCTTCCTTAGTGCAATCAGTGACCCTAGTGTGATTTCTTGTTTCGTTACAATTTCACCCCTGCATTAAGATTTCACATTCTTATCTCATCTGGGTTTTGCGTTATCTCACTTGATGGCTTTGTCCCTTGTTTTGATTCTTCTTCTTTACTTGAGCTCTAAGAAACTGAAAACTTGCCTGCTCGATCAATGTGATTTTCAACCCATAGCTTTGTATTGGTTGAATATGCGGCTTTTAATGGGCTTATGTTTTAGGGTTAATATCCTGAAAAACCTCAAACTAGTATACCTGTGACAAATTTACCCTAAACTATTTTTTTTACCACCAAAAATCCAAAACTGGTATATCTTTGACAAATTTACCCCAAACCGGTACACTTGTGACAAATTTACCTTCTGTTAGTTTTCGTTAAATTTCACTGTCAAATTATTAAGTTAAATGACACGCGACAGTTGACCGATATACCAATTTGGGATTTTACGCTCCATTTATCACAGTTTACAATTTTTGTGATTTTTTTGTGGTATTAATTCAATTTAATGGAGGGTATATTTGTCAAAAATTTACCAGTTTGGGGTTTTTTATAGTCAAACAAATTAGTTTGGGGTAAATTTGTCATAAATGTACCTGTTTAAGGTTTTTTATTATTAATCGGGGTAAATTTGTCACATGTGTACCGGTTTAGGATTTTTCGTGGTCAAAAAAATAATTTTGGGTAAATTTGTCACATATATACTAGTTTGGAGTTTTTCAGGGTATTAACCCTATGTTTTATTATTGCTGAGATCCTTACACAAATTTGAAAGTGTTTGCTTTGTAATTAACTCTATAGTTTCTTATCAGAAAGAACTTTCCTCTCTGACTTTGTAGATCAAATCAATAATCGTCTGAATATGTGAACCTTTTAGAAAAATGTGATTTTTCAGGGCGTGAATTAAACTGGGGCTAGACCGATCTAAACTAGGGCTTGAGAAAATAACTCTTATAAGGTATGACAACCAAAAGAAAGAGTGAAAATCAAAAATCCAAACTGAACCAAACCAGGTTTGGAGAAAATTACTCTTATAATATGCGACCAAAAAAAAAAAAGAAAACAAAAAAAAAACCAAAACCAAAAATCAAAAATCCAAACCAATCAAACCCGGGCTTGGGAAAATTACTCTTATAATATACAAAAAAAAAAAAGAATGAAAAAAAGCAAAAATTGAAAACGAAAAATTGAGAATCGAATTCGTATTCGGTTTGGTAGTTTTCCCTAACGGTTCGATTGGTTTGGTTCGATTTCCTAAAAATCGAATCCCGAACTATTGGCCCCGTAGATGTGGATGTAGGTGCTGGAGGCTAGTCTCTATGTCTTCCAAAGCTTTTCATGTTGGATATTTCTAAGTTGTTGTAGATCTGGCTACTGTCTGGAAACTCGAATCACCATGTGGAATCTCCATTGTTCTTACCACTTGGCTTTGATAAAGCCAAAGAAGGGCAAAAGAATACTTTAAGTACCAAAACTTGGCACAATGGGATACTTTAGTGTCAAAAGTTAGGAAAGTGACACTTAAATACCACTTTTTATGAAAAATGGGACAGTTGAGTGTCACATTCGGCGAACCCTGCCGAAAATCGTATTTGACAATTTTTTATTAATTTTCTCGCTTACGTGGCTCGTTGGAAAGCCGACTCAGTAAAGACACACCAAAACGACGTCGTTTTGGTACAATTCAAATTTTAATATAAAAATTAATTAAATTATTTTTTTTTTTCTTTAAAAAAAAAAAGAGAGAAGAAGAAGGCAACCGGCGGTAAGGGCTCGCCCTCACCGCCTCCCCTCCCCGCCATCAAGGTGAGGGCTCGCAGGCCCTCACCGCCAGTCGGCTGGGGTCGTCGGCCCTTGGCCAAAGCTCGGCGACCCCGGCCGACCCTCCCCCACCTTTCTAGTGACGGTGGGAAGGCGGCAGCAGCAAGGACTAAGCCCTCATCAGCTCTATCTATGAAGTTTTTGGGGCCTTTATCTTCTGACATTAGATTCTGCAGAGGAGTAACTATTTCTCTAGACTAGAATTTACCAGCTTTTTCACTATCAGATACAGCAATCTTAAAATAAGTTCCAGTCCATATGAGATCCCCAAACAAGAAATTCCTTTCCCATCCTTAGGTCCATTAAGCAAATTGGTCATATCCCCACTAAAATTCCGTACCAGTAATTGATATTGCCCAGTGCTCTCCCTGTTATATTTAAGCGCTGATGTTCTGTTAGTTATCTGAAGAATGTCTAGGTTCAGTTGCCGCATCTCTGTTAAGTTGATGTCAGAATGACTACATTTAGGCAAAGTAGATGTACTGCCATTTTGTTGCCATTCCACATCATGCAAGATATCGTCCTTCTCACCAGAGATTTTGTAACTTCAGTTTGTTTTTTGTTGTAAAACTGCGAGAGAACGATATGTATAATCCCCTGCATGGCCAACTGCTGAGATGAGTTCAGAAGTGCTCAGTAATTCAAATGACTTGGGATCAGCCTTTTCCTGCTGAAAAGTTTCAGAATGTGTGGGGACACCCTCTTTATGGACAAAATCAGCAAACTCTAAGGATGCCCATTCAACTTAAGTATATCTCAGTAACTGCAGTGGACAGGATACCTAATATATTGCTTTCTGATGAAGGTATCGAATAGAAAACTCAGCATGTTAGAACTATAAGAAGCTAAGATACAAAGAGGTATATTTGGAGTGATTTTCACCATAACGCGTAAATTATCAGTGAAAAGCCTTCCCACTGGAGTGTTACATCTTCCAACAGTCCCTCCAATCGAAAAGAACCAGAGCAAGCAGCTTAATGACGGACTCCCAGAGTTTAAAGGAAGAAAAGTATCACTCTTTTGCGATAATACATAATTGACGAATGAACAGGCGATTACAAATAAGATGCTGGGTGCCCCCTAAGCTATCATAAGAAACTAGCCACGTCATAAAGAAGTTTGGAACACAAACAACTTAATGAGCTATAAGTTCATTAATTCCAACTGGTTGACCCAACGGATCCCTGGTTTTGCTCAGCATAGTGAGGCCATATTATGCAATTCCTGATTACTCCATACTCCACGATCTACACCGAAGCTCTATTTTCTCATCAAAGAAGCTACTGAGTCACGGGCACTTTTACGGTACACGGGGTGTACTGTACGCATTACGACGTGCCCTCATTAAGTACAAGAACCTCATAACAAAATACACAATACAAGCAATTCTTAGACGGTGCAAATATTTTCATTCGTTTATTTCTATACACAATACAAGCAATTCTTTTTAGAAAAATATTCATTTTTTTGTAAAACAAACACATTCTAAATATATATAGGAAACAAAAGCCTACTTGAGATTTGCCGGATTATAATTCCTAAGGTTTGTCTCATTTTGTAATATTACTAAAACATTTCAATATGTAAAATATAACATCATCATATCCCCACTTGAGCTTGTCACTAGCACGAAATTAATTGTTTTGTTATGATCATCCCCTTCTAAATAGATGTAAAATGTGTGCTACTAGTTTTAAGGTTTTGGTGTGACTAAGGTTACCAAAGCAATAACTCGAACATGAACAACATGAAATCAAAGAGATGACAAGGAATCAAAACATATACTACTCCCTCCAATCTACCATATTACTTGCATAAATATTATATTCTCCTAAGTTTCATCGATTTTTTTCATATTTCACTTTAGAACCTTTCAAATGCATCCATTATTGATCCAACGAGTGAGAAAATGTCTTCCCGTGTGTATGAATCTTTGCCACTCTCCTCTATGATGGTGGTGATGGATGTGCATTTTTTTTCCTCTCTTCAATCTCATGGAAATAGTAGAAGCATGATAATAGAATTCATACATTCTCTACCGAAAAGAGATCTTATATAGATGGAGTGATGGGACCAACCTAGAGCTGCGAAATCTCAACATTCCATCAAGGTTTAAGATATAGATTCTACATGCCTAATTGGATGCCACAAATATATTACCCATAATATATTTTACTAAATCGGGCATATGTCAAATGTTAAATAATAGACTTGATAAGTCGCATAAATTGGTTGGACCCCGTCGACTCCACCACGGAGAGATCATCAAGACTAGTACTAACGTGGATGTGGGTGCTCGAGGCTGGTCTCTATATCTTCCGAAGCTTTTCACGTTGAATGTTTCTAATTTGTTGCAGATCTGGTTACTGCCTGCGAACTCAAAGCACCATGGGTAGCCGCGCGGGCTGGTCAACATCTTCATCGTTCTTACCGGTTGGCTTTGATAAAGCTGAAGAAGTGGTGCGTGCACGAAAATCTGGTGGCGAAAGTGACAATCCCTGTGGTGCATAATGAACAGAAAAGTCCACTCGTTTGGCGGGGTACGATCAGAAACTACAATAGGCTTGACGAACGGCGTGTTACTAAGAGAGGCAGAACGTAGTTGAGATCGAGAATGGCCGGCTGTAATGTCTGGTTCCTTCGTCGGGTTCATTGTACGCGGATGCTCCCAGGAAAGATATTACAAGTCAGATCAGATGATTGGGTGGTGGATTAGAAAATAATTAAGGGCATCATCGCGCGAAAATGAAGATCAGTAATATTATAATGAATCAACTCTTCCTATAGTCTTATTTGTCGATGTGAAAACAACGAAAACATAGAAGGATTGAGTTCTGCTACTGTGTCCGTCGATCAGGTCAAACTCCAAAGGCCACGGCCATGTCTTCTTGGCAGAACCTATGAGGTGGGTGATTTGTTAGAATTCGTTCCTTCATGGTGCCCAAAATCTTTTTTTTTTTTTTTTTACGCATGCTGATAAATTTTACTAAGTGTTGACAACCTTATAATAGATATTGATAATAAAATAAAATATATGTCAGTATTTTTTCCAGATAATGTTGGTAACTATAAAATCACAATTTTTTTAATATAGTTTGGACATTGCCAACTTTAATACTAATTTACCAACTTTTATTTTCATAACTTACTAAGCTTCTGCTTATTAACTAGTATGTGAAATTATTAATCTAGATAAGAGTGAATCGCCAACTTTTGTCAAATTGTATTACTAACTAGTTTTAAGTTACTAACTCTTATTCATTAGGATTTAGCAGTAGTACTCTCTTCTCTACTCTAACATGAAAATTACATTTATGCCATTAAGGCTAGGACCCCCCAGATTTACATAAAAACTCTCTAAAACTTTGACAAAGAATTGTCAGTTTATTTCTTTTTAATAACTTTAGTTCACAGTTCGATGGACGATGATATCTAGCAACTATCCAAAGAGTTGGTTTTGGTAGTTAAGCAACATATTTATAGGGGTCATATAGACACACAACACAGGTTTGATTATCTAACTACTCAATAATGGTTGTTAATAGATAGCTGCCATATACAGGTTATAAATTATAAATTACAAACAACTTATTAATCGACCAGATAAAATATTTCTGTATACATCATCAATTAGCTAGATACTTGATTTGATTGGGTTTTAAAGTAAAACTTTTGGACCATTTGCTTGAAAGTAATTTCTAACGAGTTTAATTTGTTAATAAACGCCAAATTTTGTAGCTGGTTGAATGATCGCCTAAGGTTATGAGATGTTACATCCAAAATATGTAGTTGATGATTTTTTCTGAGAGGTTTGCTTGGGTTCAGGTTTTCCGAATTGATTTATGGTACACCGTACAACACGTGAGGAGAGTGAAGTAAAGTCGAAAACCTTTAGCATTCTTCTAAGATGATGTCTTGCTCTGTTTAGGGCGCGTTTGGTAACGATTACTGTTAACAAATTCGATCGAAAATGATTAATTTTTATTACGTTCCCTGGGACCGATTCCGAAAAAAAACGTGTTTGGAATCGTACAAAATTTTTGATTACGAAATAGAATTACGTTTGGTAACGTGTTCATTGATTTTGTTTCAAATCAATTTATTTTAATTTTTAAATAATTTTTTCCTTTTTTTTTTTTTTTCCTTTTTCCTTTTTTCTTTTTTTCTTTCCTTTTTTTTTTTTTTTTTTTTTTTTTTTTAATTTTTTAATTTTCTTTTTTTCTTTTTTTCTTTTTTTATTATTTTATTATTTTATTTTATTTTTTTCTCCTATTCTTCTTTCTTTTTTTCCTTTTTTTCCTTTTTTTCTTTTTTTTTCTTTTTCCTTTTCTTTTCTTTTTTTCTTTTTTTTTTTAATTTTTTAATTTTTTTAATTTTCTTTTTTTCTTTATTTTCTTTTTTTATTTTTTTATTTTTCTCCTATTCTTCTTTCTTTATTTTCTTTTTTTATTATTTTATTTTTTTTATTTTTTTATTTTTCTCCTATTCTTCTTTCTTTTTTCCTTTTTTTAATTTTTTAATTTTCTTTTTTTTTCCTTTTTCCTTTTTTTTTTTTTTTTTTATTTTTTATTATTTTATTTTTTTCTCCTATTCTTCTTTTTAGTTTTTTTTATTTTTTTATTTTTTCTCCTATTCTTTTTATTTTTTTTTTTTTTTTCAAGCCAAACCTCCGGCGACTAGCGGCGAGCGGACGGCGGCGGCGGCGCCGCGCGGATGGCGCGATGAAGAAGAAGAGTTTTGATTCTCAATTTTGTTCCCTAACAAAATCAACTTTTTTATTCTTGATTCTCGTCCCAAACCGATTCTCGGGAACAAATTTGTTCCCAGGAACAAAAATTTTACCAAACGCGATTCTCGTCCCAAACGATTCGGAACAACTTGTTCTTCATTCAATTTACTAGACGGTCGTATTGCACCGAATTTTACGTAACCACTTACCCATTCTAGTCTTATCGCATTCTACCAGTAAATTAAAGCGACCTCATCAAAACCAAATACTTGAGAGTGACTCAAATTAATATCATGACGTGTAAACAGACCAAAGATAGAGTTCTTTCACATTTAAAAATGGTCAGGCACTGAAATGCTTTTATCTAATGTAATAAGGGCTTTATCATACCCCAACACTTTTGGGCCAAAATAAACAAGAATAAGAAAAAAAACATGCCCTCTCAATTTCCACGATTTACTCATACGTACTCCAAATCTCAAGCTCAACAGGCAGTCCACATCATAGCATCCAAACTACTAAGGTCACGCCTCCATCTATATATAGAATTTTAAATGGACTTGCGGTAATCTGCATCCATAGATCACTTATTAAGACTATATCAATGATATTATGGAAAAGATAAGGTTTAATCACGTACAGAAATTGGAAGAGGCCTCAAAATGAAAAGGTGCCCTGGGCCTCTCGGATCCAATTACTGCACAGGTAAGAGAATAAAAGTTCAAAGCTGCGGTTTGTTTTTCTTCCAGTCATTGTGTATGTCAACGAATAGTGTGGATGGTTGCAAGACTTTGGAATTTACGCACAATTGACAAGAGGACCTTTTTGTTCCAATCAGTTACGTTGATTAATTTACCAATTTAGTCCTAAACTTTTAAATGATTTGTCAATTAATTATAAATCTTTTGACGTTTTGTTAATGTAGTCATTCTGGCTAATCTTACCCAAAATTACAGTCATAGTAACCTAGCTAGCGACAATCGTCCACATGGTGATTGACGCAATTTTGTCCTTTATTTTTCTTTTATCTTTGTTCTTTTCTCCTTATTTCCTCACAAAATCTAGCAAGGGCAGCTCTCACCAGCCACACCAGAGGCCAGCGTCCAATAGAGGGAAAAGGAAAAGAAGAAAAAAATTAACATAAGCCTCATATTGAGCCAATTTAAAAGGTTGAGATACTTGATTGAGTAGAAAATAATAAATAGACAGCCGACTTCATAATGGGGCAAAAATTATTCCTCACCATCGGGATTAGTTCTGACCCATGCAGTAGCTCATTTTGGCAATTGCTTATTTTGCTGACGGACTTCATTTCATTCGTACGAGTAAAATTCCGATAGTAACTCAAGATTCCTTTTGAGATGAGGCCGTTTGGCACGATCAAATTTAAGTAAATATTCTAAGTACTATACACCATGACAGTCAAGTAGTGAATGAGAAAGGCGAGAGTACAACAGCTTTTTGAGAATGACCTTTATTTAAGTGATATTCACATATATCCCCCTTCAAAAGACATCATTTTCGAACAAAATAAAAGATAGACATCATCGAGGCATTTGCTTAAAGCCAAACACATCCAGACGAGACCTTTCGATCAATAGAAATATGCTGGCATCTTCCGCGGGAGCTTGGGAGGCTCTGCCTTCAAGTTTAAAACGTCCATTGCCGTTTCAATCGAAGGCCGAGACCTTGCAACGGGATGGGCACACCACAGCCCCGCGATCATCAAGGCTTTCGCCTGTTTCTCGTCGAAATTTCTGCCAAGCCTAGTGTCCACGGCATCGAGCAATTTCGTGGGCCCATATTGCTTCCAAACCCACACTACAAGGTTTTCTGGGTCTCGTTTTAGGTCGACGGCTCTTCTCCCACATACTATTTCCAAAAGGACAACTCCAAAACTGTAGATGTCGGATTCTTTGCTTGCCTTCCTCGTTTGATGGTATTCGGGATCCCAGTAACCCGGTGTTCCTACCACTCGGGTTGTCTTTGGCTCTCTGTTGTGGTGGACGAGCTTAGCCAAGCCAAAATCTCCCAATTTGGCTATGAACGCTTCATTGAGCATAACGTTGCTGGATTTGATATCCCTATGAATCACACATTGAGGCCGTTTTTTGTGCAGGTAGCACAGTGCTGAGGCTAATCCCAAAGCGATGTTGTACCTCCTTTCCCATGTCAACAAGGAACTGCGTTTAAACAGGTGATCGTACAAGTTACCCCCTCCAACGAATTCGTAAACCAGGGCGAGTATATTCGCCTCGTGACAATAGCCTATAAGTGTCACCAAGTTTTCGTGACTAAGTTGGCTCATCGAGATCACCTCAGATATATAATCCGTTATCCCTCGGTGTGCACCAGAGATTATTTTCTTCACAGCTACCGGTGTGCGAGCCTCTCCTATATGCCCTTTGTACACGATCCCGGAAGCTCCTTCTCCCAATTTCTGGTCACTTGCAAAAGAATTGGTAGCGATCCTCAACTCCTCATAGGAGAACTTCTGGGGTCCACCGTGGTTTGCTGACTCTTCCGTCAATATCGGTGCACGGGCAACCTCTGACCTATCACGTACCCGATCAACAACCTTCATTGCCAATTCGATCAATAAAATCATGGTGATGGATGCCACCCCCGAGAGCAATGGCCAAAAGCTTAGCAATGCCACCCAGAGCAGTCGAAAGTAGCCAAACAATGCCACCCAGAGCAGTCCCCAGAAGCCATCTTCATAAAGGAGGACGATGAGAAGCGCCAATGCAACAACAATGGCAGCTGCGGCAACATCGTCATTATCTCTGGCAAACATGAACACATCAACAGTCAGCAACTAATTTTACGGCTACTCTCAGTAGAAAGTTTACATGGCTTTGATGGCACCCCAAAGAAAAACTTCACCCATGTCTATTTGTCTATGATCATCCATAAGGTCCGTTGGAAATGGTGATCCATTTTCTAGAATTTCCTAGAGTTGCCAAACTGCAATCTAGAATTTTCTAGATGAAGTTTTGGATGACTAAAGATTGTGGCTGGAAATTGTCCAACATGTAAGAAGCAAACAATCTTTGAACAAATAAGAGATATGATGGTGGCTGCAAGATGAAGCCTACGTGGACAGCGTTCAAGAGAAGTCCAGAATCCTATAAGGCGGTTGTTGTTGGTAATTTGTTTATAAAACAAATGAAGAGGTGCCTTGTCCCACATCGAAAAGATGTGAGTGCGCACGTGGACGAGATTTGGCGCTAACCGATGATCATTATTTTATTTATTGAAAATTCGGATTTATTTCTATAAAAATTAATTATAAAGTCTTGTTGAAACGGTGCGACTGTTCACGAAAAGTTACAGTCATTTATTATTTATTATTTATTTAATTCCGAATTCTTTATTTCTTTTCAACGTAACCTTTGAGGCGTCTTGTTCACGAAAGGTTGCCTTTGTTCTTTTTGCAATCTTTTGAAGAGTTGTCTCTATTCGAAAGACAAAGATAAGTATGTTTGTTTTGAGATCAAACACATATCTTCTTCCATCTTTTCGTTTTTCTTTGGAGAAAACTACAGCCATTGTTTCCAATTGTTTCCCATGAGAGACCCTGGAGAAATACTAGAATTGCTATCTAGTATTCTCATTTGAGACTTTGTTGTATCCTGGAGGAAATTTGCCGGTAACCATTAGCAACTTTGTGGGGCAAATAAATCCTTAAAGAAAGTGATATCACGCCTCAAAGTCTGACTTGAATACTCTAAAGATCCGACTTCATTGTTCTACCCAATTCGAAGCAGTATTTTCCCAACAATTTTAAGGATTTATTTGTGTAACAATGAAGTCAGAGTCAGAGGAAGTACCAGCCCGTGGTGGCTCACCATCAGCGGTCCTCGGGATGTCGTCAATGAATCCTGAATCTTCCTCTTCTGTTGCCCATCGCAACATGCCTCTCAAAAAAATTGGAAATGGGATGGATGGACTGCAGATTATTATTATTTGCTTGTTCTTCTCCACCGCCTCTATCACCTTGAAGTTAAAGACAAATCCAGAATCATTATATGCACGTAGACCTCTCCATCCAATGTGGCGGACGTGGCCTGGACTTCAAAGTTTACGCAGGAGAAGTCGAGAAAAACGCCAAAGCAGAATAAGATCACACCCGCAACGGCACGCACCGGTCAGAGACAATCCCCCACTAACGGCTCTCTCTCTTCTCTCTAACGGCCTCACGTGTCAACCCCAAGAAATAGGACAGCCCGCTTGGACAGCAACATTGAAGTTATGGCCAACGTTGTGCACAGAGACAACACCACACCTCTTCGTCGAATCGGTCTATTGAAGCGTGCTCTTCTCTCGCCTGTGTTCGACTCTGCATCGTTTGCTTTCAGTGATTCCAAGTCATCATCTAGTCTCGCAATTGGATCTGGTTCTCGTTACCTTCGCTGAGATTAGCACACGGAAACTTCCGTTTTGGTCGTGATTGTAAGTTTCTGGAAGCCGCAAGAACGAGTGTACTATCTAGGCGGTGGCGTGGCCTATGGCGTTCGACGGCAAACATTGAGTTTGACAAGCGGTTTTTTGTTAGAGACAATGAACCTGTTGAAACTCAGCGGGTTCAAAGACTCAAATTCATCAACTTCATTCGATGCTTGCTACATGAATAAACCACCGAACTCATCCTGCGAAGGTTCAGGCTTCGTATGTCAAAGCCTCGCGAGTTCGAACGCGATATGCAAATGTGCATTTCATTTGCCGTTTCCCGTAATGTTGGAGCGCTTGAACTGGACTTCTACGATCTGATGTGGGACGAGAACGATATGGAGAATCACAAATCGGAGTTCGATCTCCCCATGCAAGTTTATGAAAATGGCATACCAGCTCTTGAGTCGTTGACACTGTTCGCATGCAGTTTCAACCCAGCCTGGTTGATAAATCTCAGATCGCTTAAGCATGTTTCGTTTGGTTGGATCGCAGTGAGAATGTCTATTCTGAATGACCTTTTGATGAACTCTACGTGCTTGGAGAGTTTGAGGTTGAAAAAATGTTGGAACCTGGAGCATCTGAGCATTTTTAGAGGGATTTGGCTCTGAAGACATTGGTGATTGATAATTGCAATTTCCATCGAGAGTGTTTTGCGGTTGAGGCACCGAACTTGAGGTCTTTCAAGTATTCAGGGTCTGTAGGGAATTTTGAGTTGCTTTTTACTAGGCATTTGGAAGAGGCTGAACATGACTTTGGATCCGAGTCGGACTTCGATGAATCCAGAGGTGATCTTCTCCAGACACTTCTATCATCCTTGGACTGCGCTAGGGTTTTTGAAAGTTTGTAGTTTCATGCTTCAGGTATGCGTTCCTTCTGTTTCTTTTTATTTCTGGGTTTACTTTAAAATGAACACTCCATCTGCTCCAAGTTGATGTGCCCAAAAGTTGCTTAGAATGAGCCTGACTTTTCTAGTTGTGATTTGGGGATCTTTACGCGGCATAAGTTTCACGCAGGTTTGATGCTGCTTTGATCACGTTAGCATACACTTTTGTATTGGGAGTCAAAAGAAAAAATTCATATTAATGATGTTGTACTATTTTTGGGATTTGTTGGCATCATGGTTAAAAGAGCTATGTATGTCCAGTATTCGTTAGTTTCATAGTTGGAAGTGATAAAATGATGCGACCAGCATAGCACGGTCTTCTCTTTCTTTTGTTTATTCCCACGTGGGGTACTTGGGTGTATCTCTTTCTTCCCTTGTAGTTCTGTTCTTGGTTCTCAACAGAGCGAGGCAATGTGGAATCTTGTCGTGTGGCACCTGCTAGATGAACGTGGTTCGATCGGTGTGGTCACACTTTCGTGCACTAGAATGAGGCAGTACTAGATTCTGCAGATGCATGAGCTTAAAGATTCAATGAGTACTCATATTGACAGCTTATGATTTACGAATAAGTAAAGCGTCCTTATCTTAGGAGTTAAGTCAAGCTAAGTGTATGCCCATATTGTGGCTCCTTCATTCATATCCTCAACTGGATAAGAGAAGCAAAAGATGGGAACTAAATATCTTCTCTCCATTTCTTGAAAGGCTTTGCCTTTATGCAGTCCTTTCTCTGAACAGGAGGGTTTGCTCCAGAGTTCAGAGTGAGTGATGCAGAATCTATCTACCCGATTTATCTCAAAGTTCGAAAAGTTGAAACGTCTATCATCTTGTGACAATCTCTGACTGTGATTTTCCTCGTATGCCATGTTAAGGAAAAGTTGAATGCTTGTGAAAACGTGGGTGTGCCATTCTCTAGTCTCCCTATGATTGTTACTCTGCCTCGAGTGGGGTCGTTGACCTACAAGTTTTATGCACTCATATAATATCACTTGTGGATATACTCAGTATTTTTCAGTCTTTGATCTTCCGTTTTCTTAGATGTCATTAGTCAATACTCGATTCGCTCGCATTTACTGAAGTGTTAAAGAATGTCATTACATGCATGGGCTAATATGTAGTGCTCTATTTATGGAGGCGATATAGAGATACTGAATGGGTTTTCAGGTGTCCCTTGTTTGGTTCTAATGTGTTTTATTTGTTGTCCTTGCCCCTCATAGATTTGATTCTATGGAATAGCATAAATGAGCCAAGAGAGTAGAATTGCATTGATTTTCTATTTTGATGTATGTATTTCATCGATGATGAAAAATTGATGATGCATAATTTCGATTAATTACCTCTTGAAATATTCTTGAAGTGGGGTTATGTCCGAATGGGACTTTGGAACTAATATTACTAGAATCATTGAGATTAAGAAGTATCTGACTTTCATTTTCAAAATAAAAAAAAATTTGGATGAAACAGATACTATCTTAAGTATTAAAAAAATTAAAAAATAGTGGGGGTTATTCTTTGAGCTAAAGTGCTTACATGGAGAAGATGTTATATAGATTTAAACATCTTGTTTTCAAATATATGAGTACTCCATTTGATTCCTGGTGGAGAGTTTTTAATGTGTGTGATATTGGTCTTTAATGTATGTGATACATTATACTAGACCTGATATTACTTTTTGTATATGCAAGTTGAGTAAATACTAATAATCCAAATATAAAACACGTGAGAGTTATCTTATTGTTCTATAATAATCCGGCTATATTAGAAGGATACGCCGATGCTACTTGGATTACAAGTGTGGGAGATGAAATTTTTGGATGGATTTTCACATTACGTGAATGTGTTGTTTCTTGGGTGAGCAAGAAACAAAAGTGCATAATTTACTCAACTATGAAATTTAAATCATTGCTTAGTGGCAACTGGGAAAGAGGCCGAATGGATTAGGAATTTGTTGTTGGATATCAAATTATGGCATAATCCTATGCCTCCTATTTCTATCCACTGTGATAGTCAGGCTACTTTGGCAAGAGCCTATAATAGCAACTATAATGATAAGTCTAGACATATTAGTCTAAGACATGAATATGTGAGACAATTGATTAAAGATGGTACCATAACAATTGTCTATGTGAGGTCAAGTAATAATCTTGCCGATCCTTTGACAAAGGCTTTACCAAGACATATGGTAATAATGACCTCACAAGAAATGGGGATGAAACCCTTTAATTAAAATCACCAATAATGGTAACCCGACCTTTTTCTAGAACATTACTAGTTACAAGGTTTAATGGGTAAGAACAAGTTATTGAATGTGATTGTTTGATACTGACGTAGTCCTGATATGAGAAGTCAGTATCGTCTGTTACGTTTTGTAGGTTGGATTGAATTCTTAATGAAGTATGATACAAATTTGTAGTGTGTTGATAGTAACAGAAACACATGGTAGATACTTCACCTATATGAGCTTAGAAGTGGTGCCGCTTCTTACGAAAGTAAGGGTTGCTTTCTAGAGAGCTCATGAAACAGGATCAAGCACAAGGCCATAATAGTGCGGAGTAATATAGAACTTCTCGCTGAGACAAGAGGTTAGTGTATGTGCGGTATGTCCGGTTCTATTATATAAAAGTACAAGTTTAAAGCCGAGCTACTTGTCACTTTGATAGAGCTTTGAGATATTTGCACTAAGTAAAGGTTTAACTCGAAAGAGACCTTTATGTATGTACATTAATCTCACGGAAATTTTGGCTGTATATTTCTAACGTTTTATTTCTTGTTTTTGTTTTATAAACAAAAGTGGGGGATTGTTGGTAATTTGTTTATAAAACAAATGAAGAGGTGCCTTGTCCCACATCGAAAAGATGTGAGTGCGCACGTGGACGAGATTTGGCACTAACCGATGATCATTATTTTATTTATTGAAAATTCGGATTTATTTCTATAAAAATTAATTATAAAGTCTTGTTGAAACGGTGCGACTGTTCACGAAAAGTTACAGTCATTTATTATTTATTATTTATTTAATTCCGAATTCTTTATTTCTTTTCAACGTAACCTTTGAGGCGTCTTGTTCACGAAAGGTTGCCTTTGTTCTTTTTGCAATCTTTTGAAGAGTTGTCTCTATTCGAAAGACAAAGATAAGTATGTTTGTTTTGAGATCAAACACATATCTTCTTCCATCTTTTCGTTTTTCTTTGGAGAGAAACTACAGCCATTGTTTCCAATTGTTTCCCATGAGAGACCCTGGAGAAATACTAGAATTGCTATCTAGTATTCTCATTTGAGACTTTGTTGTATCCTTGAGGAAATTTGCCGGTAACCATTAGCAACTTTGTGGGGCAAATAAATCCTTAAAGAAAGTGATATCACGCCTCAAAGTCTGACTTGAATACTCTAAAGATCCGACTTCATTGTTCTACCCAATTCGAAGCAGTATTTTCCCAACAGTTGTACATAGTCGGTGGAAATGCCTATAAAAAGGCCAGAACCCATTCATGTAATGGAGTGAGAGGAGTAGGAAAATAAACTCCATATCATGGAGCTCCTCCACCAGCACTTCCTCCAACTATTGTAAAACAGTCTTTTTTATAAACTAGTGAAATTATCTTTGTCCCATAAACCTTCTCAAAATATGCTACCCTTGCCCATCCTTTATCAAATACATACTACACAGATGCACACATTCAAATACAAATTAGAACATGCTTCCGCACACATCTAAATTTTCAACAAGGTCAAATGTTATCTTCAAAAACGTGTGCACTATCGAAATTTGAGGATCAAATCTCACATAGAAAGGTCAAGTGGTTTAGACTCTCTGAAACTTTAGTGTCAATAGTCCATGTAGCAATCGTAGAATTAAGTGTCCGTTATCAGCTTCTCTCAAAAAGGCCTGATCCTCTAAAACGACCCAATAACTTCCTCGGTGAGACCTTGCTTTATTGGCTGCAATCATATAAATCACCTTACGACTATCGGCGTCATAGGGACCGCAACAGGGCAACCTTAACTTACTAGAAATGCCAGTTACCCCTAAGAAAGTGCGCAAGCAGGAATCAAAAAAAGGCTAAGAAAACTAGAATTTTATTGCTTCGAGGGGACGAGGAATACAGAAAGTATGTCAGAGAGGAACCGCGCCGCTGGAGTTGATCCACGGTATCAAAGAAAGCCTGTCGGATCTGAGAGCGTGGGCGAAGAATTGAGGATCGAGCTTGCCCAGCACCAGGGGCACAAGCCACGCGAGCAACGCGTTGGAGTCGAGGTCGAGTCATCGACAATGTCGAAGAGGATATTGCTGTAGTCAGCGAGGAAGGTTGGAGTCTGAGACTGAGATGAGAAAGAGACACGGCAAGGCTGATGAAGAAAAAGAGTAAAAACGTACTTATTTAAGGTTAGGGGGTGATCGTGTTCTGTCCCGGTTCTATCCTGGAACGAATCTTGGAATTGAGAATAGGTCAGCTGACCGGTCCCGATGTGAACTGGTTTTGAACTAGCCAGGTAAAGCCGGTTCGTGTCTTCCGTGGTTGCTCACCCCCATTTCTCTGTTGAGAGTCGACGCTGAACATAAATTGGTTAGCGATAGCCACTGGATTTTCCGTGTCCTCATCCCAAAGATGCACTTTCCAGGAGAACGTAACTCCGCCAGTGATGTCATCGAGGCTCCGGTTTGGGTGACTTAGGCTGAGATATAGGCAAGGAGACAGTACATAGGCATTTCCCTTATTGTCTAAGAGCTTGAGGATCTCAGAGCCACAGGATGGGAAATCGAAAGATGTGTTGTCAAACAGTCTAGGCGAAGCTGAGAGGGTTTGAGCAGAGACAATCCCCGTTGGAAACACAAATAGCCTCGACGAACGGCGTGTTGCTAAGAGAGGCAAAAGAATGTGGTTGATGGCCGGCTGTAATGTCTGGTTCATTCTACTCGGTGGTGGATTAAAAAATAATCAAGGGCATCATCACACGAAACCAAGTGAATTTATAATAGATATCATGATATGTCATGCGTGCAGGGTTGTTTTTTTTTTGTCAACATACGCGTGTAGTTAGATCAATGATATTATAATGAGTCAAGCCTTCCTATTGTCTTATTTATCGACGTGAAAACAAAGTAAATATTGAAGAATTGAGTTGTGCCATTTTTTGTTCTATCAGTTTAAAGGCAATGGCCCTGTCTCTGAGGCAAGACCTGCGATATGGGTGAATTGGCAGAATTCTACCGGGTTGCCCTCAAACACGATATACATATATTGGGATCCCTTTTTCGAAATAACTTGTTGGTAACGTACCATTAGTTTTATGAAATTACCAACTTCTTTTATAGTTTGCATATTACCAATTTTTATACCAATTAACCAACTTGTATTCCGGTAGCTTACTAAGTTTTTAATTTACTAATTCTTATATAAAATTATCAATTTAAATTAGAGTGATTCACTAACTTTTGTCATATTATATTAGCAATTAGTTTTAGGTTACCTACTTTCATTTTTTGTCATATTAATGCAATTTAACAAAAACTAACAAATTGTGTAAATTTGTCATAAACATATTAATTTGGGATTTTCTGTTGTCAAAATATCAGTTCCTAATAAATATGTCACATTTATATTAATTTGAAGTTCTTCATAGTCAAAAAATTAATTTAAAATAAATTTAGCATAAATATATTAGTTTAAAATTTGTGTGATATTAATTCTTTTGTTTTTTGGTCAACTTCTTGTCCGATGAAATGCCAGAGTGTTGGAGGTCATAATGGTAACTCTGTCGCGATCAAAGGCAATGCGTTCAATCTAATGTCGTAGCTTGTTAAGTATTTACGGCTGGACGACAACGAAATTCGTCTCCTTCTTACTTGGAATTATGACCAATTAAGTTGTCCCATCTTCAATACCACCATTCTTCTCGTGCGAAATGAGTAAATCATTATTTCTATCCAGACATCCGAAAAAAGACAAAACAGAAGCTCAAGACTGAGCGCGGAGAGAGAGAGAGAGAGGGGGTGTTTTTCATTGAGCATGTCAGAATTGGCTGGTAACGACCAACCGCCACCGCCGTTTCCAGCCAAGCCAACGGCCCCCGCTCGCCCCCCCGCCACGCGCCTCCGTCGACTCCCTCTTCATCAGCGCAGGTGGCGGCGGCAGAGGGCCAAGCTGGATGGGCTTAGGCCAGTCTCATTTTTTGCTGACTTGGATATTCCACGAGATGAGCTTTAGGCGACCAGAAGATCCAGAATCATCAAACATCGCTATATTAGTCAGCTTCGTCATCCACAAGTTGCCCTTAAAGCCAGTTTCATAAATTTGTTTCCCGATGACAAACAATTAAACTTTTAGAATGAATGGATGAAACTAGCATATTACTTTAGGTACTCGCAGTAGTTTCCTTAATCGGGACAAACTATGATTATATATCTATGGAATGGAAAATTACGATTAGATATTTGAATAAGTGGGTCATACTTGAGTATCCAACAAAAATTCATGACATTACCATGCAATCTATTACTTTTAGAGATTTGGAATTTAGTAGTCTAACTTACAAATTTGTGTACATTTGCCTCATTTGACATTTCTTATGTGCAATTTATCCATTGTAAATATAAGTTTTATATCATCTTTGCAAACTGGATGATTGCTTTTTCCGATAAAAGTAATGCTGTGGACTCCATTTTATTGGAAAAATTAAGGGATAATGATGTCACAATCACTTGAATTTGTCTGTTTTACAATTGAGTATCACAATAATCTAGGGACTATTTTGAACATGTACTAAAAGTTCATGAACCATATTAAATGAATTAAAATTCAAGAACCACATTGAATATTGGGCTAATGTTCAAGGACCTCATTAAATAAATTGAAACTTTAAGGATCACATTGTAGTTCACGAATCATTTGTGTTATTATCCCCAAGAAAGAATCAAGGGCATCATCACACGAAACAAATTAAAAATAATGGCCGGCTGTAAGGTCTGGTTTATCTTATGCAGGAGAATGGAAACAAATTACAAGTCTGATTGGATGATTGGATGGCGGATTTAAAAATAATTAAGGCCATCATCACACGAAAATGGAGATCAATGATACTATAATGAGTCAAATCTTCCCATTGTCTTATTTATCGATGTAAAATCAAATTAAAAATAGAAGAATTTGGTTCCTCTATTGTGCGTTTTTTGTATGTCAATTTAAGGGAGATGTCCATGTCTTTTAGGAAGAACCTGCGAAATGGGTAAATATAACTCATTCTTATTGATTACAAATTTTTATTTACATTTCTTAGCAACGCCTTAAATTTATCAAAAAAATTTTTCCAAATTATTGAACTTAATTATGGTAGCCTATCAATTTTTCTCCGACTAAATTATCAACTAGAAATTGAGTTACCAGCTATCATTTAAGTTATATATGAAGCTTGTCTCTATTAATTACCAACTTTATTTTATCTTTATCAACTTTAAATTACCTTTCTTAACTACGTCTTAAATTTGCCAACTGTTATATGAAATTAATATTTAATTGAAATGATGGAGAAATATAGATTTTAATTTTGGAGAATATACAAATGAATGAAAAAACGAAAGAGAGAAAAAAGGCTGGAGCTTTCAAGTAGAAGATGATAAAATGCATATCAATGTACGAATTGAATAAAGAAAGTATCAATGCTTACATTACATAAGATTATGACATATCGATTAGGAGTGAGCAAAAGAATTGGCCCGAATGAACTTATTCTAGTGTACACTCACCCACTCACCCACCTAGACCACCAAGATTGGACCAACTGTTTTTTAGTTCCTATTATTCCAAATTTCCAAAACCTTAATTCTCATTTATTTCTCACTCAAATTCAATCACAGACGCTCGTCACTCATATCTTTCACTCTCACTTCTCTCATTCATAATTACGCAGCACACACACCTCCTCGTGGTTCGATGCCTCTCAAACACGGTTCTTATGAGTATTATAGCTTTATTCGTGGGGATGATTATCATGTTTAGCTTATCAAAAACTTGTTCAATTAACATCACTCGTGCAGTTATTTAGACTATCCAATAACACTTGTAGTCTTGTAGGGAATTAAAAAAAGAAGAAGAAGAAGAAGAAGGATGCAGCTGATTCTTGAAATCATCTGAGAACCGGAGCGAACCAATTGGTACGTGGCAGAGGATATGGGAGATGTGAAATGATTTTATATAATGTTCATTGGGCTTTATCATACGCCAACAATTTTGGGCCACGACTTACTCCTCCATACTCTAACCTCGAGCCGAACATCATAGGAATTGTTTGATTTTTTATTTTTTTTTTCACTAAGTTCGTGCGAGAGGAGATGCAGATGTGAGTATGCATGCGATCGTATGCGCATGCATGCATGCACGGTTTTTTTTTCCTTTTTTTTTGGGGGGCGGCAAAAGAAAGATGCCATTTATATATTAGAATAATACTCAAAAGGTATATAAATGATTTTCAAGCCTAACAAATCCTATATAACTATTAAACAAAACAAAAAGCAAAAAGCAAATAATAAAGTATAGCCTGAAGCTAGAAGCACACACTTATCTTTCAAATACAAGTCAGCAATTGTAAACGTTCGACGATCGATCACTAGATTAAATTATGAGCATGCACTGAGATGTTCCACTCCATTTGCAATAGCTTGCAATATGCGTCTAGGTTAAACGTCCTTATCACCACCGTTATGTAGAGACACCAACATCAAAATTGAAAGAACACATATCAAATGCCTATAAAGAGCTTCTAGATCTATATCTAAATCTAGTTTACCTAAATCTAAATCGGGAGAGGAGAGCGGTCTAATTTCGGAGAGGTTATGGAGCCACATTACAAACATTCTCATTGGTGGCTGTTGATTGGATGAATAGCCGAACTGATTTCCACGTTCACTCAAAATCAGTTGCAGAAATTTATTCATACGTACAATCTTTCAGAACAGATTGGGAGAGAAAAGAAAGATAAAAAGATGAAAAAAAAAAAAAAAAAAAAGGGAAGATGGAGACAGAGGGAGAGAGGGGGCAGGGAGGGTAGGAGGGTTCTCTATCTCAGGGAGGGCACCTTAGAGAGGCAGCAGCTTCAAAAAGAAGAGAGGAAACCTTAACCAAGGAAAAGGAGAGAGATGAAATGATCACTTAAGACGACACAATCGCGTGCCCAATTGAATTGCTGAAAATATGTGGAGCAAATCTTTATAACCTCCTCACAAAAAGACAGGTATCATTTCAAGAATGCAGAAGACATCACAGCCAAATTTATTCTTTCCTCAGGCTTCATGATTCATGATTGACTGTGTTGATTCTAACACCTTTTCTATGTGGTCTTGCACAAAGCCTGTTGCGAGTAACAAGCGATTGAACAATAAAATAGATAAATAAAGAAATAAATTGAATACCATATATATGTGGTCCAATCAGTGTGACCTGCATGCACGGTAAGAATAGCACAAAATTCTAATAAATCAAAATTATAATCACACTTAAGTCATTCAAACACTTCTGGTATTTTTTAATCACTTATTACACTACACTTCCTTCATGGACAGCTACCACCTCTTCTCTTGACTTTACTTCGCTTTGGGTAGACTAAGAGCTCTTTCTTTAGTCTTTATCTTATCCCCTCCAACATTATTTGATTCCAAATCCAGAGCAATCCCTATTGTACCCTCTTCAAATTCTACTAATTCACCGGCCATTACTTCATCAAGACCATAAATACGAGCAATGTCGTCGCCTACTTGTAGTACGATACCGGTATTTACAATCTTTACTTCTCTATTATATTGTTCAATACGTTCACGAATAATATTACTAATTTTGTTAGCTTTGATGGTTACGGACTAACTACTAAATCACAAATACAAAACAGGGAATAGATTCATAGGTCCAATGCCTTATAATAGAACTTAGGGTTAATAGAAATAGTAGATCACATAGATTCAACAAATGAGGTGGGTTCATTAACAATTCAAATGAGTGAGAATCCAATGCCTCAAAAGTCTAAGGGTTCCTCCACAAGGTTCATCTACGGAGGGTGAGTCAGGGCCTAAGATCAGGCCGAAAGGCGTAGTCGATGGACAACAGGTGAATATTCCTGTACTACCCCTTGTTGGTCCCGAGAGACGGAGGAGGCTAGGTTAGCCAAAAGATGGTTATCGATTCAAGGACGCAAGGTGCCCCTACTTTTTCAAGATAAGAAGGGGTAGAGAAAATGCCTCGAGCCAATGTTCGAGTACCAGGCGCTACGGTGCTGAAGTACTGCATGCCATACTCCTAGGAAAAGCTCGAACGACCTTCAACAAAAGGGCACCTGTATCCAAAACCAACACAAATGGGTAGGTAGAGAATACCTAGGGGTGCGAGACAACTCTCTCTAAGAAACTCGGCAAAATAGCCCCATAACTTGGGAAAATGGGTGCCTCCTCACAAAGGGGGTCGCAGTGACCAGGCCTAGGCGATTGTTCACTAAAAACACAAGTCTCCACAAAGTTGTAAGACCATGTATGGGGGCTAACGTCTGCCCAGTGCCGGAAGGTCAAGGAAGTTGGTGATCTAATGACAGAGGAGCCGGCGACCGAAGCCCTGGTGATCAAAATGAAGAACTTATGATAATAACTATAAGTATAGAAAAAAAAAACTTTTTTTTTGTAATTCCTACGATGTAATTGGACTTATCAACAGAAAAAAAAAAAATCAATTTAGATAGTCCTTTATGGCTTCGATGGCGACTAGATCAACTCACAACAAAGACACTCCTAGTATGTATGTATGTGTGGGTGTATATATTTATAGACAAGAGTTGAATCAAAACGAGAAACCTATTCAAATAGGAAAACTACTTGTATGAAGAAATTTCTTTTTCGAATTCAAACTTGAAACATATTTTCAAAAAAAATAAATATTGTGTCAAGTAACTTTCCTTTTTTAAATATTATCCTACACATAGTTGGAAAATTTCTGATGACCGCTGGCAAAAAGAAATTGAGAAAGTGATGCTTGTTCAAGGTGTCCAAGCATTACGTACGTGCCATGAAAACCCTTAATCTCTTGCGTGAATTTTTTTAATCATTTTATGGTAATTGATGTACTTTCGTTGCTACACTTTCTTCATTAGCCATGATGGGTATATTTATATCCTTCACCCTAACTGGCCTTTGATTGATATATCATGGGATAAATGTATTGAAAGTTTTAGAATATATCATAAAAGTATAATTGAGTACAAAAGTTTTTAGAAAGTATATTCAAATTTTAAAACTTGTCGAGAAAGTACAATTGAATCCTACAACTTTCAAATAATGCAATTAAGTCCTAAAATTTTCAAGTCCATACAATTAAGTTCTAAAACCTGTTAGCATTTTTCGTTTATCAAGTTAGACAGAGTAACTAAAAAACCCAATTACACCAACTTGACAAGTTTTATAACTTGATTACACTTTTTAAAAACTTTAGTACTTAATCACATTTTCATGACAAGTTTTAAAACTTTCAGTATATTTATTCCTATATTATAATTATGATAGATCACAAGGGATGTATTTATCAGGTACATATCATATATGTCATGGGCTTTATGAAAATTTTTATTGGAATTATTCCTCCATGTACATGTACAATAAACAAATAACAACAGTATAATTCGTCTTAAACAAGTTGCTCATGATTGTGAAAACTTCATGAGCAATTAACTTCGAGCTGGTCAAAACAAAATTACTAATTTTTTGTCGAAAGGACCACCGGTGATGATGCATTGGCGTTCGTGATATGTATGACCACTTGCTCCGAACCAGTTGCCAATTTCGTTACTCTTAACGTGCATCTCATTATTCCTTAGGACAATGATAGTCGACGACATTGGCGGACAGATCGAGTGGATTATCATCGAAACGATTTCGACCGGTTTCGAAGTCTCGTAGCTTCTTCTTCTGATTTTTTGAGATCTCATCCGCCTTTTGAGAGGATCTTGTTGTCGTCGCGGACCCTTCAAAGATTTTACCAGCACTTAGCATCATCTCCTTGCGCCATGTTAGAAACGATAAGGATTGGGAAGAGCAAGAGACAGAGAATGATTCGATTGCACTAGAAAAAAACAGTAAAATCGTCTTATTGTACTCTTTATTTAATCAAATCTCAGATCTTTCATACAAACACCGGCGGCTAGTTCCCATAGTGAGAGGGATAATCGATATAGATTATTTTAGTGCGTTAATTTGACTTTATTATTGATGAATTTTTTACCCACTAAATTGTTTCATTACTATATTTGATACATTTGAATCTGGAGAAACCCAAGTTGCAATCCAGAAAATTCAGATTACAAACAAACTCGACTATACGAAAGCTTACAGAAATCATAGAACTAGCTCGACTGAGTTTGTAATATAGGGACACAACCAACCTACTGACCTAAGCTTTTAAATTGAAACTTATATGGTATCCAAGCACAGGCCAAGTAGTTTGAATCTCGGCACTCTTCACTCGAGCTCATTGCTCATGGTGAGGCCACAATAACTTACGCACATAAAATTGGAGCTTTGCCTATTTTATAAACTAAGCCTAGTCATACATGTGCAAGGATCGACTTTACTTAAATACGCGATTATAATATGTATCAGATATATATTGGTAACTTCGTGATAAGGCATATGTAAGAAATGACAAATAAAAGTAGTTATCTGACCAAAAAAAAAACCAGTTAACTGATTAAAAGAGATGATAATAAAAAAAAAAATGGGTTTATACCATAAAAATCTTAAACTAGTATAGGTTAATACCACAAAAAATATCAAATTGGTACACACATGCGGTATCTAACCAAAACTATTTTTCTTGTCACCAAAAATCCCAAACCGGTACACCTATCTTATATTTACTCCAAACTAATTTTCATATTACAAAAAATCCCAATTTGATACACCTATAATTTTTAGCCTTTAAAAATTAAAATATGGAAGTTGTTTAACTCAAATGTAGTTGGCAATTTACTTAAAAAATGGTAAGACATCCAAATTAAGATTGGCAATTCCTGTAAGTTTAAAGCGTCAAAAAGAAATGCAATAAAAGTTGGTAAAAATTAAGAAAAGTTGCTAATTTTGAAAATTGTCAAAAACAGTCCAAAACCCTAATTCCCATTTATTTCTTGGTCAGACTCAGCCACGCACGCTCGTCGCTCGCGCCTCTCACTCTCACTTCTCTCAATCCCAGTCATGCAGCACTCATACCTAGGGGTGAGCAGAGGTCTAGGGTCGACCCTGGACCGACCCTGGATCGGCCCAACCCTGCCGGTCCTAGTCCGGTTCCCAAGGGGACTAGGTCGGTCCTTGGTCCTGAAATTCTAGGACCGACACCGCGCGGCGTTGGTCCTCGCCTAAGAGTTTTGGGTCGGTCCAACCCCGGACCAACCCCGTATATATATTATATTACATTATATTATTTATAATTCTTTTATAAAAATGTCTGTTATAAAACCTAAGAGTTATGGTGAGATGTTCTATCAATAGCACTAATAGTAATTTCAATTTAAAACTTTTGTTGAGTATTAATTATGTGTTGTTTGTTTTGTTTTCAGGTGTTTAGAAGTTCAAGTGAATTAACAAGATGTGAAGTTATATATTCATGGTTTATATTAAGTATTTTGAACTTTTTATGGTTTAATTGCATTTTACTAATGAATTTCAGCTGCACTTTACTTTTCAATTTGTGTCAAATGGTAGAAGTTTTTGAAGAGTAGAGTAGTACTGCAGTTGCTACGGTGATTTGCTAGTCAAGTGTGTGAAGCTCATTTTTTGGTTGAGTGGACTCTACATGATCAAATGCAGAAAAACGCTTTTGCATAAGGTGTTATGAATATTAAAGATAGATGATTACAAGGACTTTCCATCTTGTCCCATATCTTGATGAGCGGTCAGAAGGTATGGAATTTCTATTATTGTGTCATCTTAAATTTGCTGAATATGTATTGGTATTTATAGTTTAGTTGCACAATGCCGCATTGTTGATGGATGTGTAATTTGAATTTGTAAGTTTGCTTTTTTAAGGAGTATAAAAAACAAGACAAAAAAAAATTATCGATCGGTCCCGGGTTGACCCTGGAACCGGACCGAACCCATTGGGTCGGTCCGGTCCTTGGTCCCAGGCTCAATAGGGTCGGTCCTCGATCCTAAAAATTGAGGACCGACACTGTACGGGTTGGTCCTAGGGTTAGGGGGTGGCCCAAACCAACCCGGACCATGCTCACCCCTACTCATACCTCCCTCCTAGCTTGCCGCCTCTCAAACTCGGTTCTTATGATTATTATGACTTTATTCATGGATATGATCATCATGTTTAGCTTATCAGGAACTTGTTCTATTAATATAACTCATGTAGTAATTTAGACTATGCAACAACACTTGCAGTCTTACAAGGAATTAAAAAAAAAAAAGGAGAGGTGACCAGTTATTGGAACCACTAGTGAATTGGACCGGACTGATCGGTATGTGGCAGAGGATATGGGAGACAGGAAATGCTTTCATCTAATGTTGATTGGGCTTTATCGTACACCAACAATTTTGGGCCAAGACTTACTCTCACGTGCTCTAGTCTCAGGCTGAACATTTCAGGATTCATTTTTTGGCTAAGTATGTGGCAGAGGATGCGGGGGATGTGATTGCGCATGCGATCGCATCCGCATGCATGCATGCCCAATTTATTTATTTATTTTGTCGAAAGAAAAATGTCATTTGAGTATATTAAAATAATACTCGACAAGTACGTAGAAGACTTTCAAGCCTAATAACTCCCAAATAACTGCGAAATAATGGAAAGGCAAGAAAGCAAATAACAAGATACAATTTGCAGCTAAAATTACACCATCTGCCATCGTAATGTTAGCAGCCGATCGCTAGATATAATGATAAGCACATGCTGCAATCTCCCACTTCATTTGCAATGGCTTGTGGTGCAAGTCTAGATTCAATGTCCTCATTGCCATCGCCATGCAACGATACAAACATCAAAATATTGAAACACATATCAAATATCTATTATGAGCTCCTAGATTATATCTAGATCTAGTTTGAGGAAGTGAAACCCCCAAAACTTAACTTGAGGAAGTGAAACCCTTAAAAATTAACCTAAATCTAAATCGGGAGAGGAAATGAGACTAATCTCAAAGTGGTAGTGGAGCCACACTACAAACATCCTCCGATCAAATAGATGAATGGCCGAACGGATTCCCACGTTCACCAAATTCATGTGGTTTGGTCAATGTGACTAACATTCACAAGGAGAACTGCATAAGATTCCAATAAATTAAAGGTACAACCACGCTCAAATCACTCAAACACTTTCAGTATTTCTTAGCTACTAATTACACCTATAATTCATATAGTCTTCAAATACATAATTCCTCGTGAAATAATACTTCAATGTCACAAAAGAATTCGCATATTTTACCACAAGATTGAATAGGCTTCAACACTCTCCAATTGTGTAGATGTAAATCATGAACAAGTTAGATGTTCTTCGCAACAAATTTAAATTTGAGAAATATTTTCATTAAAAACAAATATTGTGTCAAATGACTTTCTTTTCTTTTCTTTTTTTTAATTATCCTGCACATTGTTGGAAAATTTCTGAAGACCCCTGGCAAATTCTTAGCATTACATGCCATGAAAACCCCAAATCCCTTGCGTGAATAGTAATAATCGTTTGATGGTAATTGATGTACAATTTGTTGCTACACTTTCTTCATTAGCCATGATGTATATATTTATTTCTTTCGCCCCAATTTGACTTTGATTGATATATTATAGAGATAAGTGTACTAAAAGTCTTATAACTTGTCGTGGAAGTACAATTGAGTACTAAAACTTTCAAAAAATGCAATCAAGTCCTAAAACTTATTACAAAAATGCAATTGAGTCATAAAACTTTCAAAGAATATAATCAAGTCCTAAAATTTATCAAATCAGTACAATCAAGTCCTAAAACTTATTAGCATTTTTCGTCTATCATGTTAGACAAAGTAATTAAATAATCTAGTTGCACCAACTTGATAAGTTTTAGGATTCGAGTGTACTTTTTAAGAGCTTTAGTATTTAATTACACTTTTGTGACGAGTTTTAAAACTTCCGGCACACTTATTTTTATATTATAAGTATGATAGATCACGGGGGATGTATCTATCGGGTACGTATCACATCTATCATGGGCTCCATGAAATTTTTTATTGGAATCATTCCTCCGCTGACATGTACAATTAACTAACGACAGCACTATAATCTGTCTTAAACAAGCTGTTCATGACGTCTCCAATATGGAAACTTCGTGAGCAATTAACTTCGCGCTGGTCAAAACAAAATTACTATTATTTTTTGTCAAAAGAGTCACCGATGATGATGCAATGGCGTTCGTGATGTGGAGGACCACTTTTTCCAAATCAGGTGCCAATTTCGTTACTCTTTGCGTGCGTCTCATTATTCCTTAGGGCAATTATAGTCGGCGACGTTGGTGGACAGATCAAGTGGATTATCATCGAAACAATTTCGACCCGTTTTGAAGAAACAATTTCAACCCGTTTTGAAGTCTCGTAGCTTCTTCGTCGCAGATTTTTTCCCGAAAAATTAGAGAATATACCATCGGTGTGTTAAGAGATGGTTATAAAAGCAATCTCATTCGCCTTTTGAGACGATCTTGCTGTCATTTTAGACCCTTCAAGGATTTTATCAGCATTTAGCATTATCCTTGTGCCGTGTTTGAAACGATAAGGATTGGGAAGAGAATGAGACCGAGAGTGATTCGATTGCACTTGGAAAAAAGCAGTCAAATCATATCACATTTCTCATAAAAGTACCGGCGGCTGGTTCCCATAGTGAGAGGGGTAAGCGATGTAGATTATCTTAATGCGTTAACTTGACTTTATTATTGATGAATTTTTGACCCACTAAATTGCTTCATTACTATATTTGATACATTTGAATCTGGAGAAACCCAAGTTGCAATACAGAAAATTCAGATTACGAACTCACCCCACTATACGAAGGCTTGAAGAAATAATAAAACTCATTCGATTGAGTTCGTAATATAGAGACACATTCAACCTCTTGACTTAAGCTTTTAGACTGAAACTTATATAGTATCTAAGCACAGGCCAAATAGTACGAATCCTTGCGCTCTTCTCTCAAACTCATCGCTCATGGTGAGCTCACTATAACCGACGCATGTTAGGAGCATTGCCTATTTTATAAACCGAGCCGAGTCATGCATGTGTAAGGATTGATTTAACTTAAATACACGGTTATGATATGTATTATATATATGTAAGTATGTATGTATGTAACTTGAATACGCGGTTATAATGTCAGAAAAAAAAAAAAAAAAGCACCGCCTCTCTCTTTGGATTTCTCCAGATTTCTCTCTCTCTCTCTAGATTTTTCTCAACCACATAACTCCACCGAATTTGCAGCCTATAAATAGGAGGAAGTGTGTCTTGTGCGTGAGTTGTTGAGTGGCAGGGTGATAGGGGTCTTGTGTAGAAACGTGTGAGTTGTGTGTAGTGTAAGTGTAGGGTGATAGAGAGTGAGTGGATGTGTGCACAGAGAGTTGTGTTCGTGTGTGGTTTACAAAGTGAGTGGGTGAGCAAGTAAAGTGAGTAGTTGTGAGAGTGTGATAGTATAAAGAGTTTGTAATATTGTTTATAAAGAAGTAATTATTTTACTTGTACATCCACTTACTTCTCAACAAGTGGTATCGAGCAAGTCGTCGGAGACCGTGCGAAGACAGTGGTCGGGGACCATTGTAAGTGAGCAAGGTTGTCGAGGATCGTTGAGCCAAGGAGCGGAGTATATCGGAGTTCTGCCAATGCACAATTAGGTATTGTGAAGTCGGTTGGTCCGAGACCAGGCTTACTTGGTATAGCGCTAGGCATTACAACCAAGTCATAATGGCAGATTTCTCAAGTTCGGTAAGTGGCATTGAGAAGCTCAACAACTCAAATTATAATTGGAGTACTTGCTAGGTCAAGATTTGTGGGATATCGTTGGCGGGAGCAACACCACACCACCCACGAATGATAGCGAATTAAGAAAACTGAATATAAAATCAAGTAAGGCTCTTTATGTTCTTGCCGTGATTGTTGAAGATGAATTATTGCAACACATAAAGAGTGCAAAGACCCCGAAAGAGGCCTAGGATAACTTGGCAACACTGTTTGCGAGGACAAACGATGCCAAGTTACAATGCCTGGAGAACGAGCTCCTCTTAGTCTCGCAACAAAGTATGACAGTAAGTCAATACTTTTCTAAAGTTAAATCTATTTGCGAAGAAATTTCAAAATTAGATCCTAAGAATGCCATATCTGTGACAAGAATGAGAAGAATAATAATTCATGGGTTAAGGCCGGAATAAAATGGTATTGTTATGGCCACCCGTGGATGGGCAAATGAGCCAACTCTAATAGAGTTGGAGAATATATTGGCCAACCAAGAAGCCTTAGATAAACAAATGTCTAAGGTCTCGATTAAGGAAGATGAAAGTGCTATCTTCAAGAATAAAAGAGGGTTCAAGGGCTAGAATAGAAATAGAGCAGGTGCAAGAGATGGCAAACCATGGAAAAGTCATGGAGAATGGTCAAAGTGAATAGAAGGAACTAGACCTCGGCCAGGGGGAGCGAGCTCGTCGAGATTGTGATAAGGACAACAATGAAGAAAAGAAGAATAGAAGGCGTAATGGACGGTGTTACATGTGTGGCAAAGTCGGTCACTTTGCCAGGGACTGCCGATTCAAAAGAGTTGAAGGAAACGTTGCGGCATCTAAGGAAAATGATAGCGAAGAATAGTGGGATTTCCAAGCATCCTTTGCAATGGAGGAACAAGAAGAGCTTGCAAGCTCCTCCATCATAGAGTTAGAAGATGCGATGGCCCTCATCACGGTAAGTGATAAATTGATTGATTATGATGAAGATTGGATAGTTGACTCGGGGTGCTCAAATCACATGACTGGAGATCAAGGCAAGCTATCAAACATGTGCGAGTACAAAGGCAGACAATTCAAGGTTACCGATTACCCATGTCGGCCAAACGATGATAACACCCCGATTTAGTTCACATCAAGTCAAACTGAAAAACGTGTACCATGTGCCAAGAATGAAGAAGAACCTATTGTCAGTGGCACAACTTACAGACTCAGGCAATTATGTGGTGTTTGGTCCTAGAGATGTTAGGGTGTACCGCAATTTGAAACCTACTAGTACACCAATCATGGAGGGACGTTGATTAGAGTTTGTCTACGTGATGTCAATCCAAAGAGCATACGTGGACAAAACTCGAAAGAGTGAAATGCCCAATTTGTGGCATGCACGGCTTGGGCATGTGAGCTACCATAAATTAAAGGTCATGATGAAGAAAGGTATGTTAAAAGGTCTCCCCCACTTGGAAGTCCAAGAAGACGTCATCTGCGCCGGATGCCAGTACAGGAAGGCACATTAGCTTCCATACGAGGAGTCCACATTCAGAGCTAGGATGCCTCTCGAGCTTATCCACTCAGATGTATTTGGACCAGTGAAGCAACCGTCGGTCAGAGGATCAAAGTACATGATAACATTCATCGATGATTTCTCTAGGTACGTCTAGGTCGATTTCATGAAAGAAAAATCTAAGGCATTAAACAAATTTAAGGAGTTTAAAGCAAAAGTAGAATATGAAGTAGGCAAGAAAATACTATGCCTTCGCACGGATAATGGGGGAGAATATAAGTCAGATGATTTTACAAAATTTCTTCAAGAATGGAAGATACATCAAGAATTTACCTACCCAAATACGCCACAACAAAATGGAGTTGCCGAAAGAAAGAATCGGCATTTGGCGAAACATGCAGGAGTATGTTGCATGCAAAGAATGTTCCACCCAAGTTTTGGGCTGAGTGTATGAAGACGGCAGCACACGTGATCAACAGACTACCTCAAGCAAGGCTTGGCTTTATATCACCTTATGAGAAGTTGTGGAATCGCAAGCCCACGGTAAGTCACTTTAGAGTATTTGGGTGTGTATGTTATGCGTTCATGCCAGACCATCTTCGCAACAAGTTCGATAAGAATGCAGTGCGCTGCATATTCGTGGGCTACGATGATCAAAGAAAAGGATGGAAGTGTTGTGACCCTACAATAGGGAGGTGTTACACTTCTAGAAATGTGGTGTTCGACGAACTATCATCTTGGTGGTCAACACAACCTAATTCAAAACAATTTGAAGAAGAGATTCGTGAAGGAATGGAAGAAAATGACGAGATTGATAAGGGCCAGCCAATTGAAGAAGGAAATGATAATGTAACTGGAAGAAAAGAAGTCAGAGCACAGTCACTAGAAAAATCAAAGAGCCCATGGCGAACTAGTGTACATCCAAGAACTACAGAAGAGCTTCGACCAAGTCAGATGGAAGAACCTGAAGAACGGGAACCTCAAGTTAGGAGATCAACAAGACAAAGAAGACCAAATCCCAAATATGCAAATTCGGCGCTAATCGAAGATGTCGGAGTAGTTGAGCCGTCCACATATGAGGAAGCCTTGCAAGGGGTGGAATGGAGGAAAGCTGTGGAGGAAGAGATACAAGCACTAAGAAAGAACGAAACATGGGACTTAGTGTCGAGACCTAAAGAGGTGCGTCCTAAAACTCGACCAGATGGGTCAATAGAAAGATATAAGGCACGACTAGTTGCTCGAGGATTCTCTCAAAAGTATGGCCTACATTATGATGAGACCTTTAGTCCAGTAACAAAGATCACTATAGTTCGAGTCTTACTAGCACTTGCAGCAAGCAAGTCATGGAAATTATGGCAAATGGATGTGAAGAATGCCTTCTTACATGGAGAACTAGATCGAGATATATACATGGAGCAGCCAAATGATTTCAAAAGTAATATTCATCCAGATTATGTTTGTAAGTTAAAGAAAGCCCTCTATGGCTTAAAACAAGCTTCGAGAGCATGGTACGGGAAGATTACTGAATTTTTGGTACAAAGTGGTTACTCTGTAGCCCCAGCAAACTCGAGCTTGTTTGTGAAGGCAGAAGATGGCAAGCTTGCAATAGTGTTAATCTACGTGGATGATCTAATCATCACTGGAGATAATGAAGAAGAGATATGCCAAATCAGAACCAACCTCTTAGTACGATTTTAGATGAAAGAGCTTGGATAATTGAAACATTTCCTAGGACTCGAGATTGAGAAGACCAATGAAGGATTATTCCTATGTCAACAGAAGTATGCACGAGACCTCCTAAACAAGTTTGGGATGCTTGATCGCAAACCTGTATCTACTCCAATTGATGGAAATGTAAAGTTATGTGCAATTGAAGGACGAGAATTGGAAGACTCAACTATGTACAGGCAATTGGTGGGTAGCCTTATTTACCTAACCATAACACGGCCTAATATTGCCTTTGTAGTAGGAGTAGCAAGCCGATTCATGGAGAAGCCACGAAAGCCTCACTTAGATGCAGTCAAACGCATACTAAGGTATGTCAAGGGTACATTTGATTTTGGGTTTCTGTATAAGAAAGAAGCATCATGTGAAGTTATAGGCCATTGCAATGCTAACTTTGCTGGAGATCGTGACACACGATGATCAACTACTAGATATATGTTTAGCCTCGGATCAGTAGTAGTGTCATGGTGCAGTAAAAGACAAGCAACTGTGTCACTATCTACGACAAAAGCTAAGTATAGAGCAGCAGCAATGGCAGCACAAGAGAGTATATGGCTAGTACAGCTAATGGAGGATCTTCATCAACCAATAAATCAACCTACACGAATATATTGTGATAATTTGTCAGCCATAAGCTTAGCGGAAAATCCATTTTTCCATGCGAGGACCAAGCATGTAGAAGTGCACTATCATTTCCTATGGGAAAAAGTATTACAAGGCAAGATAAAGATGGAGTATGGCAAAACAGATGATCAAGTTGCAGACATCTTCACCAAAGGTCTTGGAGCTGTAAAATTCAAAGAGTTTCGAAGGCAACTTGGTATGATCACAATGTCCATGTTAAGAGAGAGTAGTCGGTGAGGGGGAGTGTCGAAAAAAAAAAAAAAAAAAAAAAAAAAAAAAAACCGCCTCTCTCTCTTTGGATTTCTCCAGATTTCTCTCTCTACTGCTCCAGATTTTTCTCTCCCTCTCTCTAGATTTTTCTCGACCACATAACTCCACCGACTTTGCAGCCTATAAATAGGAGGAAGTGTGTCTTGTGCGTGAGTTGTTGAGTGGCAGGGTGATAGGGGTCTTGTGTAGAAACGTGTGAGTTGTGTGTAGTGTAAGTGTAGGGTGATAGAGAGTGAGTGGGTGTGTGCACAAAGAGTTGTGTTCGTGTGTGGTTTACAAAGTGAGTGGGTGAGCAAGTAAAGTGAGTAGTCGTGAGAGTGTGATAGTAGAAAGAGTTTGTAATATTGTTTATAAAGAAGTAATTATTTTACTTGTACATTCACTTGCTTCTCAACATATAATATGTATTATATATATATATATATATATATATATATATATATATATATGTATGTATGTATGTATGTATGTATAGTTGCCTTCATCTATTTGCTCAAGTATTTAGGTGAGATTTTCTTGCGTAATTTAACTTAAGTTAGGACTTATAGGATTTTTCACCACATTTATATGCAAAAATTGTCGCATACACTTTTTGTGAACTCTGTTTTTTCACTATAGAGTGTATTTATCTCAGGAAAAATTTCATAGTAAAAGAAAATGTTTCCTAATAATTCGTTTTCTCCGAAAAAATATTTTCCTCTTTTCAAGTTATAAAATTTATTTTCTAAACTTTAAGCATGCATATTTTCTTTGACCGTATATGGTTTTCCGTTTATTGATCATTTTCAATAAACTAAACACGTGTGAAAGTCTACAAAATTAATTTGCAAAAAATTCTTTCACTCAAATAAGTACGCTAAATTTGAGTCTAATCTTATAGGTGGGTTGAATTTATAGTATATTATCAAGCAGGCTTTGGACATATTGAACGGATATACGCAACATTCTCTCAATATCTACGACCAATCTAGAACTACTTTCCGTCTTCTGCTTATTATAACCTACCAAATCCAGCATATGTTTTGACAAAAAAAAACAAGTTCCAGCAGATGGGACCGGATCATACGTTCTCGATCTAAACTATAAGTTACGTGACCCAAAAAAAAAGTGAAAATAAAATTATCACGAGTCTGCAAATGCTTAAATGCTCATGAGACCACTGTTCCCCCGCAGGTCGCGCCACCTCCTCTCTCTCTCTCTCTCTCTCTCTCTCTCTCTCTATGTGAAATGACAATCAGTATAGCATTGATTTCAAAACCAGAAGTGAGAGAGCTGAGACTCCGAGAACTTCAAGCTTCAATATGTACGTGCAACGTGAATTGCGTTCACTTCTAACTTTTGAAGCTCTCTCTCTCTCTCGAATGAGTTTGATTTTCTCTCTTTATCGTGTCTGAGCGGTGAAAAAGATTGGCAAAACCAACAGCGAAAGAAAGAAAGTAGCGAGTGACTGGGGTCTCTTTGTAGGACCAAGTGCTTCATTTCAACTTTGTTGCCTTTTCTCTTTTTAATTTCTCCGTAAAGAATGGATCTTTGGTTGGTTCTCAACTTGGTTTATAGAATTCAAGAACTGCAGAGGCTAAAAGATCTTCAGTTCATCCTTTGCTTTATATATATATAAGCAAAAAAAAAAAAAAAAAAGGGAAATCTACATTGAGGGTCAGTGCAGCTTCTCCCCACTGCTCTGCTGCGATTAATGGCTCCGCCTTATCTTGAGTATGTGTAATATGATGAGGCCTCATAACTCAGCATGAGATCTTGTTTCCAAGAATTGTCCCGTGAGAAGATTTAGTTTCGTTTCTTCTTTCTTTTTGTTCCTTTTTTTTCTTTTCTTTGTTGATCGATGTACATTAGTATACAGTCAGTTGCTACATGCTTCTTCTTTTTCTTTCTATCCAATTCTTGATTTAGAAAAGCTTCCCGTGCTTGGAATTTAGTAACTGAGCTCAGCTTTTGGAAGTTACCTATGTTGTTTGTGCTCGTGGATGATAAATCCCACCTGGGTCATCACCTTTCTGGCACATCATACACAATCTGAGCCAATTATACGCTTTTGTGGTAACTGTGAGAAACATTATTTGCAAAGAATGAAGGGCAAAAGAAAGAAGTGAAAAACAATGGTTTTGGTGTTGAGAGTGAAGGAGAAAGAAGAACAGGTTTGACTGCATTGGTTGGGAATTTCGTATTCATTTTTTTTTTTTTTTCTGCTTGGTCGAGAAGAAATTTTGGAAATGTCAGCTGGAGTCCAAAACCAGGGGACAATTAAAGAGCACTTTAAGGAACAGCTTGCTCTCGCTGTGAGGAATATCCAGTGGAGCTATGCAATCTTCTGGTCAATTTCGGCTGCACAACCAGGGTATACAAATAGTCACATCTCTGTTCTTGTACATATTTGTTGTGAAATATTTTTCTGCCTAATTTTCTTTCTAAGGTTGCCTGCTCTCCTGAAATTCAGAGTTTCGATGTAGTTAGTAGGTCTAGTTTAGGTCTAACATAAATAAAAACTAACAATGTTGATAAATTTACACATCATTGAATGCCTGCTCAGCTCAGAGGTTCGAACATAGGATCTGCAATGCCTTGATCAAGGATTCCAACAGCCAGCTTTTTCTTTTTTCAATTTTAGAGTTGCATTCCCATTATCATGTCAGCTGGGTTTTTCCTTATTTGGCATTCATATTAGCTTGCTTAGATTCTTTCGTATACCACTTAGCTTCTTGAATTTCTGTTCATGCCTACAAGAATAAAATCTTCCTCTGCATCACCCGGTATGCATGTGTGCAATGTAGGTGGTTCTTAATGCAGAATGTGATTATTACCAGTTTACCAGATATCAATTTTGGTTTTGAGTTACCCTTTTCTTGGCTTGCCTTGAGATATGAGAAGTGAAGTGGTTTGAGACTCGTCATGAGTTTTGTGCAGGGTACTGGAATGGGGTGGTGGGTATTATAATGGTGACATAAAAACCAGGAGGACGACACAAGCTATAGAACTCGATGGAGGAGACCATATGGATTTGCATAGAAGTGAACAGCTACGAGAGCTATATGAATCCCTCTCGGGGAGCGAACCCAATCCACAAACTAGTAGAAGGCCTTCAGTTGCATTGTCCCCAGAAGATCTTGCCGATGCAGAATGGTATTACTTGGTTTGTATGTCCTTCATCTTCAACATTGGCCAATGGTAAATTCCTTTCTCATAAGTAGTGATTACTGAGACTACTCTATGCCATGTTATGCCTTTTTCTCCTTCCTATTCCAATTTGTAAAAGCAGCTTGTGTTCAATACTCACAAGTTCGCAAATAATGATTATTCAATTCATTAACCTGCAGTTTGCCTGGACAAAGTTTAGCAACTGGTAAACTGATTTGGCTATGCAATGCGCACTGTGCAGATAGCAAAGTGTTCAGTCGGTCTCTGCTTGCTAAGGTTGGTGATGATCTTATTTTAGGAGCAATGTTAATTGTTAAAAGTTCATCATTATTTGACGACCCTACGTACTTATGATGGATCGTGCAATCTGACATTTCCTCTATGTGCTGATATTGTTCTGTACTTTGGGGATTCCACAACCATATTCTTCAGAGCGCGTCAATTCAGGTATTATATCCATTAGCAAAATGTTACCAGCTAAATTTCAATTGCATTCACTTAGATTCCACACCATCAACAATGAAATGGTTCCAACACAAAAGAAGAATGACTGCTTTGTAATTTGGACAGTTTCAAAGCCTCTTCTTGACTAGATAAGTCTCCTTATATCCTCTTTCTCGCTTTTCAGACTGTAGTGTGCTTCCCCTTTTTGGATGGCGTCATTGAGCTAGGCACAACAGACCTGGTACAATGTCACAACCCTTCATTCTATTATCTTCAGTATTTTGAAGTTGCAAATGCAGAGGAAATCTAAACCAAGTTTCTTTTTTTCGTTGGAAGGTTTTGGAAGATCCTAATCTCATTCAACATTTCAAAACTTACCTCTTAGAGTCTTCAGACTTGAGAAGATCCGACCCTTGTGCTAGAGATAATACTGAAGAAACCATAATGATTTCAGTAGAAGCAGAGGAAGGAATAACTTCACTTAATCCCAGTTCAAATGGGCTTGATCCCATCCCACAACTTGATGACTCGTGTATTATTGGAGAATTAAATGGAGTTGCTTCTCCAATACAAAGTTGGCAGATTAAGAATGATGAGCTCAGTTACCATATCCATCAATCCGGAAATTCCAAAGACTCTACTTCGCAATCCTTCTTAGAAACTGGAACAGCCATTTCAATTCCTAATTTTGAGAAGTCCAAAGATCATTGGCCGGGAAACCTTCAAGAATGCAATAACGAAGAACTAAACAGGGTAGACCTTCGAGCTGACGGTTTGCACTACCAGACTGTTCTATCATCTATCTTGAAAACCTCCAACGGATTAAGATCAGGACCACATCGTGAATGGGGTGAACCAGAGTCAGATTTCATAGGTTGGAAGAAAGGACAACTCAAATGGCAGAGGGCAAAAGGTGTTCCACAGATGCTGCTGAAGAAGATCTTGCTTGAAGTGCCTCAGCTGCATGTGAGGAGCATGCTCGACATTTCCGAAGTAAGTTGCAAGAGAGATGGGTTGTGGATGGCTTTGACAGATGAACTCAGTCCAGACCACACACTATCTGAAAGTAGCCAAAGGGAAAAGATAAACGAGCAGTTTTCTGTTCTTAACTCAATCGTCCCATTAGTAAACAAGGTATGTACATTTATATGCCTTCAACATAGGAAAACTATGATCTCTTTATCATTCCATTGGCACTAGCTAAGTCATTCAAATGAATATTGTGGTATCGCATGATCCAGGTTGACAAAATATCAATACTAGACAACACAATCGAATACGTAAAGGAGCTTCAGAGAAGGGCGGAAGAGTTGGAGTCAAGTAGGACGTCAAATGGATTACTGGCAATCTCTGAAGGAAAACCCCAAGAAAGTACAGAGAGGACGTCTGATAACTGTGGCAATCCCAGGACGGGTCTTAGCAAGCAGCAAGTAGTTAAAAAAAGGAAAGCTCACAACTGTGACACGACAGAAACAGATAACGATTATCTTAGAGATATTCCAATTGATTATTTAAGTGTTAGCGTGAATGATGAAGACGTGCTAATTGAGATGAGGTGTCTTTGGAGGGAAGGAGTACTGCTTGAGATAATTGAAGCTTTGAGCCATTCTAGATTGGATTCTCACTCAGTTCAGTCATTGAGCAGCAACGGTATTCTTTCCGTGACCATTAAATCCAAGGTATAGACTCAGGTTCAATTGCATAATACTTATGAAGATGGCAGAAATTAGCTCAACTGAGAGATTGAGCAGGATTGGACTGTGATATATTTTATACTTTCATGTTTAGTCCAGATAATACCAGGATAAAATAAGACAGGTAGCAAAATAAATCATTGCTTCCCCCAAGAATTAAAATGTTCTATTATTGTCTTGCAGTTGCAGAGATCAACAACAACAAAAACAACAGCTGCAATGATCAAACAAGCGCTTCAAGGAGTCGCTCAGAACTGCTGAAGATCATTTCCTCACTGATATATCCCTAGGATAGCTTGACCGGCTTAAAACATAATCATTTTGAGAAGTCGTTACTGATGTTCTTCCTGATAGGATATTCTAATAAATCGAGAATGGATCTTTCCAAAATATCGATTTCATTCTCAGGGTCAGATGAAAATTTTTGCCTATGTCAGATCAGCGTCTATTCCTTCTGATGAGCTTTATTTCTGTGTATTTTGAGGAGACTTGGAGGGAGAAGTTCAAGCATTAGTTAATTGATGGAAAGAATACGGGTAACACTAGTCCTGTCAAATAAGGAAACAAAAATTCAATCATGAAAGTTTGTCACTCATCCTGGGGGACTGTCCTGCTACACATCTGTTTGGCATCGTCATTTAAGAGCTGAAATAACAAAGAAAATTACTTGCTTGTGGTGTGCATCTCACTTGAAAAGGTAATAGTCAGAAACCCAACTCAACTATAAACAGAGGCAAAAATCAGCATACAAGAAACGGAAACCGTGGAAAAACCATCAAGACTAAGGTTGAAGCAAGGGGGATCAAATGATACAACGGAGGATCTATGGGAAGGGGAGAAAGATGCTCCTTACAAGATTGTATTAGTTAATAAATCACATATTGCAGCATCATCCTTCTCAGCCAGTCATAATCTCATTGAATCCATGCTTTAGCAGAGGCCAAAGAATGATGTTCCGTCTTAAAATCTCATTAAAGTAATGCAAGTTTGCCTACAGAAACATCGAGAAAAAGGACAAACCAAAGATAAAGGCGAAGGCTGTGGAGACGGAGTATAATATACCCAACCTAAAGATGATTAGGCTGATGATATTATAATATAAACTCCCCTTCATATAACTGGACAGTAAAGTAAAAGTGTGCTTTATGCAAAGATCCGCTTGAAATGGTCAAGAACCTCCAACAGACATAATCAAGACCCGGGTATGGAAAAGGGCAGACAAGCCCCATCTCGATGAGTTTAAAGTAGATATTTTGGTACTATAGCAGCACCTTGTTTGATTAAAGTTTTTCCTCATGTCCATCATTATGCACATCTGAAATTCAAATTTAGCCGGGCGATTTTATCATTTATTCTTAGTCCCTATGTCATCACCCCATCGAATATGCGGCAATCTCACAAAATCGAGATGACTCCAATTACAGACCAGTTCCTGCTTCCTGGAATTCCAATTACTGGTTCATTTGACATTTCCCTTCAGTAAATCATAGAACATCTTGAGATAGTCTCCACTAGATCCCTTCACAGTACCTTACTACACATAGTAAAAGATCTGGGAAAGAGAATTTCTGCTTCTCACAAGAAGCAGCTACTAAAAAATATACTGTAACACACATCAGAGACGAAGCATTTATGGAGGCCACCAACAATAAACAGAAACAGTTGGGAGGGAGCAATAGGGGTGTGCAACCGGACCGGGTCAACCCAGTTCCCGGATCGGCCCACCCAGAAAATAGGGTCGAGAACCGGGTCCGGTTGAAACCGGTCCGGGAACCGGGTCCCAAAATTCAGACCCTTTTGAACCGGTCCGGGAACCGGTTCCGAGGGATTACCCACCTGGGAACCGGATCGACTGGACCAGTTTGGGAACCGGTTTGTAAGCCACCCCAAAAAGACCAAAACGCAAAACCCTAATTTCTTTTTACTTTATATCTTTACCTCTTAGGCTCTCACACCCGCAGACTTCCCCGAGCTCGCGACCTCCGCCCGTCCGCCGATCAGTTTACTTTGCCTCCTTCGATTGTGTGACTGAATTGTCATCTGGTATAACAATAAGTCACTATACATTGGTGGTAAATAAATCACAGCCAAGCTATATCAAATTCAATCTCGTTTTGATGCTCATAAAAGACCATTCCGCCAAAGTTTGAGGGAGAGAGTCTTCAACTTAATTTAATTCAAAATAAGTGGAAACGGTACGAGAAATGTTCAAGTATCGGAAGTTTAGTTAAGTTGAGAAATTATGGATATATGAAAGCAGTTAAGTTAAGAAATCATGGATATATAAAAGAACTTAAATTAAGAAATGGACATTGACCTAGTAATAATCAAAGGGAATTTAAAAACTCATCCAAACTTGCTTCTCTAAGGTTAATATAAAGATACAATAATTTTTATGCAAAACAGGTTCCAATATAAACAAGGTCAACCTCGTTCTGGACCGGAAAAACAGGGGTGGGTCGGGAACAGGGTCCAATGCAAACAGAGTCGGGAACAGGATCCAAAAAAAAAAACCCCGGTTATAACAGGGTCGGGTACAGGGTCCAGATCTAGACCCTACCCACCCTGGACTCGATCACCCCTAGGGAGCAAGGCATAGAGATTATACTGTAGGGGTGATCGGGTCCAGGGTGGGTAGGGTCTAGACCTGGACCTTATTATAACCGATTCCCATTTTTTGGACCTTGTACTCGACCTTGTTTGTATTGGACCATGTACCCGACCCACCCTATTTTTCCGATCATGTTCCAAGGTCAACCCTATTTCCACTTAAACATATTTTGCAATCTCCCAATATCCTATACGATTTCAAATTTTATATTAATACGCAAGAAAATAACGTAATTCTCCTAATTTGTATCGAAACATTAAGCACTTGTAATAAATAAATACATGAACTTTTTGACTAAACAAAAAATTAAGGATCCACAGGAATAAAATCATAAGACAAAAAATTAGCAACAAATATGGGTCTAATATTAATCTTATTCCCATAACTACTACATAAAGCTACTCATTTATGCAAGCATAACTCCTCCTACAAAAAAGAAAAAGAGAAATTAGGCGAGCCAATCCACATAGTACACAAGAATTTAGCGATGACGAACACCATCCGACGGTGCGAGAGAGAGTCGATGAGGGAGGAAAGCAAGTGAGGAAGAGGAATGACGAATGAGGAGTGCCGTGTATATTTGAGAGAGTCAAGAGAAAAACCGCCATGTGATTGCGAGAGTAAAAATAGAAATAAGGGGAAAAAATAGAATTTTAGACCTATACTTACAAAACTGATTCCCAAACCAGTTCCAAAACCAGTCCAGGAACCGGTTCCTGAGTGGGTAATCAATCGGACCCGGTTCCTGGACCGATTTAAACCGGTTCCAAATTTTGGGAACCGATTCCCGACCCTGTTTTTCGGGTGAGCCGGTCCGATTCCCGGGTATACCTGGTCCAGTTGCACACTCCTAGATTATAGTGCCAATATATGTAAAATTTACATAATTTACTTTCTTTTGAATTTAATTTCCACAATGATTAGTGAAGAAGGGGGGTAAAGCATACTATTGAAACTTTTCTATATCAACTTATTAAACAAATCTCCCAGAAATTTCGCTCATGCCCCACCATATTAAAACAATGACATAATAAAGGTGAAGTATGTTCTGTCGGCAATAAAGTTGTACAATCAAAAGAGAAGTAGTCGAATCTAGCAACTTAGAAAAAGATAAATCGTCAATCAAAAGGAGGGCAGGACAGCAGATATTTCAGTAGCCACGCCACAAAGGATTGATTGTTCTACCTCAATATCTTGCACTAATTGTGCTTTTGCAGAAAACAATGTCAGTGAAGCAAGAAATAGCATTTGCAATTCATTTTAATATTGATGAAGCAAGAAGTCCAAGATTATGATACCATCACCACCATCTATCCTCTCTGGGACATCCTCTAATAATGACCAGCCGCCGCTCCCACAAGGACCAACACGACATCGCCTTTGAATGTTTACTACAACACATAATTATTGACCATTTTCAAAATAAAGAAGCCTCAAGAAGGGCTTGCAGAATGAGTATGCCACATTATCACTAAAGCTCTGTCGCTGGCGCAATTAAGTAGCCACGGGAAAACAAGGGAAAAGTGTAGGGCCATTGCCCCCACTAGATAAATAATAAATAATTTAAGAGCACGAGAACTAAATTGCATTTGTTGAATTCCCTTTCAGCAGAATGCAATATCAACTTTACATGTTTTGTCTTTTCTCCTTTCAAACTAAGGACTAGTACATTTGGCACGAAATCTCCCACAACTTAGTTTCTATGGGCATCACTCTCCTGCTCTTCCCATTTCAAGTATAAGCCAAACACTGATACAAATCATACAACAAAACCACACCAATTCCAGATACAAAGAAACAATCTTAATTACTGCTATTGAAACAAAGAAAGGGAACAGGAAGGAGTGGAAGCAATCTGAACATTACTGCGGAGCAATTTCTCCATCATCTGCCATCTTTGACAGCAGAATATGAAATACCAGGAACATGAATATGAATAGCAAATTCACCAAACAGAATTACATATCACATGTTAAACAGTACTTATAGCATTGTAGCGTCCGTTGCTTGAATTTCGACCCCTGCAAAATCCTTGACAGTGTATCCAATTTTCTCAAACTTTCCTTCCTCGTTGCTCTCCCTAAATTTCAGATAGTCAGCACAGACAAATGGCTTGTAAATCCTTGCGTTATCTTTCCCCGCAACATCATCAGGTGCCAATATCACCTTCTCATCCTCAAAACACCAAAAGAAAGCCAGAGAACGGCGGTTCACTGGTTGCTTAAGAACAACTCGGTGTTCAGATGACCTAAACCTTCCATTGCTCCAAGCCTGCATCAAATCTCCAATATTAACCACCAGAGAACCCTGCAAGGGTCTATATTCAACCACTCCCCTTCCTTGGATCTCATCTGAAGCCCACCAACCTCATCTTGATAGACCAGTGTTATGCAACTCATATCCGTATGCATTCCAAGTCCTTCAACCTCTTTATCTTTTACATTTTCTGGTGGGGAATAATTCACGATTCTCAAATAACCATGACAGTTGCTGAATTCTGTCTTGTAATACTTCTCTTCGTAATCATCACCCAAGCACTTCAACAGAACCTCTATAACCATCTTTGACACCTCAATCATCTTGCTTCCATACTCTTGCAACACATTGCTGGCACAATGAAAGCAAAGAAACCAAATTCAAAAAACAAAATAGTGCATGATAAAAGGCAGAGAAGGACCAAAGGTACTAAAGTTACCTCATTTCGTGATTTTGTGAGCCAAAAAGTTCATCAGCAGACGCCTTTGCAGAGGCCATAAAGTTTGGTCCAGACACTCGTAAACTTTCAAAGTAAGGAGATGCTATAAAATGCGGAGTATAGGTCTGGATTGATGACGATGGACCTAGTTTAAGTTTCAATTCCTGGGGAAGGCTGAATATGTGCTCTGATAGAAAACATAGCTTACTGAATATACTTTCAGGTATACCGTGATTGGCAACATAGAAAAATCCCCATTCTTGACATGCTTGAGCGAGTGCAGAGAGGAAGGTGGACTCTACAGGTTGAGACAAATCAAGAACAGGAAGTCGAATGGAAATTTTTGATTTGGTCATTATTGCACTAGAAGATGACACGGGTACTTCAGCTAGCTAGGTGTTGGCTACTTATAGAGTAGGGTACCCAAGAGAATGAATTATTGAAATTGTCATTCGTTGCTTCATGTAAGTTCCAAATGCAATAATGATGAGCAATCATTAAAAGCCTTTGAAGTCATCAATCGCCACACTCCAACATAAAGTGGTAGGAATAAACCACAAAGGCTACCATAATCAGTAGCGTAGACTAGGTGGCATAAAGGGAATGAGAGAGTTTGTTACTCTCAGTTTCACTACTTCAAAAGGAGAAGCTTTAGCAAAGTCTACTATTAATACAATAGTGGTAGGGACAGGTCATACTGATTACCCACCATAAAAATAGCCAAAGGAACACTGTAGCATCACTGAAATAAGCAAGCAATAAGATTTGCCTGGAGAAAAAAATGCAGAAATGAGTTCAACCCATATCTTAGCAGCAATAATGCACAGGATGAGAGCAGGTAATGGTGCTCATAAAGCCTTTAGTATTGCTCTATTATAATTTGTAGTCAGAGAAGCTTCAATTAGTAATGCACACAAGCATCAATGCTATTTTAAAATCAGGCAGATACGCCTTGCAATATGTACCACATATCAGAATACGAGTTCGGCAAACCAATCTGCCAATTCACAAACTGAGTATCAGCAACAAGTTATAAAGACTATGCACAACGCAGTTCTTTTAGAACTTTGTGCCATTTTCCATCTAATTAATACACAATCTCCAAACCCTTCCTTTTAAGAGAATGAGTATGAAATATGACATACCACATCACATTAATTGTCACTAGTTACTGGAAAATTAAGTCCCAAAAATGAGCTCTCAAATCTGATCAAAAATATTATAAACCCTGGCAAGTTCTTGCATAATGGCATCACTCCCACTCAATTGTTGATGGAGGCTTCGATGTGATGTCCAGAACAACTCTATTGACACCTCGAACACTGTTGCATATCTTTCGTGAGACGTGGTCAAGGAATTTGTGATCAAACTGATACCTGAAATTGTTTGTAATTGACATATAAGCGCTCGGCATTCCAATAAGCTTAAAACAAAAGGAAGACTCCATAGATGCAAGTGCCCTTAAATGCCCTTTAATGAAGACCGCCATCCATATAAGCAAGACATAGGCAAAGAAATTGTTGAAAAATGCCTACACGGGTAAAAGACCTAGAACAAGAAAATATCAGAGCAACAAAAAATGGAAAAGATGCCTTAGTGGGCTTTACAAGTCATTACCAACCCTAGAGACAAGCATCCCACAATACAAGCTGGCTAGACGACATTCTTTTCCAAAAACAAGAAGAAAGAAGTATGACATGCCCTGAAAGAACTGCCTGCTTACCAATCTGCTGTCATTCCATCTTGACTTGTTACCGCTCTAAGAGCAACAACGTGAGAATGTGTCCTTTGATCACCCTGAACTCCAACAGACCTTACTGGAAGAAACACAGCAAAGGCTTGCCAAATAGTATCATATAGTCCAGCATCCTTAATTGATTGAATAAATATCTCATCCACCTTGAGAAGACAAAAAAAGAAGACAAAGGTTATGCCTTTAATGTGTAGAAAGTGAAGAAACATTTGTGCGATGCCTTAACACCACATACCTGGCGAAGAATATCTAAAGCATTATCTTTAGTTACGTCGCCCAAAACTCGAACTGCAAGGCCAGGACCAGGAAACGGGTGACGCTTCAGAAATCCCTCGGGAACATCTAAAATCTTTCCAAGCTGACGAACCTGGAGAGAAATACATAAAGCAGGTCAAAAACCAGACAAGTCAGAGCAAAAATAAAGACAAGCCACAACAAGCCAAGAAGAAGTAATACCTCATCCTTGAATAGAAGCTTAAGCGGTTCGATCAGTTTCAATTTCATATCCTTGGGAAGTCCTCCAACATTGTGATGGCTCTTAATCGTGTGCGAGTGTGACCTTCCAGTCCCTGGGGGAGGACATGATTCAATCACGTCGGGATATAAGGTTCCTTGGACCAAGTACGCAGGTTTCTTCCCCAACTTTTTCTCCAGATCATGGGCAAAATCATCGAAGATGCAAATAAACTCCTTTCCAATTATCTTCCTCTTCACCTCAGGATCTTCTACGCCCTTTAACTTGCTAAGGAACTGCTCGGTAGCATCAACACAAGTAACTGGCAAGTGTAGATCACTGTTAAAGGTTGCCATGACACGCTCCTGCTCCTTGTACCTATAAGAAGCAAAGACGCAAAGTAAGGCAGAGGACATAAAATGGCAAGACCACACAAAAATTCACCGAAAAGGAGGCTCAAACTCACCTCAGAAGACCATTGTCAACAAAAATACAATGAAGCCTCTCTCCAATAGCCTTGTGAACAAGAGTTGCGGCAACTGTTGAATCGACACCTCCAGACAATGCGCAAATGACATGATCTTCAGGCCCCACTGTGCTCTTTATGACTTTAATTTCTTCATCCAAAACGTTTTCCATCTTCCACCCTGCATTGACTCCACAGATGTCAAAAAGAAAGTAGCGCAGCGTTTCCATTCCTTCAGGTGAGTGAGTAACCTGCACACCGCATTCAACAGCCATTATTTATAAGGAGAGACATGTGATGATCTCAAAATCCAGCCACGACTCGGCAGCAAGAGAAAACCATCTAATTCGAGCCTAATCAGTCATATTTACTAAATGCTTAAATTAACCAAATCACACAAGAAAATTTCTTATTTTGAGGAAGATAGCAACCATATTCACATGAAATCTGCACAAATTTTCATTGAACTTAATCAAACCAGAACTGAACTCACGAACCAATAACCCAAAATTTAGGCTTCCACCAATCAAAATTTATATATCCATGTGAAAATTCTTTAGCATCGTGAACCAGAAAATCCAAAAGAACGACCTACTAAAAACATAAACTGCCGTAGCCGCCGCCATAAATCCAATGCAAGACAGAATTTTTCGCAACAGAAACCATAATCAGAATCAAAACCAAACCTCAGGATGATACTGGAGCCCATAGAACCTCCTCCCCCGGCTCTCGATGGCCGCCACTGCCCCCTGCTGGCTCCGCGCAACGACTTCAAACCCCTCGGGCAACCTCACCACCTCATCCCCGTGGCTCATCCACACGGCCTGCCGATCCCCCACCCGCTTCGACCCGAAAAGCCCGGTATTCTTCTGCACCTCAATCTCCATCCTCCCGTACTCCTGCTTCTCCCCGACCCCGACCTCCCCTCCCAGCCTCTGCACGATCAGCTGCAGCCCGTAGCAGATCCCCAGCACGTGCACCCCGTTGCTCTCGGCCCACTCGGCGAACCCCTCGGGGAAGCTGGGCGAGTCGGCCGTGTGGACCGAGTGGGGCCCGCCGGAGAGGATGACCACGCGCGGGTTGTGGTCGGTGATGGCCTTGAGCGTCGAGGTGCCGGTGATGCAGAGGGAGAAGACGGAGAGGCTCCGGATGCGGCGCGTGATGAGGTGGGTGTACTGGGAGCCGTAGTCGAGGATGAGGACGAGGTCGGACTTGACTTCTTTGGCGTCCATCTCGGGGAGGAGGGAGGCGGCGGCGGCGGCGGCGGCGGCGGCGGCGGGGAGTTCAGGACCGGCGGGGTTTAAGCGGAGAGAGGGGAGGCTAGGGTTTTAGTGGAGTTTGGCGGGAAGCGATGCCATGGATATGCGATAGATAGGGGGTTAAATGGGGAAAAAAGAGGAAGTTGGGGGTGTCTTTCTAAAATTGGGGAATTTTAGATATAGTTCCCTATTTTGCTAATGGACACGTGGCAGGCAAAGAAGTTGTTCTTGTGAAGGTAATTTTGTGGGAAATTTTATTATGGAATCCCTTTGCCATCTAGTCTAGAAGTACTAAGGAGGTTTGTTGAGGCAATTGAAATATTTTAATGGCAATTTTGTAGTATGAGTTGAGATGGACACCTTTGCCCTCTAGTCCCCAATTTTTGAAAAGTTTCAGATTACTGCCCTCGGCTTTAATTAGAAAAATGGGCCCGAGTTCCGTGAAGTTGTATAAATTACCACCTTGAACTTTGATTTTTGTTGTGGCCGCTGGTTTTTCTATCAGTCGATAGAAAAAAAAAAACCTCCGTTACATAGTTGATAAAGTTAAAAGACTAAAGAGGATGCATGATTTATAAAGTTAAGAAAATTCAGAAAGTTTATTTTGGTTAAAGAAAACGAGTTAATCCGCTTCCATTTAATTCTTAACAATAATTAGACAAAAATACTAGTGACTACAATAAAAGTCAAAACTTATGGGGGTAATTTGTAATTTTTCCAAAATCCTAGAACTATTGTGCAACAGTGCTAAAATCGAGGTGTAGTTTGTAACTTTTCAAAATTCGGGGGCTTTGTACTATGGTTCTAAAATTGAGGGGGGTTTTGAGCAATTAACCCCAATAAATTTTTTAGCTCTAAATAATTCATCTCAGAGTGCGGTTGGAAAATCATTAAGACCACGGTGACGTTAGTGCACGAACATTAATGCAAAATAATAATCATGCAATCTCCTTTCTGCTATTGAATAGTTTTCAAAGGTGACGTTTCTTTTATAAATGTCGGAAATCAATTAAGCAAGACACTCCTTTTTTTGAATTATCTAAAACTTCTCAACTCTTAGTCAACTTGTTAAAGCGGGGTGTGTCGGAGAAAAAATAGTTCAACTCAAACTTACTCATTCTACTTATTTTTAACCAATTTATAATGCGATACAAATTGAGTGACCCGACCCAAAATCTATTTTTAGCAATTTTTTTCTTTAGATTGTCGCCTTTAAAGATCGAACGGCTCTAAAACCCAACTCATCGAGTCAGTGAAGGAATTCAAGGGTTGGGATATGAACCGAGCACAAGGGTGGTGGTGAAAGTCTGCCAAGAGCCGTCCATAAATCATCAAACGGGTTCCGGCTATAGTTTTAGGTTAAGTATAGATGATAAATCTTAAAGTATTGGGGTTAATGAAAGCCTTACTTACGCTTGTTTTGTAACTAAAACAAGTCCATACTAATCTATTGTCTATTGATTTTTTTTAATATTACACATCTTAGTTGACGAGCAAATTATGAGTTTGCTACACAATGACATACTTATTGGGCAATTATCACATCATCAATTTTATTGTTTCATTGACGAAATACGACAAATCTTAAACTGTTGGCAATGGGTGTACTTACTTTCATCCTTAGATATTAATCAAACTTTAAGAAAATTTCCCAACTAATGTACTCACACGAAATGCTTACGTGTTTCAAAAGTCAATTTTAGTAATATATATATACAGAAGCATTCTCATGTCAAGAAAGTGTGAATGTGAATGACGATTGACGACCATCATCACTTCCTTTATATAGGCCATACTGACAAAAGTGATTGTCATGAAACACTTAAAAAGAGTGCCCATTTGAATTTTTTCAAACATCGAACAGAAAAAGAACAGGAAATAAAAGAAATACATATATTTGTTTATTACGGTTTACCATTATCTTTCCACCACTAATCTCATCATTTCATTTATGACCCAAAAAAAAAAAAAAAAAAAAAAATCTCATCATTTCATCACGATGAGCAAAGAGAAGCGTGAAAGAGGTGAGGCGTGCCGCGTGAGTTAGATCTCCTCGAAGGTATCACTTCAAGCTTTTGTGGGCTAAGATATTAAATCGGTCTAAAATTTAGAAATCGGTCTACAATAGATTCGGTAAAATCTATTTTATAATTAGACTCTACTCTAATAAACACATTCGAATTCTTAACTTTACGCAACCCATATTCTACTCGCTCCATCAAATGAAAGTTATTTCGACCCATTTTGCCACCTCAACATGATTCCATCGCTCTCGTCCTTCCCCAGCAGCATCTATTCCTATTTTTATGCCCATGCCCACTTGAGCACTGAGCATATTCACATTCACATCCCACTCAAACGCATTCACCAGGACCACCATGTTACAAGAAATGGCCCCTAGGACCACCCCAAATCATGGCCTGCACCATCCCTAGGGGCTCACTCATCAAGTGGGTCAGTGAACATTGCTCTGCTGATCTGAGACTAGGATTTGGCACACCTAAGCTGATTCATTGGTTCCTTCTTCAGGGGAAATGGCCACTCCCAATCCGAGGGCTCCCTTCGCGGGGTGGGCTGTACACCTTACCTCCCCACCCAGCTTGAGTCGCGCCCAAATCGGCAATCTCCGTGAACAGCTCCCTCGGCCAGTACCCGATGCGCGTGTCACTGTCACCGAAGAGCAGCCGCCAGTTCCCCAATCTGTTGTCCTGCAGGTTGGGAGACAGAAGAGGCAGGTCGAAAACACGCGGACTGGGGGCAAAGACTACTAGTCATGAAGGTCCTGATGTTGGAGCACCGATGAGGCTTTTCTTGTAGCCTGATGTATAAATTAGAACAAGGTCATATTGCTTCCCACGGTGTTGGGGAAACTGGGCTTAGGACAAGGCCGAGAGGCACTCTGGAGCTGCTCTGCAAGAAACCCGGGTACAGAATGTTGTAGCAGCCTGTCTTCTAGTAACCATCGGCCTGTGATCAAGAAAACCAACTGAAGTGAACCAAAGAAGCCGCGGTAATTAATCACGACGTTCTCATCCAATGGAAAGAAGGTTTAGGGGGAAAAGATGGAACTTTCTGATTAATAAACTGGACGAAAGAAGCTTAAAGCTAGTTAAGTATAGCTTATAGTTACCATTTGAGTTCCCATATAAGCGCGGATTTACCTGTGGTCAGTGACAGGTACCAGAAACCAGATCACCAATGAACCGAAATAAACCAGACCATCCATGGTACGATTCAAACCATATTTCGCTTTCTTTCAACAGCAATTGAAAGAAGAAGAGAGAGAGTAGAAACAAAGCAAAACATTCATCTATCACTATGCCACAGCACATTGTCACCGTCTGGAAAAGGGTGAGTTCATCCAAACTCCAAAGCAGTCATCATGTCCTTCAACCTTGCTTTAAAAGCATACCTGCCCCTCAATAGTTTTATCCAAGGTCTGGAAAAGAGGAACATTAAAGCGCAAAAGCCGTGTGTTGACAAATTCCAGCAAACATGCATACGCCATTGGCCAACTCAACCAACACTTAAATATTCAGCAAACCAAAAGATAAAACGGCATGACATGAATCTATTGGAATTTAGCGTGAGTGTCAAGTAACTAGCAAAACTGTCAATTTTATCTATTATCTCCTTACTGATAGTTGAAATGACTATACAGGCAGTCAAATTTCCTACAATCATCCCAAAACTGCTCAAACCAACCCCCCTCCCCGGTAGTAATCTCAGTATAGCAAATCCTAGAAAAAGTTACAAGGAGATTCTTATCAAATCTTGCTGTTGGACCATGTGTGAGTAACTGTAACTGAGATTCTTATCAAATCTTGCTGTTGGACCATGTGTGAGTAATTGTAACTTGGATCCATCGGGTGAACTTGACGGTGCCACATATGAATCCTTGGCTTTACGACAAAACTCGCTAGTTTCTTGGTCCATCTCTAATTTTTTTCACGCAATGATAAATATAACCACAGGCAAATTCACTGATGGCTGATGCTTTTTTGCGGGATTCCGGATCATCATATAGTCCTTGGTACAGAATATACCCTTCATATTTGCAATTCTACTCCACCTCCTCTATTATATCCTCTAGGATGCTCTCTACCATCCTGTTAACAATGCCTTCAGCATTCTTTCGAGTATCCACCCAAACTCGAGGCTTTGCGAAGTCCTCTTCGACGAGCTGCTCCAAAGTGCGTAACCTCGTTTGGAAGACAAGGTTCCAATCTACCCATTTGATCGCCTCATGAGCCACATTTTCATCTGGTGTAGCGATTTTGGTATCCAGTCTGAGAAATCTGAAATACCACTCGTATGCAACTTCTTGGAGGATTTCATCAACATAATCAAAGAGGAGTGTGTGATTGATGCCGGACCGATCTGGCTGCATCTCTATTGCACTAAATAAAGATGGTGGAAGAAACTGCTCCAACTCAGGGAACTTCACCAGGAGTTCATCCCAGTTCAAATCCGAAGCTGTCAAAAGTGACCTCACATACTCAGATGTGAGTCTGAGCTTATCATCAGCCTTACTGGTAGAAAATCTGGAGTCTGATGGGGACGTCACTAAAGCAATTTCAGGTGACCTTGACGGTAAATCAGCTGCAAGTGTCACGACATACTGTGGTCAATGAAACGGAATACCAATAAAAAGACAAATAGCACAGAATAAGATTAATTTCTCTTTTCCAAAATGAATCATACCCGGTTCAGATATGTATCTATCGAAGCTCACAGTAGTTCTGGAAGTAATCACATTATCTGAGTTCTTGGCATTTATAGATCTTATTAAGGAATCACCCGCAGATGAAAATTCCGGTTGATTCTGTAGAGGTGAATCCTGAAAATGTCGAGACACAGTTGTAAGCTGTATGAAATATCCTAGAATGACGGTAGGAACTGTTAAAAGGGGACAGGGCAGAGAAAAAGACATATAGGTGACATTAGAACAATGCAGTCAACAACTTAGGGACTAAAGCTGGCAAGAGAAAGTGTTACCAATTTAAAGCAACGTAAGCATTCTCCTTTGTGGTGGTCAATTGTTGCGCTTGCACTGGTGCTCTGATTAGCGCAACAATATAGCCTGTTATTCAATGCTGCAGGTTCTTTGAAAGAATCGACACTATTTGGGAGCATATCATTTGTTGTTTCTGCAATAACAGATACTTCAGCAATGCCAAGGTGCACCTGGTTAGAAGGAGCTTGACTAAGCTCGCAAGGTACAGATATACCTTCGGAGCCTGAATCCATAGGGAAAGGGGCAATTTCATGCGTTTCAGTCTCAAGAAGTTCCTCTTGAATTTCTGGGTTTGCTTTTGCATGATTAAACGGATCATCGGGATTCCTGCAAGTATGATCATTCAGCATAGGGACCTCATCGTTTGGCCTTGGTGGACTCGGAACATTATTCTCATTTTCCTTGTGATTCCCAAGTCTGTTCTGATTGTTTAGATAGCTGCTGTGGGAGTTGAACCTCGTCTGTGCAGTAAAAAACCCCTCTTCTTCTGTTCTCCCAGAACTGAGGAAGGACGACAAGTCTTCCTCAGGCAAAGAGAGTGACCTCATTGTAGTGTTAATGAACTGCTCATTAATAACTTCTTTACACAGATCTTTACTTAGTGGCTTAGAGAGATGCGTCCTAGTTTCAGCCATATTGAAGTTTCCTTCCTTGTGATCTCTGTCACTTTCTGTATGAGCACCTCCAGCTGTTGTAGCAGATTCATGTCCGATTTTCGCGTGGAGACCATTGTGCTCACCTGCATTACCTTTCTTCTCAAAATCAACTAAAAATTTAGAAGTCAGTCCCTTCTTTGCTCTGCTTAGCTCAGTAGCATTCCTCATTTTCCTTCTCAAACCTTGAAATGGGAAGTGCGACTGTCTAACAGTCGGGATTTCATTTCTTATGCTATTGTTTGTTTGCGAAGAGGAGCAGGTTTTCTCGATGTTGCCTGCACTTTGTGGTCCAGGCCTTAAAACCACTATTGAAAAAAGCTCCTCACTGCTTCTCTTGGGAAGGAGTTTTCCCCAGCTCTTGATCTTCTTCCAGGAAAGCATACCTGTACTTTTCTCTTGAATCCCACTTGGATCAATAGTACTTTCACACTTTTGCTCTTTTTCCTGAGAGTCCCGCAATTCTTGAATGTTCTTGTCTAATACAGAGTTTGGGTCATCCAGGAGTTTAGAGATTAATTGTTTGTTGGAATTCAGCACGTGCAATGCTTCCGAGAATTGCTTAGACTTACGGCCTGTCCGATCATTACCAAAGTGGCCACCATCGACGAACTTCTGATTTACAAGTGCCTCCGCCACTTTGTTCCTATGAAGGGATTGGACATTCTTCTTCTTCAATTCTTCTTTTTTTGCCATACTGAATCCTCTACAGCCAATCTCTCCTCTGCCTCTGGGATGTACCTGATGGCAAAATAGTCCTCTGAACGTAGACTGAGAAGGTCCATCCACTAACATAGGATGGGGAAGTTTCCGTGGAGAACCTGTACTTGAATCATTTTGTCGATGCCTACGGGGTGTCTTCCCTAGGATTTTGGATGAGTGACGTGGAGTCTTGGGAAAACGTTTTTCTTCCTGTTTAGCTTCAGCATTCTCTCTCTTCAACTGAGTGCTCAGGAGCCTCTCCTTTTGCCTCGTTTTATTTGCACGTTCATCTCTGAACTTGACAACCGAAGTTGTGTAATCCTGTTCATCCTAGAAGTTACAGATTGCTGGTCAGATGGTTTGTTTCATCCAGCAAATTGTTAAAACATGAAACAAGAGACAGAAATGGAGACTATATTTACAAGAATGTTCCACCAGAAAATGTAAATGCAACCAATGGCTGAGTTTAGATTTTGAATATATGTATTCTGCTTCGTAGTAAAAAGGTTACAAATGGATCATTAGACTTAGATCAAACAAAGGGAAATAGGTCTGGCCTTTTCATGGAAATTGCGAGAATCAATGTTGTCTGAATCATGCTTCTATATTCTGAAGAATCCAAAAATTTGTGTGATCTCAATAGCAGAGGAAAAAATATATAGACTTACCACAGCAACTTGGCTCTTCTTGTTCGACATGTGAAGTGATTTAGGTCTCCCTTTCATACGTACATCATCTGCAAAGGTAAAAATCAATAAATTCTTCACTTCAAACTTATCTATTTTATATTTGGCAGTTATTTGCTTTTGTGCGTGGATGTTGGATGCTGCATTTTTAAGCATATTTAGCTAACCCTTCCACGTTGCAACTGATGAACTTTGAACTTGAAAACACATCGAAATGATAATCCTGTCCATGGTTTCTTGATAAGTGATGCGGTCCAGTTTGAATTCTTACCATGGTTGTGCCAACTACCCGAATGCCTCGCATCTGCAAGCAGCTTCCTATGTAACTGACAGGGAGAGGCTCAGGAACGTTCATCAAATCCCAAGACATGCAGCCCAACTGGTACTTCTCATGGAGCCTGGGGCTTTTCAATGATCTCTTTCCTGTAATACTTGAACTAGTGCTCTAGCTCAGAATTGCCTCTTGGCTCCTGCCATTCAGGCAATGACCCTCAGGTAAACTGTAGTACATTGACAGATTGAAAAAGAAAAACATTGGGAATGAGAGAAACCAGTTCTTTTAACTGTTCCATTACAAAAGAAAATTTAAACTCACAGCAGAATCCTCAACAAAATCTTTTTGCATAATTAGTTGATGACACAAATTCTTCTAATGCAAAACATACAGTTCAATTCCTCTGCCCTTCCCTATTCACCTTTTTGAGACTAGATGCTGTCAAATGGATTTGTCAATTTAGAGTGATTTGGTAAAGGCAAGTGCATGTTGGAAAATACTAATATATGTGACAGAAAGTTCCTGAATTTGAGTTTAAAGCTCGAATTTTTCAATGGGAAAAGAAGATTCTGAATATAAAAAAACCCCGACTAAGTTGTACAATGAGTAAAAATCAACTGTTAAGCAGGTGTGATGGTAGTGAAATGCAGTATTACTTCATCAATTAATGCTTTGAACTCTATTCTCATAGACCTCTTCATTTGCTTGGAAAGAGAAAACGCAGGGTTGTGATAAAAACCAGGAAAAGATTTCTCAAGAAAGAGAGATCAAGAAGGCATGAACTGGGTTGTAGAGAAAGCGAGAAAAGAAGTACCGGAAATGAGACTCGGAGCTCAAGCGCTTGAGAGAATGCCCAGAAAGTTCGGTCAACTCAAGATTTTTTGTGAGGTTAACTTGCAATGGCTGTCCTTGAGGATCAAAAGTTACGTGGAACCCATTAACAATTTGCCAGGAATAGAAAGAGAGAGAATAGGAAGAAGAAGAAGAAGAAGCAGAGGAAGGACGAGGAAATGTAAGGGGAAGGTGAGAGGGAAGAGAGAGAAGGTGACATGAGAACGTGAAGAAGACTTAAATAAGGCACGGGGGTGGGACTTATAATGACATTGACCCGTAAACAGGGTGACCACCACAGTTTTTGCAGACTTGGAACTCAAGCAAAGTTGTGGTCTCTCTCTCTCTCTCTCTTCTCTCTCTGTAGCTAGACAGCATCAAAGCTACAAGAGTGAAGGTGGGATCAAATGAAAAGATTACAAAATTGCAGACTGTCCTTCTCACTTGGTTCCTGCGTTTGATCCTCTTGGGGAGAGAAGCAAGAACCGAGAAAGCTGTGCACAAAGCTCTTGCGGTCACTCCTACTTCACCAATGCATCAGCATTCCCTTGGCAAGTTGGCAAGGTTTTTAATCTGATGGGACAGGAAAATTTCAGACTTTTGGGTCGCCCGTGCGTGTGCGTTTGAGGGTAATAAATCTTGGATATTTCCAGCTCTTTTTTGGGAGAACAGTTGGCCCAACTTGGCCAAATTGCCAATGTTCCCGTTTGCGTGAAGTGTTCATATCAGCCATCAGTAAGAGTCATTGAAGGATTGGAAAAGAATGGAATCGAGCATACGGCAAGGGAAAGCTATTCATTGCTTGCCTCAGAAAGTCATGTGGATGCATGATGGGTGTATACGGATTAGCTTGAATTATAAGGTTAAAAAACTTTACCGTAATCATACGTCACATGGGAATCATATCTACATTTTTAAAGTTGGTGGAGCTCATTAATCGTTCGATATATGTCAATAATATTTGGCAAGCAGTTGTGTCCAAAGATTTTGGCGTGATTTCACATTTTTTTCCTTATCTTGGGGAAAACCTGATTTTTTTTCAAACATTTTTTTTCCAAACATTTGACGAGTAGTTGTGTCCAAAATTTTTCTTTTCCTGTATTGGAAGAATAAAACCGTATTTGGAAAATTTTCAACAACATATTCTCATATGTGCATTTTTGCTCATTTAGTATTAATGAATCTTTTTACTCAAAAAAATCTCTTTTTCTCTTTTCCTTTTTGCCAACTAAAAACGAGTTAAAAACAAAGTATTGAACTGAATACTCATCTTAACGTCAATCCATTCATATAAATATAATTTAATTAGCACATCAATTTGCACTAGGACCCATCATCATCTGAAAACTCCTCTTGGGATTTTTACATCATAAGATTGGATGGTGCCACATCGCTAAGACTATACTAAAATAAGCCAAAATGACCAATCAAATACGACACATCATTTAACAAACATGTTTCAACAAGAAGTTTGGTTGTTTTTATCATTATAATCGCATCGAATTATGCATGGATCATCACAAATTGAGCTGCCATGAATGTTGTCGAGGAGTCCTCTTAAGCAAACACACAAATGATCCCACCGAACCCTGTCTGCAACTGTTTGTATTAACTGCGGCTGACATCTAAAACTTTCGATGCCGTGCAGTGTGGGGGTTTGAAACATTCAATTCCGTAAGCGACTTTCGATTTTATACTTAAACTATTCGAGGATGTCTCCTTGTCCACATTGCAGCCATCAATCAGGCCACGAATGCTCATCCTCTGATGGATATAGAGAGCGTACTAAAACTTGATTAGCAGTTTAACTAACATCAAAATGACTTTTCCCCGGAAGAAGACACCGGAGAGAAACCGCTCTTCGCGCATCAGCGAAAGCTTCATGTGATTGACCGCGCATGCCGGCTCGATAATCATGTTAAACACATGCATCCACGGAAACTTTTGCCTTGATTTTGTACTTACACGTACTGAGTCTCCGTGCAGTGCGAGATCTCGCTTGTTTTCTTCCACCTGTTCTCTGCCGGATCAAGAACTGCCAAACCAGAAGTGAAATTCTGGCTCATCCGACCACATCGTATCGGAAACATGCCCCTGTGACCCGAGTTTTGTATTATTAGATGACGAATTTGCTGTCTGAATTCACCTCGCCAGTATGTCAAACAGGAACTCGGAACGAACAAAATTAGTTTCGATTTAATGAGGACCTATTCCACGAGCCGCAGACCCAAGATGTAACACATGTGTACTGAAGCATCGAGGTACAACATCGGCATCTGAAACTCGGACAGACCCGCGTTCGGCCACGAATCCCCTCTTCCTCGCTGTTCTAACCTTGACCACTGAACGCGAGCTAAACATCTTAATAGGTCTTCGCCGCCTTGAATGCGAAGTCGTTTTCTGCGACCGAATTGTGGAATTTTTAATCATGGCCGTCGCATCGCTTTTCCTTCAGGCTCGTTCTTTCTCGGCCTTCGATCGGACACGTTCAGCTCTTCTTAGGCCCTAAACTTGATTCCGCGACATCATCGCTTGGAATTCAAAGCTAGCGTTGGGAAAATCTCTTTGACGTATGTGAACCAGAAGTCTATCCTCTCTCTCTCTCTCTCTCTCTCTCTCTCACTTTCGCCATTTCTTTTTTGGTCTGCTGTCTGTCCTTTCGTAAGAGAAGTGAATTGATGGGAAGTTCGGTCGGGCGAGCACGAAAACTAAGAGAACAAAGAAGAATAAAAAGGAGAATATTCAAGGAAAAATACTCATCGGATTGATCCTTGACTATTTCTCCTCCTGATTAAAAGATTTGATCATCAAATGTTGTCCGCTTATAGTATTATTACCATGAGAAGGACTCGGAATTTAATACTGAACACGACATGAGCATCTTCACTTTCGTGTGAATTGAGTCTTTTGAGAAGAGGAAACATTGAAGCCAATTCGTGCTTCAATGCCGTGTTATGTATGACCTTGAAAACCTCTAAAAAAATGCTATAAGTTGGGTGGAAATTATCAAAGAGTCATGGATTTATTGCATGTGTCTTAAACCTCTCAATTTGGCCAATTTAGTCTTAAATCTTTTGATGGCCAATTATGGCCAAAAATCAATGATGCGTATGCTAGCCATCTTAAGTGCACCGATGGCATCGGTGTGGAAAACTTTTGTAATTTTTTAATATTTTTGCTCATTAGTTTCCTTCTTCTTTTTTGCCCCTTTCTTTCTTTTCCTTTTTCCTTTTTTTCTTTTTCTCTTATTTCCCTATGCCAATCCGCAGCCTGGGTAGTGGCCAACAAAGGTCATTGGCCATAGGCAAGGGCCAGAACATATGGCCTAGATTTGACAAAGGCATTGTGGTCCTCGTTGACCTCATTTGAAAAATTTAAAAAAAAAAAAAATTGAAAAAGACATTTACAAATTACAAAAAAAAAAAAATGTTTAGGTCACTATCCACTACCATGCCGCCTAAGATGGTTGACATTTATATTAACGATTTCCAATCAAACTCAATCGAAATAATTAAATTGGGTTTTCAAGAACATACCTAACAGTAACACGGTATCTAAGCACAAGTCGATTTCAATGTTTCTTCTTCTTGAAAGACCCAATTTACACGAAATGAAAGATGCTCACATCAAGTTTAGTATTAAATTAAAGATGTTCGCATCAAGTTTAGTATTAAATTCCGAGTCCTTTTCATGGTGATAAATACTAGAAGCGGATAACACTGGATGATCAAATCTATTTACGGAATTATTATAATCAGGAGGAGAATCAGTTGGGAGGATAAGGGAAGTTGAAGGATGCGGGATGGGCTTCCCATGTATGGACCCTCTGTTGTCTAAAAATCATGTTGGACCAGATCAAATTGCCAACTCCTGAAAGATCACATCAGAATTTCTTCTGGGCCCAAGATCAGATCAGAAGTTAAAACTCGTTGCTTTGGACCGCAATAGGTTGCCTTTGTTTTGGAAAAATTCTAAACAATGACCTAAAAGTACCCTCATGTTCTCATGTAATAATCTGAAATGGTTATTATTGTTTCAAATAAAGGTCTAAACTCACTGGCTAGCAAATTACTCCGGCCAATGAAGGGTGTTTTCGTCCAAACACAATTCTAATTTTAATTAAAATTGAATAAAAAAACTTTAAAAAAATACAGGAGGGAGGGTTGGGGCTAGCCCTCCCACCTATTTTTATAAATATTATTTGTGTTTTCTTTTTTTTTTTAATTTTTAATTTTTTTTTTTTAAGTTTTTTCAAAGAAAAAAATAGAAAAACGAAAGAAAATTAAAAAAATAGAATAACGGAAATGCCCTTGATCAGCTGGTAAGGTCATACCCTTCTTTGAGACTAACATGGCACTTCAGATCTTTATATAGATAAGATTCATTTTAGGTCCTTATTTGAAAAAACGATAGACACTTTAGATCCTTATTTTGAATTTTCCAAATTGTTATGAATTGGTTTTTTATTTTTTTTGGATTAAACAAAGACCCTAGGTCCAGAATGAGGCGACGAAAGTACGAGTGATCAATAATACCTAAGTTGATCCGATTCTCATGCACATCCCCATGCAAAAGGAAAGGAACTAGCCAGACACTTACCAATTCTCGTAATTTGCTCCATTCTTCATTGCAAAACTCACCCTAATTAGGTTTCTTTAGAGAGAAAAGGAATGCTTATAGAAACTAATTTATAAACGAAGTTGAATTCTCTTCTCTTCACGTGAAAATCATTGACTCGACTCGTTAATGAGAATATTATTTATCAATGTGGAAGTAACTCTCTCCAAAGAAATAGCTCTCTTGAACACAATTTCAAAAGGAAAATTCATTAATTCGAGAGAAATTAGTTCCCCAAAATTGTCCACAGGATAAAATAAAAGCAGGACACTAAAAACGACGGTGAAAAACATATCGTCCCCAGTTCGGGGACATGACATGCTTTGCCCGAGCATCAAAATGTCGATTCCCCTCGCGGAACAAATGTTGCATTAGCTTTACCTATCGAAAATCCCGGGCACCGACCCGACCCGCTATCGTTAGTGAGTCCCGCCATGGGGCGGGTCGTCGGGAGGAGAATGGTCGGTGAAAGAAATAGCAACCGCCCGCCTGCATGACATGCGTTGGCATGGCTTGCACGATAGCGTGCATTAGGTCATCAATTTGTACTTGTATAAAAAAAAAAAAGGGGGTATATATGTGGCGTTGAGCTTGATATGGACGGTCCGTGCGGACATCACAAGGCTGGAAAATCAATAATGGCATCGTCACAGCTGCATATAATCCTCGTGGGCAATGATCACGGATTGCATTAGGTACGTGACATATAATTCTTTTCTTGTTCTTCTTAAAAATGCTATAATAATTTATGCTGAAGTCAAACAATTATTAGAGACCCTTCTAGGGTGTGCAAATACGAGCATTTTCTTTTCTTTTTTTTTTGATTTTTTCTTATGGTGGTGCGAAAAATGAGGACCGCTGGAATAAGACAAGATAATAATACGCCCCCCAACGCAGATCATTCGGATCAATCATGTGTTCCGCAATATTCCTTTTTTGTACAAAAGAATATGTTATGTATGCTTCGTGGCGTGCGAACCGTATGGAATCACGTCCGGTTCATCTGAAATATTAAACTTATGAATGAAGACAATGATGTCGCATTGTCATCCCGCTTTGGCATCACTAACCCGATTTTCAATTTAAGTAATTGAAGCGTCGTGGAATCTTAAAATTACTTTAAATAAGAGAGGACATGATGTGCTTCTGAAATTCAAAATAGGCATGCTTTGTACCAACATATATTCCCAGGAATATGATATGCTTTTGAATTGAATCATAAATATAGTTTGAGTTTTTTGTCCGGTGAAAAGGATACACCCGATACTCTAAATAATCCTCAACTTTAGGTTCGGTCCAAATTTTACCCTAAACTTTTTTTATCCCATAAAAAATTCACAACTTTAGATTTAATCCCAATTCTATCATGAATTTTTTTATAAAAAAAATTATCAACTTTTACTTGAGTCACGCACCGTTCTATTGATCCTTTGTTTAAAAAACTTCTTGAGCACAAGCTATTCAAGCGTCTTGAATTGAGTATCTCGAGTGTCAACTCTCCGACTGTGTTCCATCCTGAGTTGGGAGACTGAAAACTAAGCACAAAATCAAACATCCTTGAGTGAGATGGAAATAAAACTCTTTAAAGAGTAAGAATAATTGAAAAAAAAAAATCAACCCTAAGTACTCAATTATTACCCAAATTTCAAATCGTTCTGTTGGGTCTGAAATTTGGAAAAACATATTAGACCAATAATGTGAAAATGCCACCTTAATTTAAGGGCGAATTTGAGCAAAGGATTAACAGAGATAAATATGGGCCTCGAGTAAAAATTAATGGTTTTTTTTATGAGACAAAAGAAAAAATTATTAAAGGTTTTTTATGAAACGAAAGAAAATTAGGATAGAATTGAGATTAGAGTTGTTTAGAGTAAACTTGAGAAAGGACCAATAATTTGAGAATGTTTTTATAATATAAAAAATTTAAGATAAAATTGAGACTTAGGGCTTGTTTGATAACCGATCAAATAGTACCTGATTGTATTCTTTTATTTATTGGAACAAAAATAAAAGGAATATAAATTCATTTGGTAACTTTTTTGTTTCTAGGGTTAGATTTGAAATAGAATTAAGTAAAAAAAAATCTTTTTTATTTCCTAACAATTTTAATCAAGCCCATTTTCTTTTTCTTTTTTCTCTTTTATTTTCTTTCTTTTCCTTTTCTTCTTTTTTTCCTTTTGCCGATGGCCTCGCTAGGCTACCGTGGCTGGGCATCGCCAACAACCTCACCTAGCCAAGGCTTAGCTAAGCCTCATCCAGCCACTACCAAGGCTCAACTTCGTTAGGCCACACGAGGTCGATGTTACCTTGCGATCTCATGGTGCCCCAACAAGGCTCGGTCTCACCAAGGGCTAGCGATGCTCCAACAAGGCTCCTAGGGGAAGAAGGAGAAGAATAAAATGAAAAAAGAAAAGAAAAAAGTAATATTTTGTTTTTAAATCAAAAGAAATTATAATTCATAAAAGAATTTGTGCCTCTTATCAAACATATTTTTATTTCGAAAATAGAAATTTTAAATAGTTATAAATATTTTCAAATACTCAAAAATTCATTTAAAAAATAGAACGAAAAATTATTTTTGAAAATAAAATAGTTACCAAACATATATTTAGAATTAGTGCTCGTGTGTTTTGGGGTATCAGGTCGAATAAGTATCTAAGTCAAAGCTGAAGAAGCTTTCAGAAATTTAACATCAACATCGATGCCACGTGTCCTCGTGGAAAACCGTCTCCGGGGGTTAGATTATCTACTGTTGCTGTGTAAGATAGCTTCAGTAGAATTCTCGCGAGGCCGGTGGTTCCGACGGCTGTGATGTGACGACACTGAGGAGAAATGCCGAGAAAAAGAAGAGAAACAGCAACCCCCTTGACATCACGTGGCGCCACGTGGTGGAAGGCTAGTGGTTCGGACGGTGGCCGCGAATGTGATTTTTCGGACTTTTTTCCTCCTTTTTGGGTCCGCGACCTCGACGGTCGATGATGCTCCACGAAATAAATTTATCAAATAGCTCATCATTTATTTTATTTATTTTCCTTTCCTTTTCGATTTTTACCCTCTTTTTTTCGTAATGTCGTTTTCCATGTCGCGAACGGCTGGCATAGGGCCCCATGCCGAAGGGGGTGAGGCATGTGAGTGGGGCGTATCGTATAAGGGTGAGTTGTCTTCCCCATCTTTTCTCTCTCCTTCCTTTTTCTGACAAGAGAAAGATTGCGATGCCACCTTGACGTGTTTGGTGATCTTGTCAGGTAAGCACAATTATTATTAACGACTCGAATTATGAAGTCAAAGTGCGATCTTCATTTAAGCTCAGTTTTTGCAACGAAATAATGATATAAATAGTCACTTAACTTTAATTTAATATATAAAATGACTCCCAAATTTTTAATTTATTTAATATGATATGTAAATTTTAGTGTGATACTTAATGCGAATTGAATGTTTTCATATAATCAAAAAACTAATTTAAACATTTACTAAGAATTTATGAGTTACGTCGAACTTTTGAAAGTTCAGATACCATATTTTTACCTTTTGTAGTGAAAAAATGGGCTCGAAAAATAATTATAACATTTTTTTACTGACTTTTATACACAAAAATCAGATGAGCATAATTGAAAAAATCAGAACATTTTCGAGATCTGGTCCTGAATTTATACACGAAACCTTGGGGTGAAGTCCCCATTCCTGACAGAGTCGAGAACATAATTGTGCCTGGAAAGTCGAGATACTGGCCTATCGGGATGACGTACTGCGACGACGTGCATCACGGGCGGATTTTATAACGCAAAGAATCGAATTTCCATTCGAAATGGTTTTTCTTCTACGCAACTCGAATGAAAGAGCCCCACGTGAACTTGCGTTGTCATGTCCTAAAAGCGGGGAAAGAGCCCCGCTCGAGGAACTCGTTTTACCTGAAAACTCGGAAAAATCCTCGAGTGGAAATTCGGACCCGGTTTCGAGCGACAAGTGTCCCCGGTCCCGCAGCAGGCGAGGGACAAAGCTGTAAATTCACAGTACCGCGATCTTTGCCGAGCCGTTGCACGTGCCGCCGATTTCTTCGACCCTCGAGTCCCGTCGCTTTCCATCGGATCGAACGGTCGAAAGGAAGGGTCGGTTTCCGCTGGGCCGTTGGATCCTGGCGGTACCGACGTCCCATTATCTGTCCTCTTTCTCCTCCTTTTGTTATTTTCTTTTCTATTTTTCTTCTTCGGGTTCCATTTTTTGTGGCTGTGATTCTGTTACCGTTGGCGGAAGCCCATTACACTGAAAAAAACACGTGTGATTTCGATGGAAACTCTCGACGCATCGGGACCTCTGCCTCGCGCGCGGGAATCTGGACCGTTGGATCTCGTGCTTCTTACGTGAGCTCGTTGGTCTCTCGGATCGACCGTCTGTACGTGTCCGAAATTTCATTAAATGGAACATCGTCCTTGGTAAGTGTTGAAGATCATATTTAGATTCGTGTCCGTAGAATATTGTTCAGTTTTCGCGACATGTCCCCTTGACGAGACACGGGAGAATCATCTCGATCGATGACGGTGGAGCCGAAAACGATGGTTTGAAAAAAAAATAATAAAAAAAGACGCGCCGGCCATTTCTATTTGCTCGTCGTTAAAGCTTTTCGTGAGTGCGATTTTCTCTATCGCAATGGTCGGATTTACGTGTGAGGGAAGTAACACGGGGGAGGTAATGAGAGTTAAAAAACCAAGGAAATGGATATGATGTGGATGGGGTTAGTATTCCAATTGAGTTAAAATATTTTAATTGACGTAATGAGAATTATTCTTCTATTTGGATTAAATCTAACGACATTCGGATAATCTTGTTCAACCGGCCCGCGTAAATACGCATTGACACTAAGTATGATATTAATTTTACTTCCATTTATGTTGCAAGTATACAAAAATAAAAAAGGGTTAATACCCTAAAAAAACCCAAAACTAGTACATATGTGACAAATTTACCAAAAACTAGTTTTTTGACCATGAAAAACCCCAAACCGATATATCCTATGACAAATTTATCCCGACTAACCATAAAAAATCATAAACTGGTACATTTATGACAAATTTACCCCAAACTAATTTATTCGACCGCAAAAAACCTCAAACTAGTAAATTTGTGACAAATATACCCTCCGCTAATTTAATAATTTGACTGTAAAATTTAACAAAAATTAACAGAGGGTAAATTTGTCACAAATGTACTAGTTTTGGGTAAATTTGTCAAAGATATACCGGTATGGGGTTTTTGGAGGTCAAAAAAATAATTTTGAGTAAATTTGTCACAAATGTACCGGTTTAGGGTTTTTTAAAGATATTAACTCTAGAAAAAAAAACATATACAAGACTTTGGAAATGTTTAAGGAAATTAAATTCAAGAGATAAATAAAAGAAATGTTGACCATGTATATATATTACCAAATAACGGGACAGGCGAAGTCATGTCTTATATGCTAGAACTTAATAATGCAATGGAAATTTAAACAACACGATAAAAAAATTAAAAATTAAATATAAAGCAATGAAATCTGAAAAGAAAAAGTTAAAATAAGACACATTATATAATAGTGGAACAATCTATTAAAGGAGAAAAAAGAAATAAAAAATGGGCAGTAGGTAAAAATAAACAAAAGGGTCATTTGGCTTCCCTGCTCTCACTACTCTTCTCCATCTAATAACAGCTTGAACAAACCTTCTACTGGCACCATCATTTCCTTGTACCACGCCCTCGTGTTTCAGAGGGGAAGGCATCGCGAGGATCAAGTGAGGCTGCCCTCTCCCGTAGAAAGAGTGGCCGGGACATGTGTCGGATCCTTGGGAGGGGGCGTAAGGGGTCACTCTCCCCAGGGAGGTTCTCCCTCTGTTTCCCCTCATGAGCCTTTTAAAGACCTGCCGACCAAAATGGATATGTGTATTTCATGGTGGTGCCGCACAAATCACGGGTTTCAATCACATTGCACAAAACACTATAAAAGAGCAAAAGACTGAAGCTTGAAAAGTATTTGTTTTGGACGGATACATCACAACAGTCCCGATTCAACCCGACATAGACCAAAACCAATTGGTTAAATGCAGGTTCTTAGATGAAGCAAGTAGATTCACGGCTAAAAACCATATGAACTAGTTAAGGCCGGTTCTTTATCGGATTAACTCTCTAAACGCTTTGATAGAATCGGTTTTTAATTGGTGTTAATCTTATTTAATTATATATATGTAGAAGTTGCAACAACAACAAATTTGATATTGGATGGCTCAAAAAACCTTGAAGGGCTTCAACCATTTTGCCAAAAGAAGCTAATACATTAATAATATCAATAATAAATTCAATCTATCTTCAAAAATGAAAAAAAAAAAATTCCCAAGTTTAACTTTGGAATCGACTTGTTTGATTTCAAGCTGGTCTCGAAGAGTCCCAATGCAATTCATAATTTGAAAAATCAGAACTAATCCTAACTAAATAGGTTTTAGGTTCTCGACGAAGGAGCTAATCTAGTTCGTAATCGATCACCCTACTTATGTCAATGACACATGCATACTCCCATCCTTTTTGTGATGAAAGGAAACAAACACAAACATAAAAATAGATCAATGATTGTCCCCATCTTGTTTCCTACAAATGAAAGAAACATTTGTGACCGTAGTGAGCAAACGGCTACTTTTCAAATTTCACCACCCTTCCAAAATGATTGACCTAAAACGCACTTCTTGACTTGAGCTTGAAGAAATTCACAAAAGGAAAGCAAATCACCACCTTGATTGGGAAACCCACCATCCAGTCACATTGCTCAACCTGTCATCCATCCACAAGAAAACAAGCATCCTCGTCCCATTTCAATCATTCTGATTTTGATAACCATGGATGCACCACCCCACATGGCCCAAACTACCAAATTCCATGGATGATTCAAGGAGCTTCCGAATAAATAGCACCTTCTGCACAAAAGCAAATAAGCCGAAAAGAGCACATGACACTGTAGAGGATAAGAACAAAAGCCAGCAGGACCAGGCCAACCAAACCTGTCCACATCCCCTTGCCCTTTCCAGAACAATCCCTCATCAATCTGTCATCAAAACCACATTTGAAAACCAAGGAACGTGCTAGAAACATTATGACAATTAGGTTGATTCAGTTTGATATTTGGAGGCCCTAATCTCGAACTTAGTAGCCAAGCCAAATGACCCACCTTTTCTTTCAGGCCACCAGTGACTTCCACACAATTCAACAGCAGAGAATTCAGACAGTTTAGAAATTCAAGATGCGGAAAAAATTCAACTTGAGCAGGATAAACACATGTTAAGAAATATTACCAGTCAATAAGTTCTTTTTTACAGTTAGAATTAGTTAGAATTAGTTCACTTCATGCTTACGTGGGGATGGATTTTCGAACGTCTTTTGAGAATAACTGAGCATCCGCAAGTGAAAATCTCAGTGGCAGCATCCGCAACGGGGTAAATAATTCAGAAAAGAACCGCAAGAAGGAACAGAAGTGCCCACAGAAAAACTAAGCCAAGCTTATCCTCATCAAGAAAACAATTTCAGCCAAAAGAAAAACGAAAAAAACAAAAGAAGAAAAAGAATTGTTGTCCCCACTCGCCACAGTCTGTTGGGCGCAGAGAAAAGAAATGGAGCTCGGCCTTCTATAAAAGGACCTTTCATCATCTTCTCTGCCACCACGCTATCTTTATTCACATAGAGAGAGAGAGAGCTCAGTTCACGAAACAGAGAAAACAGAGCAGAGAACAGAGCACAGAAGGAGAAGGAAAATGGAGGGCAAAGAAGAGGACGTGAGAGTGGGAGCCAACAAGTTCCCGGAGAGGCAGCCCATCGGGACGTCCGCGCAGACGGACAAGGACTACAAGGAGCCACCCCCGGCGCCGTTGTTCGAGCCAGGGGAGCTCGGGTCATGGTCCTTCTACAGGGCTGGGATTGCGGAGTTCATGGCCACTTTCTTGTTCCTCTACATCACCATCCTCACCGTCATGGGCTTCGCCAACAACCCCAACAAGTGCGCGACCGTGGGAGTCCAGGGCATTGCCTGGGCCTTTGGGGGCATGATCTTCGCCCTTGTCTACTGCACCGCCGGTATCTCCGGTGAGTCAGGAGTGTGTGTTGGAGTGAGCTTGCTGGGTTTACTTTACTCACTGCTTCTGTGTCTCTGTTTCGTTTTCTCTTGCTTGGAGATGTTTAGGATTTGTACGGGAGAGAGTGGGAAGGCAAAAAGGAAAGAACTTTGCCAGATGTCTTTCTTGGAACTTTACAGTTACATGCACGGTTTCGTTTCTGTCGTCCTGGGTGTTAGTTTAGACTTGTTTTTCCTTCAGAAGATGCGATTTTCGCCATTTTTGTCTCGCTGTTTCTTCTTGCTAGAGGCCCTTTTGTTTTCCTGCTTCCTGCAGCTGGAATTTGTGGAAGTACTTTAGGTATAAGTCTTTCTAAAAATTTGCGTAGTAATTTTGGGGGATGATTTCGTGCAAAGATCACTTGCTATATGAGGTGTAACTATCACTTATAATAACATAGATGGCTCTTACAGGTTATATCTTTATATCCCTACTCGAGTGGCTTTAAGGAGTAAAAAGAAGTTTCTTTTTCTTTGCCATGTTTTAACTAAAATGGCTCATCTCCTCATGGACTTGACCCCATCTCCCTTCCCATGACTGATGGGTGCGTTCTGGTTTCTCGAACTTCAGGTGGACACATCAACCCAGCAGTGTCCTTTGGGCTTTTCCTGGCCAGGAAGCTGTCCCTGACCAGGGCAGTGTTCTACATGGTCATGCAGTGCCTCGGGGCCATCTGTGGTGCTGGGGTGGTGAAGGGCTTCATGGGCCACAAGCGGTATGAGCTTCTGAATGGTGGCGCCAACTTTGTGCACCATGGCTACACCAAGGGTGATGGCCTCGGTGCTGAAATTGTGGGCACTTTTGTCCTGGTCTACACTGTGTTCTCTGCCACTGATGCCAAGAGGAATGCCAGAGACTCTCATGTCCCTGTATGTGCACGCTCTGTCCTCTTACTCCTCTTGGTGTTCTTGATGTTTCTGGTGTTTTCTTTTTTTGCTACTTTCTTTTTGTGCAATTCACTTTTAATCCTTTTGTTCACGAATTGTTATAATTTAGTGGGATGCTTAGCTTTGTTGCTTGTGGTTTGATCTATGAAAGGGGGTAAAAAGAGTTTACACAATTTTGGACCATGGATATTTGCTATCCAAGGGCAATTAAAATTGATGAATTGTGAGGAGGAAAATTCTTAGGGAATCAAGAAGTGGTTAAGAAGAAATATAGATCATTGGGGTAGCCATTGAATGAAAATTTTATTGTTATCTTGAGGTAAGCATGTTTGGCATAATCTGAGTGCTGTGGTTTGTTGAGCTGGAAGCATCATTCCACATTCATGAACTAAAGTTGGTGGCATAAGGGAAGCTATGGATGATGGAATTGTTTGACTTTAATGTTGTGCCTTTTTCTAAAGACTTCTGGATTTAGATCAGATAGGGCTTGTATCATCATGCACGTTCAGGAATTTGGAAAAAGTAGCATTCTCATAGTACCAAAAAGTAGTAGTAACTATACCGCTCATTTATGATGCAAGAATACTCCTAATTTGGTTTGAATACCAACATCTGAAGTAAACATCACTGAAAAAACAGATGGCTTGCAAATAATGTTTAGCATCATGTGAAATTAATCTGCTCATTCCAAACCAATGGCATGAAAAGACAAATCCCTGTTGTGGTGTACTTGAAAGATATTAATTAAATTTTAGGTTGATCTCATTATTCTTTCGGGCATTCATATTGCAGATCTTGGCTCCTCTTCCAATTGGGTTTGCTGTGTTCTTGGTTCACTTGGCCACAATCCCCATCACTGGAACCGGTATTAACCCAGCAAGGAGTCTCGGAGCCGCCATCATCTTCGACAAGGACCTTGCCTGGGACGACCACGTAAGCTCCTTATTTTTATTTTTGAAAAAGAAAACATAATTTTCTTGATTGATAATCAAAACTGATTCTGAAATGAATTTGGGTTTTATCAGTGGATCTTCTGGGTTGGACCATTCATTGGAGCTGCCCTAGCTGCTGTCTACCACCAGATCATCATCAGAGCAATTCCCTTCAAGGCCAGGGCTTGAAGTTCCATTTGCATCTTTTGCTTCTCTCCTTTCACTTGAGGCTTTGTTTTTTCTCCCTAAGGGTTGGACTTTTTTCCATCTTTATGATGTAAATTATCGACTTACGATGGTACTTCGAGTTTGTGAATGCTTCCTTATGAAATGGACTATCCTTTTCTTTTTCCTACCTTCCCAAGCTTTCAAGATTCAGGCGATCTTCTTTCTTTTTTAAGTTTCGTACCGTCGTAGTGATTAAAAGTTGCCTGCGGAAACCGAAACCACTTAAAAAGTCCTGCCTCATAACACAAGCAGCTAAGATTACAAATCAAGACGGTATGAACCTCGACTCAGACAAAAGCCTCTGTCTTGTCATATTAGTTCTTTATTACAAACAAAATGCTTGGAAATGGCCAGATTGGAGTTGACAAGATGAATGAAGTAAGAAAGAATCTGAATCTTGAGATATTATTCTTGTTAATGAATGGACTGCAACTGCGAAGACGGCTAGGCACTTGCTGTTTGCAAACCTAAGCACCTAACGTGAGAAGACAGCTTTGCTTTCAATCAGACTAAAAAAAGGAAACAAAGGATGGCGATGCACGAATTCAACCGCAAAACCGAAACAAGGGAGAAATCAAAGGATTTGGAGGGTGGGGACTCTACTTTGAGTACCGAAAACGTGAAATACGCAGGCACAGCTGCACAAGGATGGTCCTAACCTAAAGTCGAGCTTAAGCTGTACCTAAAGTTGGGCAGCTCTTTTAATGCACACTGCTTTAACATCCCACATGCAGGAACACCTAACATTCGTGGCAGATGGATCGTTCAAATTCAACGATCTCTTGGAGACGTTTTCCTTCTCACGGCAACACGTACACCACAGATATCATTCCATTCCCACTCCATTTGACCTGTATCGGCATGGATCTCCTACTGCCGCCTGAGAAAAAGAACATGAATTTCTTTCTAATTTCTCCACTACATGTAAAAGCTTTATTCGCGACTTCGTAGATAAGACAAAAACAATACAAGACCATGTCAGTAAAAGTTGTCACCATGATAGAGCTGGCAACATGCCTATCAAACAAATTTATAATTGCTTTTGGCATCAAGTAAAGAGATTTCAAGAGTATCATCACATTGCATTGCTTCTTTCACTGGAGCAACAGCATATGCAGAACAAGAACACGAGAACGTATAACTGGTAGGATCCACCGCCATAAATCTCCGGAGGATTGCATCAGCATTCGAAATCGAATAAAAAATGGGAAGCAATGAACAAACATTTTACACTAGATACGAAGCTTGACAGATGGACGAAGTATTGCACTATCAAAGCTGAACAAGTAGGCGGAAATCACGGCCAAGATGTAATCCTAGCCTCTTCTCTCTACTTCATTTGAAGAACGAAAATCTAACTCGATCAAAGAACTGATATTCGCGATGAATGGGTTTCGTCAAACAGGATGTCTTCACATTCCACTAAATCCTCTCTGACTTCTCATTAGTTCTTCATTACTAACAAAATGCTAGGAAAAGGACAGAATGGAGTTAACAAGACAAATGAGGTAAGAATCTGAACCTCTGCAATATTCATCTTCTTGCTCATGAATACCCATATTAAATCTCAACTTAAGAACATGAACTGCAACTGCAAATGAGAGGAAACAGGTATCTTAATTCTGCATCTCGTTCTTCTACATTTTCTTGCTTGGGGAAGAATAAACATAAATATTTACAAAAGAATCAGTTACATTGCATTTTACAACACAATGCTATTCGCAGATCATGCCCATAATCTACTACTCCCCATTAATTTTTGGGATCAAAATCCTCTTACTGAACTCTGCCAAACCTCAATAGACTGCTGATCCTTCCTGGTGACAAACATCTTGTTCCCTCCAAAAGCCAAGTTGGTTATCTTAGCTCCTCCCATATCTTTCATTCTTCCCATTAAGTTCTTCCTGAATATCCTCTCTCCTAAACCGTCGTTGCTTTTCTTCTGAGAGCTGATCAACACCTCCGACCACAACTCTATATCGCCCTTTTTAGTACAAAAGACCTGATTCCCATGACTCTCGATTTTACACCCAACTCCTTCCTTCCTTCCATTTAGCATTTTTCTCCTATCTCCAAGACAAACCCAAGACTTGTCATCATCCAAGTTCCTCAAATCCATATAAAACACCTCGCCTGAATTCACACCAATTTTAAACATGGCAGATAGGTTATCCGAGACCGCAACATCGGAAAAGCAGTCAACTTTATCCTTCACCTCCCACACTATGCTCCCCGTCCTTACATCCCAAAATCTGATATTGCCCGAAACACCCGATGGTCCACTATGAGACCCAGATGTCATCAAAAGATTATAACTTGGAATCCACTTCAATTTCGTTGCCGGGATAGCTGAATCAAGATCAGCACCGAAAATCTCATTATGACCAATCTCTGTGACTGGGCTTAAGCTCTGCAAGTCATAGACCAAGATCGAATTCGAGTTCCTCCGACCAGATTCAAAGCTAACAAATAAGTGCTCACCCGACGAACCAATCGCTTGCACAGTCGAACCAGACCTAGTCACATTCTCCCAATTCAAAGTCTCCCTAACAGACCCATTCTCAAGATCAAGTATTTGCAAACCCGAAAAGTCGGTGGCCCCGGCTGCGGCCACGGCCGGCGAGATGGGCAGCAGCGAGTCAACGGCGGTGAATTGAGTCAGAATGGTCTTCTTCCTCCCCAGGCACCAATCGAAAGATGTGATTTTGCTCCCGTGCGCGACGTGGAGGGACCCGAACGGCGTGGCGGCGATCGCCGACGGCGCGTCGCGGCCGTTCAGCGGCAAGACCAGCGATTTCTCGAGGTTAAAGGCGTCGAACTGAGACGGGTTCGACACGAAGTTGACCAAAAGGGACTCGACCCCATAGAACTGGGATTCCGAGATCACGTCCTGAAGATCAAAGGCCTTAGCTTTCGATGGCAGGTTGCCGGTCCTGAGGAGGGACAGGATGACGGAGAACAATTCAGGGTCCCTGTCGACGAAATGCTCGCCGAGGTGCGCCAATTGCGACTTGGCGGCGGCGGAGAGGATCGATTTGGGGCCGGCGAGGGCGAGGGTCTGCTTGGTGGTCTGGAAGATCTGGCCGCCCACGTTGATGGTCACCACGTTGGAGTCCTTCTTCGCCGGATGCAACCCGTTCGACGGCGTGGAGCAAGAGAAAGGCGGCATCTTTACCCCTGAAATTCCGACGTCCGGGGGACGCGCGGAGCTCCAACGAAGTCGATCGAGATCGAGGAAACCCTAGAGAGGAACAAGAGAGAGGAAGCGAAGCCCTGGGAACAGGGGAAGAAGATGGGGAGTAGGGAATAAATAAGAGGGAGGGGGTTCGCCCAGCAGGAGGATGCTGGTCAAGAAAAACAGGGGAGATGCAGGGGAGAAATGGGAAGGGGTAAAATGGGGTCAAACTCGAGGTTGAAGGATTCCAGAAGGTCAAACAGGGTGTCTCTGCCCAGCCCAGGAAGAAAAGGACCAGAAAAATTCATTACGTGGGACGAACGTATGGGCTCGAATCAACCTTGTCCCTTCGAGTTTTGATGAATGCTCTGTCCGACAGCTTGACCAATCTTTCCAAATTACAAAAAAAAAAAAATTGGGACATGCTTGTAGCACGCGACGAGTGTGAGCGAACACATCAGTGAATGGAATCTTATTAACAACTGCTCGGTATATTTTATTTGGGACAGTTCAATTTTCAAAGCATTGGGTGGTGTATGATACATAGGAGCTCAAATCAATCTTGTCGATTCGAGTTTTGATGAATTTTATGTCTGAAAGTTTGACCCGTCTTTTCAAACAAAAACAGTTGAAATGTGGTTGAGCATGCGACACGCGGGAGCGGATAAATTAGTGAATGAAATCTTGCTCGATATATTTTATTTGGGATATTTCGATTTTCAAAGCATCAACGATGTATAATATGAATGCAATCGGAGTTTCAGAGATGGTGAGTAATTCTTAATTACGGGCCCATTAAAAAAATTACAACAGTGAATAATATCTCAATTCTTGGACAGGACAGAGAGCGAGAGAGAGAGGGGGGAAGAAAGATTCTTTGCCAGCGACTGGCCAATGAGGGCGATCAGCTGGGTCAACTAATGGGGCTGTGAAAGCCGTCCGATTTGGACCACTGTGTTGAATAATGTTGGGTCTCTTTCCTTCCTTCCAACCTTCCTAGCAGAGCCTCTTGGTCTAAAGCATTTTGACAAAGACACGTCACTTGAGTAGTTTATTTGGGCGGCTGGTTTGGTTTGATTTACACTAAAAAAAAAACAACTTTCTGCTCCGCAAGTCTCTGCTTTTGTACTGCCCAATGACACAAAACAAATACAAGTAAACCTTATAGAGTTATCCACCTTCGAAACCACACGCATTGTTAGATCTTCTAGGACTGAATCTACCGTAGATTTGAGTGAATTTAGATGATTGACAATGTGGATCTCACTTTATCTAACGCCGAGCTCATTCAATGGATCGAGAATCAAGTCTATGCAGGAACTTCTTCTTTGTGGCCAAAACATTTTGAAAGTGATATCGGCCCGGCTGCATAATCGGACCGAGATCATGGATTCATTAGATTTCAGCAATTGCAATCTTCTTCCACATTTAGAAACCTGAATCAACCGAGCGTAGAGCTGCCCACCATATGTGAACCGGGTGATGTCCTGGAGGATACAAAGACAACCGCATAGCAGAAACGAATGCATTTGCAGAACTAAACCACCTTCACCGAGTCTCATATCTAAATCAGCAATTTAAGAGAATCGTTAGTCGCGCTTAGTCAAACATCGGGTGGCGACAAACGCTTAGATGTAGAATGGAAACTCTATTTAAACATTCTCCTGACTTTGACACCGTAGACTGCAGTCGCATCGATGATCAAGCCAGACTAATGGAGTCACCATAGATGAATGGGACGCTGCCAAGCTGCCAGGGTAAAAGTGGAAACCGGCTTGAGATTTCAAAGAAATACTCAAAACAGAGACATACCATAGCTCTCCTAAAATCTCAGGGTTCAACCCTCTTCAATCCCCTTCTAAATAGCTGTTGTCACAAGAACTTGAAAATAACCAGCATCAAAATCTCTTTATTCATACTATTTTTACACGACAATAACAGAATATGATAATGAGATAGAGCCTTGAGATGGCTGGGAAAACCACTATTTTTTTCTCTGTCTGAACTTTACAAGAGAGAGGGCAAGACTGTTCTATTCTAGTCCTAACAAAAGTTCTTGGGCGACCCTGTTTACTCAAAAACAGAGACGGGTCAAATATGCATTGGTCCTTTCTATCAAATTTCCGAATTCTTCCAACTTGAAGAAAGAAGTATATTGTTAGTTTATAGATGGTCCGTCAGACACTAAAATTCAACCACCTGAGCTTTTAGAGTTACTAAGGTCTGGGCAAGACTAAACCGACAACGAAGGGCAAAAGTAAGCGTTGATGATTAGCTGAGACCTGGCTGTATCACTGGGAAGGACCAGTTTCCATTATCCTCAACAACCGTTTCGCCTGCCCACCAAGCCGAGCCAAAGTCGGGCCTATGAGTGCCTCTCCCATCGGCATTATCGAAATTGAATTCTCTAGAAGACCCTGATGTGAGAGAACCATGCCTATGATGTTGCCATTTCTCATTGTCACCTGAGGAAACTCCCTCTTGTTCATTACTGGATGTTGCACCTGAAGTGCCCTCATTCCTGTCTCTGAGTTCAGAACAGATACCCTCTCTTTCAGCAGCTGCATTATTTGCAGAAATGATCACACTTCCTGCCGAAGCAATAAGGTCGCTGTCCCCATGTCTCACAGCCTCTGTAGGTATCTCGAATGATACTCTGCTGTTGACCGTCGGATTGCCGTTTTGGCATTTGTTGACAGATGGATGTGTCGGGACCTTGAAATCTGAAGGGTATCCATCTACATATTTGGTTCTCACAGAATCAGGAGTCAATGAACCAGAATCTCGCCTCGATCCCCATTCATGGGTGTGCAACTTATCAAGGTTCAAGAGCTTGGGAGGCTCACCGGATTGGAACTCTAGGACATTGAGACCACCAGCAAATTCACAACCAGGGAAAGGAGATGAAGTGCCCGAGCCCGAGATGCCAGAGCTGGGAGAAATCAAGTGGCCGACAGGGCTTCCAGGAGAAAACTGGTAAGACTGAAATTCATAGTTTGGGAACGGAAACCCTTGACAGGCCCCGGAGTTCCGTAGGTTGGGGTCAAGCAGCTGGGCAAACGGCACCTCTGGTGATGAGGGTGTAGTCAGATGCACAGACTCGGGAGGCGGGGTGAAGGGAGCAGTAGACGGCTCAGTTGTAAATGTTGAGAAAACAGGCGGAGATACTAACTGGGTTTCATGGGCATAAGGTCCAACAGCAAATATGGAGTTAGGTCCACTAGGGGAATACATGCTTGCTGATATGGACGTCATGGAAAACATACCAGCTGGAGATTGGGCGGCGGAAGGAGGTTCTGATTGAAGGAATGATGCTGGAGAGGAGGGCGGTGCCACAAATGGAAGGGTTATAGAAATCGGTTGCACCGGATTATGAGTAGCCAGAGCATCGCCAGTGGAACCTGTTGTCTCAGGAAGAAAAACAGCAGGCCCAATACGCTTCCGGTGCTTCTGAGACCCAAAGCACCAATACATGCTCCAAAAGGCACCCCATCTTCTCTTCTGCTTGCAAAGAACATATAGAAATGTCTTAGCAAGGAAAGACCCTCACACCTTTGGAGTAGCATATGCTTAATTATGTAAGGGGAAAAGGTCATAACAGCTCAACAAAGATATCGGCATACAAAAACTATAATTGTTGGCACTCTACAGCACGAGTGATCATGCACATATTGGTATGATAAATTGATAATCATAATCCGGACAAGCCATGCCAAAGCAGAACAGGTGCGCAGGAAAAAGGAGCGCCCTTTTGTCTGCTTAGATGCCACTGAAAGTTTTGTAATTCCTCCAACCTCACAGCCGTTTATTGCTGAAACAACGTGATAAATTCATTTTTTTCCTGAAAGGAGGTTCCATCACAGCATGTTAGGAACTTATACACTCAGCAACTTGCTCGTGCTTGAATCCATCTGCCTTACTAACATTAGAATCAAGTAACTGTCTTCTACTCACTGCTGCAGAGCAAGATATGAACATATTAAAGGCTATTCTTGGCACATATTTCCATAATTGAAGCATTAATACTAAAGACCCTTTTGGTCGAAGGCTATTTCACACATCTTCATTCTATCTTCTAACTTGACACCACAACACATGAAGAACCCTGAAACACAAACAAGTAGAGAAAAACGGCAGGAAGAAGTAAAGTACCAAGTTGAACCAAAAATGGACCATTTCCAGCCAAAAAACATATTCAGAAAAATGCAGATGCCAAGTCCAAACTCCATCCCCTATCATATCCAAAACCAAGAACCTAACAATCACAAAGAAGAACTCGCATCCAACATATTAATCTACATCAGAGCATTCATCCCGTTCAGTTTCTCGGAACTTCAAAAGATACAATCAAATCCCGATCTCTCCCTCTAAATTCAACTCTCAAGCCCCCCTGTACTTTTGAGGTAAATTTTTCTCCTTCACCTTCTTTTTTTTAATCTTTTTGATTAAATCAGAGACAAGAGAAGCAGATCAAACCTTTAGAAAACTGCCATCAAAGATCACTTTTTGATCCTCTAATGATTACTAGCAAACTTTCTAGTTTCTACCCATCTTTTGCTCAGTGCCTACTCGGAAAAGCAGCCTCGCCTACCTCGCATCGGGAACTCCCTCCACTTCGCTTTACGAGGCACGAGAAAAACGAAGGAAAAATCCTCGAGAAAAGCACAAATCCTATATGCAGAAACCTACAACCTACGCACGCCAAATCAAGCGAGCTGGACCCGGCAGAAAACTCGACCGACCCACCAAAAAAAATCATGACTTCCTCAACATCACTCCCCGATTCGACCGAAAAGATCACCAAAACGAGCTCATCAATCAGCGACGAACACAGTGAAACAGAGAGACAGACAGAAACAGAGACAGAGACAGCAGCACAGCACGTCGGTACACGAGCCCGGGTTCAAGGCAGCAGGCTCAAGCTCACCTGAGCCGCGGCCTGAGGGGGCGGTAGTTCTCGGCGGAGGCGATCGCCGTCGCGGCGGCGTGTATGGTCTCCAGCGCGTCGTTGCGGCGGTTGTTGTTGTTGTTGTTGGCGGCGGCGGCGGCGGCGGCGGCGGCGCCCCTCGCCTCCCCATTCCCGGTCCTCACGTCTCGGTCCATCGCTTCTCGATCCCGACGAGGGAACAAAGCGAAAAGCTCCTGCAAAGCTGAAACCGCGCGCGCTAGGGAGAAGAGCTTCGTCGCCGCATGCGGAAGCCGAGAAAATATTTTCTCGAGAAAATAAACCGGAAGGAAAGCACGGCTCGGAAAGTTGGGCCTACGACGACGTCTCGCACAAAATCGCGTGGAAAACGAAAACCAAGCTCCTCTAAAAACAATAATAATTATAATAATTCTTCGTAATTTTCCGGCGTCGCCATAAATATCATCGAGGAATGTAGCATAACGTTTTGGATTATTTCTCATTTATTATTTGCTAATAATAATTATATAATTATGAGTATGTATTATTTTTTGGGTGACCGAGGGACGCTTTAGAGGTCAAACACGGCAATGACGTGAGTGCCCGTCTTCTGATTTGTGGAAGACCCGGACTTTCTAGGCTTTCCGAGTTTTTAATTTTTGGAGGAAACCGAGGCGACTGATCATTTTTAATTTAAATTAATTGCGGATTAACGCGGGGCGGGTTCCCGAAAATGCCCCTGCGGACGTGCGGCATTTTCAGCCCACGTGCAAAAGTAGGAACTAGAAGAAGACCGTTCCCATGGGGATAGGTAGTCGACCGCGAGTTAGGTCGCTGCATATTAGGCCCTATCGCTCTAGCACAAAATTTCGAGGTGTGCACGTCACTCCTCCGTCGCCGGTCGCCTGATTGGGGCCGGCGAGCGTGCGATGAACTTTTGACATTAATTTTTTTTTTTCCTCCTAAGAAGCCGTCGGAATGGAAGTTTCGATCTCGTCCCCGCGTCCTATATTCTCGACTCACGATTCACGCCGCTACAGTTTGGTCAACTAAAATATATGATAAACATGCGGCCGGTGTTATGCGCGCGAGTCATGCAAGAGTCGCGGTACTAGATTGCGAAAAAAGGAGAGGAGGGGAAGGGCAGTCCGGTCATTTCACTTGCCCCGGGGGGAAGCGTGTGGTTGGGTGGGAGTTGGCATCATGATGGGTTGCGAAAGGCGTGCACGTGTGCTCATGCCCTTCTAGATTGGAACGGTTGGATGATTTTGGCTCTTTGTCTCGTCCTTTTCCCCCGGCGGTGGCCCCCACCACCCCCCCGCCCCGCCCCCGGTCCCCAAAATTCTTCATCCCCTTCTCCTCTTGATCCCACTCACTTGGCCGCCCTCGCCACCACCCCACCGGAGGTCCCGCAAGTGGGTTTGAACACGGACCGTCCGATGATTGCTCCGGACCGACTCGTCTGATTTCGAGGGGAGCTCGAGCCCGAGCCTGTCAGTTCTTGGCTCCATAAGTTTCACGAGTTTGATTCGACCTTTTGGGATATGCATCCTCATCATTCAAGCCTTTTTTTTTATTTATTGAAATTGGGCTCCACTTGAGCTCAAGCTCCTTCTAGAAATATGTTACTATTGGACCGAGTTCGATATCCCGATTTTCTAATCGAGATAGGGGTGATCGGTTCTCAAAATGGAATAAGAATGATGTTGATATCTTTCTTTTTTCTTTTCTGAGGCTAATTATAAGATTTGTTGTTTCACTTTAAAAAAAATCACAACTGATTTCAGAGTTTACGAGAGTTTATCCTCTCATTTTTCAAACACAAACCGATCATCCTTCGCTCTTACTTCTCATGGCTTGTTGAAATTCACTCCCGAAGTGCGAATATTATTGCATAGCCTAAGCTCTCATTCTTGGGTGTTCCGAATCTTTAATTAATGAAAATCTCGGTGGAGATAAAATATGATCAATTATCATTAACTTAATAATAATAATAATAAAAAGTATCAATCCAGTTTGAGCAATCAAGTGGTTTAGTTTCACACTTGAAGCCAAGAACTAGAGCAAAAATCACTAATTCCAGATATTATGAATTGGGAACATCCAAAACTAGCAAGCTCGATCCGATTCCAGTGATTGCTCTTAAATTGAGCAAGTTCGCATAGAAACTTCAGCACTTTAGAGTTACCTTAACATCGAGCACACCAGCCAGACAGAACTCGAGCTTTCCACATTGTGTCGGCTCGGCTCGGCTCGGCTCGGCTCGGCTCGCGCTAAACTCCCCAACATGTTCCATCCCTTTTTGGTAGCGCAACGCAACGCCTTTCCCTTCTTCTCTAATCCTCGTGGGATTCCCACTTATGGGATTTTTGACCAAAAGCAACCCGCTTCACTTCCACTACGCAGTTTCGCCGAAACATCTCAGTGGGATTAGGTCCTATGCTTAGCAACGAAGGGACAATTATTAATCATGGTTCAAGCCTCCGGAGCAGTGTCCGATTTTCACTTGTCAAAGACCGATGGATTCGCACGTGTGAATCCCAAGATCTTCGGGTCCACCGCGACATCGACGCTTTCACGCGCCCTCGCCGAACTCTCCTTTTCACTGCTCCGCCAGATGATCTTTCACGGAACATCGATGGTTGACCGAGGTTCGTGGAAATTTCCAGGCTCTCGTTCTCCCGTAAGAAGTACAGAAACAGCGATCGTACACGAATCACGTATTCACGACTTAATTTCCTAAGACACCATGAAATTTAGATCGAATTCGAATTTCAATTCTGCCCTATACTTTTCTTGGTCTAAAAAAGAAACGCCGACTTTGACTCTAGTCTCAGGTCTGCCTTGCGTTTAGAAATGACCACCGGTTTCTTTGAACTTATCTATGTCAAGGGGTCGTTGCTTGTTTCATAAGTGATGGTGTTAGTGGAGATGTAAGTTCTGATAATAAATCTCTAATCGAAAACTAGTAGTAATTTTTGGATGCTAGGATACATATGAGACTACAGACTCGAGATAAATAAAAATTTAGGACGGAATTGAGATTGAATTTAAAGTTTGAAGCTTCTCGAGGAATACGGAGAGGGATAAAAAATCAAATATCGAGAGAATAAATAGGACAAAAAGGATTCTTTGCAGTACGCAAAGAGAAAAATGTCCTAAAATGTCCTTTTTGTTGGCGGTCGACACTAACCCGAACCTAAGATTAGGCAAAATCCGCTGTTGCCGCATCATCCCGCACACTATTCGCAGTCAACGCTACGACATTTCTCAAGTTCGACCGACCGGCGATAACGTCCCTAAACTCTTTTCCGTGCACGCTTTGTCCTTAAGCTTCAGCCCCATGATCGAACCGAATGGGAGTTAAATGTGGCGGATTCGTCTACTCGAGTCTTTCACCTAACCAAAGGTGGTCAGCAATTTGGACTGGTGAGATGAGGCCGAACCCCCCTCGTGGCGACTGTGCAACGTGCCGATGACTTCCTGGCGTCTTTTTCTTTGGGTGGAAAACGAAGGAGGTTTGAGTTTGGCTGGCGCTCCTGCTTCCTGGAATGTGGAGACGACTTCCTCAGCGCTCGATCTTGACCCGCGCGAGATGGACCGGTGCACCGTCGTGACATGCTCGAGCGGGCACCACGCCATTCTGCTACAGATAGAGCCGTCAAACGGGCGGATTGAGTCAAGAATGATCTCAATCTTTCTTTTCTCATGTGGAAAGAGTAGTTATCGGCGCAATCTCTAATAATTAATTCATCATATATAAATTAGATCCGCTCGATGCACCGATGGTATGTAATTTGTTGGCCGATTTAGTCATTGGCTTTTTCCTCCTTTCGGGTTGATGGTGCGATTAGTTCAACATCGCGGGCACGTATTTGTCAAACCAGCTTTTTACTCGTTTGCGTATTTGGCAAGGACTGTGTTGGACAGTTGGACAGGGACGCTTGTCTCTGACCAATTTGCACGCTAAGCCGTAAGTGTCTCTCGCCATCATAAGAATGGGGGACCACCTTAATTTAGCGCAATTGCTCCCATCGTATTCTTCGAATTTGACGATGGCTTTTGACGATGGCGTAATTCCACGAGCTTGGTGACCAACCAATTTGTATTTTGGGAAGAGTATTGAACTTGGGTCGGGTCCTAATTGGCCCAACAATATCCTTTCCTATTAGCACAAGCGAGTCGACCCATTGGACCCACTGATCCGAGGTGCCCTTTCGATTGAGAATCCGTCTAAAAGACATCTTAAGTTTATTGCATTTTTATCGATTCAATTTTAAACCATTCAATTTTGGCAATTGAAACCCTAAACTTTTTCACGTTTTGTTAATTAAATCCGTCCGGCTAATTAGGAAATCTCTAACATAAATATTTTTTTTTCTTCTCTTTTCCTTCTTTTTTTTTTTAAATTATATTTGTTTTCTCTTCTTCTTTTTTTCATTTTTCTCTCCACTAGCTATCACTGGGCCTCATTGATGGCTAATGGAGGTCGTCAGACATGTCGCTAGTCTAAGTCCGAGCGTCCTCACCCAAGGCGCGATGGCGGCCATCGATAAGGCCTCACGGTGGTCAATTGAGGGAAAAAAGGAAAAGGAAAAAAAAAAAGAGAAGAGAAGAGAAGCGAAAAAGACAAGAAGGAAAGAAGGAAAAGGGAAGAGAAGAAAAAAAAAAATATATATATATATATATATATATATATATATATATATATATAAAAACTAAAAAAATGAAAATATTATTAAAAATTATCTATGTTAGCATTTTTTTGCCACAATTAACTAAATAGACTCAATTAGTAAAATGTGAAAACATTTGGACTCAAATGACAAAATTGAAAGGTTTATGATTAAATTGACAAAAGTATAATAGGTTTAAGACTTTTTGAACGATTTTCCCCTGGCAACTTTGTTTCAACAAAAACAAGATGGACGGATAAGGTGTATCGATCTAAGATTACTTTAGATTTTGAATTGACATTTATGAGACAATCCCTGAACCATTTTTTCTACGGCAAATCGACTTCCATCTCATAAATCACATTATCAATGAAAAATTTATTTAAAAAGTTTTAAATATATTATATTTGTACCAATTTAGTTTTGATCCTTTTAATTTGGCCATTTAGGCCTAAACCTTTAGATAATTTATCAATTTGGTCATCTCGCAAATTTTGACGAGAAATCGCTAACGTAAACGATAACCTACCCATCCTATGTGACACAACTATTGAAAGATGGCTAATGACGACGTGGACAATTTTAATGATTTTTTTTTCTTTTCCCTTTTTGTCCTTTCTTGCCGCCTTCACAGCACCGTTAGCCATGGGTGAGGGTCACAATTAAAAGAAAATAAAAGAAATAAAAATTCAAAAAATTATAAAAATAATCCATGTTAGCATTGACTATACAATGTAGAACGCGATTGACGTCTACGTCACCAATTTTTTGTCAAAATTGGTCAAAATAACTCAATTGATAAATTATCAAAAGGTTTAGAACTAAATTGATCAAATTAAAAAAAGTTTATGATTGAATTGATATAAGTCTGATAGTTTTAAAACTTTTGTGTGTGATATTATTGCTTCTAAATGCTACACTTCTCACCGAGGTATCGCGCACAAAGCGGTCCACATGGGTTGGGTCCAATTGGCCCAACAATCTCTTTGCTAATTAGCACAAGCAAGTCGACCCATTAGACCTGTCGGTTCAAGGTGGTCTTTTCATCCGGCAAACTTCGGGCTTTGTTTGTCCATGTTCTTTGTTTCTGTTTTTGAACAAAAATTCATTTTTTTGTTCCTGGAACAAAAAAAAGAACAAATCGTGTTTGTTTGCGTTTTTGTTCCAAATTTGTTTTTTTTGTTTCCAAGAACAAAAAAAAAAGAATAGAAATAAGAAACAAGAAAAAGTTATTTTTTTGTTCTAAAACACTTCTATTTTTCTTCTCTTTCTTTCTTCTTCTTTTCTTCTTATTTTTTTTTTTGCCAGTCGCCCCTCGGCCATGGTTGGCGGCCGGCCGTCCGAGGGCCGGCGACCTCGCCGAGCGTCGCCGACCCCAGCGAGGCTCGGCCTCACCTTGGCCGGGTGAGCTCGGGCTCACCTAGATCCGGTGAGGCCGAGCTCGCGAGCCACCAGCAAGGCTCGGCCTTGCCGGGCCACCGCCAGGTCGGTGTCGCTTGGCGGTGGCTTGGCGAGCCCAAGCTCGGCCTCGTCGGATTTGGGCGAGCCCGAGCTCACCTAGCCTCACCGGCTCGGCCGCCCTGCGGCGAGCCTCGCCGGTGGTGGGCAAGCGGAGCCTTGCCACGGTGAGGCTCGGCCTTGCGGGTCGGCGACCTCGCACGCCGGCCCTCGTCGGCCATGGCCGAGGCCGGCGATCGGCCAAAGAAGAAAAAAAGAAAAAAGAAAGAATAAAATAAAGAATAAAATAAAAATATTAAAAATTAAAAGAAACAAAAAAAAGAACACAAATTTACCAAACGTGTTTTTCTGGTCAAAAATTGTTCTCCCAATAGAAATAGTTTTTTATGTTTTACGTTAGAACAAAAAAACATAAACACAAACAAACGCACCCTTCGTTTTTGCAAAAACACGATGAACGAATATAGTGTATCAATCTAAAGTCACTATAGAAGTTGAATTGACCTCTACGATACGGTTCCCAAACCATTTTCTCTGCGTCAACTTCCATCTTGTACTTCACATTATCAAAGGGAAAATTACCAAAAATGTCATAAATATATGGCACTTGTGCTAATTAATCATAAAGCTTTCATTTTAACCAATTTAGTCCTAAATATTTTCATAATTTATCAATTTTATCATTTTGCCTAATTTTGGCTAAAAATTGCTACTTGTCAATGTCAACCATTCTATATGGTACGATGGCGAATCGTGGGCAATTTCATTACTTTTTTAAAAATTAATTTTTTATTTTATTTTTTTTCCTTTGCTTATTGCAACGGCCTTGCCTCGTAAGCAACAAGCAAGGGCTACAATATAAAAAAATCAAAAAAAAATCAAAAAAATTCAAAATTTGTCTATGTCAATGCATCTGTTCTACTTGAAACGATTAATGTCCATATCAACAATTTCTAGCCAAAATTGAATAGAATGACTCAATTGACAAATTGGTAAAATGTTTAGGATTATATTGGCTAAATTAAAGGGTTCATGACTAAATTAACACAAGCGCAATATATTTATGACTCTTTTTGGTAATTTTTCCTATTATCAACTATTCCAGTGCAATGTTATTGCTTTGCATATTGATTCCGAAAGCTACACTTCTCATTGAGGTATCGCACACAAAGCGATCTGCACAGATCGTGGAGAATGGGTTTTATCTACTTTATGCTCTAATATAGGGGTGATTGGTTCCCAATCCGGTCCGGTCTAGTCCAATTCTAAGGTGGAACTGGGAACTAGACCGGTTTCCAAAATTGGGAACTGGGGATTGGATCGATTGGTCCTAGAATTGGGAACCAGTCCAATTCGATTTCGGTTCCGATTCTAGTTATGATCCAATGGAATTGGTCACTCTTTTTTTCTTAACTACTTATTACCTTATGTTACAGGAAAAAAAAAAACAAAACAAACAAAGTAAACGCTTGAGCTTTTATTAGTATTACAATCAGCAATAGAAACAAGCGGCAAACCTACACAGTCCATAGCGGGAACCACGCATGCACAGCGCAATTCAACAGGCCATTGACCTTGAGCTTCATATTGATCAATCCTTTCCCAAACGTTGCCACGCATCAATGTGAGCCGACATATCCACGTCCATTGTGAAGTTCAAGATGCGTTGAACAGAATCAGCGGCATAATTTAATATGAAGTGAGCCATACTAACTTCCTTTGAGGAAAGAACATGAACCACCTGAAATGAAAGAGAATTGAGGAGGGAAAAGATTTTTTTTTTTGAAGAAATTCAAAAAAAATATTTTATAGTCAGTCTAGTCCGATCTAGTTTCCCTTGGAACTGGGAACCAAACCTCCCCGACACGGGTTCTACTTTTAGGAACCAGGAAATGAATTGACACTCTTGAGAACCGGATCCAACCAACCGGTTTGGTTCCATTCGGACGGTTCCCGATTCAGGTGATTCATTTTGCACAACTCTACTCTTATATAGAGAATGAGGGAAAATCATCTAAAAAATCCTGAACTTATTACATTTTTCCTAATTCAATTCTAAACTTGTTAATTTACCAATTGAATTCTAAACATTTTTACATTTTGCCTACTGAATTCGTCTATTCAATTTTGGCAAAATCACTAACATGAATACTAAATATCTTGCATGGCCAACTAGTGTTGACATAAACAATTTTTAAAGATATTTTAATATTTTTTTGAACTTTTTTTTTTATTCTTTCTTTCGTCCTTCCTTCTTTAGCCGATCGAAAAGGTTAGTGACTGGGCCAGAGGCGGGACCTCACTCACTAGTGGCTAGCAAGAGCAAGCTTCACCTTAGGTCAACAAGGGGCCTCTAGCTAGTCATCGAGGCTCAACAACTGAGCCACCGGGAGCAAGCTTCACTTTAGGCCAACAAGGGGCCTCTAGCTAGTCATTGAGGCTCAACAACCTATTAGGGGAGAAAATATCAGAAAGAAAAAGAAAGAAAAAGTTCAAAAAAATTTGAAAAAATATATTAAAATTGCCATTATTAATATTGATAGTGTCACGTAAAACGATTAACGTTCACATCATCGATTTCTACCAAAATCAATCGAATGAGCTTAATTAAAAAAAAAATAAAAATATTTAAAATCCAATTGATAAAATTAAAAAAGTTAACGATTGAATTGGTAAAAATGCAATAAATTTAAAATTATTTGGACAGCCTTTTCATGAGAATCACGATAGCTGTAACCATAGCAGCACGGTTACGATGAGAAGAATCAAAGACGGTGCACCGTGTCGGCGTGCATTTATGTCGAATTCGCCGCCGGTCCTTTCGGGAATTCATCGAGCTCTAGAAGACGGGACCAGGCTTAACTTTCGAAAAGAGTCTTCATCGACTTTCGTCAAACTACATCCCTTTCACGTTACTCTGAAGAAATTTGAAGCATTCAAGGACGACCTCTTCTTCCAATCAGAATTCAACCCTTTTCAACGTAGGGGGGCCATTGAGCTCGGCCACGATCTCTCTTTTTTTAAGAATTTGACATGATCAGCGACCGTGATCTTTACTTGCTCCGAAAGATACTGATACGACTCGTCAGCACCGAATTACTAATTCAATACCAACATAAATCACATGCACATTGCTTGCAAGCTCAGCAAATTATGCTGTAATTCATCGCAATCATGTCCTCATAATGCGAAAGCAGCAAATAACCAGGAGCAAAGTCTGATGACACATCAGGCCATGCTTTGATTGAACTCACCTCTTAACCGTCCACCAAGTGAAACGGTTTCGTGACTGATGAGGGAACGATATGTTAAAGATGCAAGAGAGAAGAGAAAACAGGAAGAAGTTCCAGCACTGAATCAATACGACATGAAACATCCAGACAATAATTTACAAATCATCCATGGAAAATATAGGTTAGAACGGGCAGGAAATTTTCCCCCCCCAAAGACCTTCAGTTTTTTTTTTCTTTTCCACTTTTTATGGGAATCATAGCAGATGATCATGTACAGATGGAAAGAAATTTCTTTGTTCCTTCTGGTGCAATAACATGGTACCTAAGGATCAGCTTTGCCGGCGACCTCGTCGTCACTCGAACCATAGTCATCCTCGCTCAGCTCCTCATCGCTTGATTTGTCCTCCCCAGCTGCACCAACATCTTCGGGTTTGGCATATTTCTCACAGTACTCTGATGACAGAAGATTTGGCAGAAAGGATTCAACAGGTATATTAGTCCATATGCAACTCCAAGTTGTATGGGAGAACTAATCAATATGGTAGCAATTGCTCAGCTGAAACACGCTTCACAATCTTGTTGGTAAGATTTCCAAAGGAATAGGAAGGGAACAAGCATGCTCGGAAACCCCAGTGCAATAGAAAGTCTCATGCTTCATCTGCCTTTAGGAAGCCCCAACCCAAATAATAGATATACAACACGCAACCTACGCTCTGTCCGGACCAATGAAATTTCACATTCTTGTGGCGAAAGGAAAAACAATATTTTCTAGCAATTCTAGACTTGATAACCAAGACAATTTGCAAAATGCCAAAGGGACCCAGCCAACATACAAATGAATCCTTCCCTCAACTATGTTCGCTTCATCTATCTCCATTGAACCTATAGGTATCAAAAAAATGTGGTCTAAAAGGTGTTAAATTCACCATCAATTTCTGGCTGACGGTTTTTCAACTGCAGATGTGAAGAATATCTTAATGTATGAATCAGTCCTCTCTAGCCTCTCGGCTATCAATCATCTGATTAGGTAAACAAGCCGGTGAATTAAGAATCAGCCCTAACAACTCTCACCTTGCCTTTGATTTTGGTTATTTAACTTGAAGACAGTGAATCATGTAATGCCTTTCAAACTCATTTTCACAAATTCTCTATAAAACGTTAAGCAATTGAAAAACCTGCCGCTACATAAATGCAGTGATGCTTTAGTGTTGGGCCTTGGCATATTAGTTAGAGAAGTTCAAAAATCATTTTATTTCCTAGATAGAGCTTCAGAAGTTCAAGTTTTTCAGAACCAGATACAAGCCCTTGTAACCATGCACACACAGTTCATGTTCAAAAGCAGAATAAATGAAAACAAAAGGTCAATGGAAATATCTCATTTATGAGGGCAAAAACAATGGAACAAAACAAAATGGTAAGAAGCCAACAACCAATGCTGAGGCACAAGGACTAATTGGTAGGTATTTGATGGAAAAGGGATTGGGAAAGATGCAAGAAACGCACTAGCATCCACATCTTCCAACTTGTAAAACATTATGTACAATCTGAACCATAGGGAAAGACTGGGTAAAATAGTCTCAATAGCAGAACGATGCGTAGCAATTCATCACAGTGGTGGCATAACAGAGCATTGCGCTCAACAGAGCATTTGAAATAAATAATGAGAAAACCCCAAAAAAGAAGGTACCATGAGATCAAAACAGACTCTGTGCACCTACAAAAGAAAGATATGGATGAAACATTATGTAGACCCCAAAAATGTCCAGCCTCAGAGGTTGGGGACCACTCAAAGACCAAGCATTTGCTGCCTTGATCACGAATTGCTTACATCAAGCAGATAAGTTTGAATGCATCAAACCAGGACAATACACAATGCATTTCCAGTTAGCAAGTTCCTTCACTCTTAAGTTTCTTTATTTCAACATCTCAGGAACAAGAAATACATTGCCTACCCTATGACTTCAAACCAAAGACTACAGACAAGGTTCAGAACATGCAATGTGAAAAGAAGCAACTCGCAATCTACATTCACGGGAACCAACCGGGAAACAAGTATGTGATTTTGATCGATTATTACCTTTCACTCTTTGTTCATATGCACCTCTATCACGCATCATAATAGCAGCAGCTTCTCCATTTAATGGATCCGCTGGGTTGGGATACAAAAGAAGTTGAGGAAGAAACACCTCGAACACATTAACCAAATCTGGAACAAACAGAAATGTTCATTTCTCCATAGAACAGCACTGGCAAGATGGTACACAGGGTCTGTGAAAAGGCAATAAACTGATGGATGTGTCATACCAAACATGGGGCTCCAGGTCTGATTGATAACATCCAAACAAACTGATCCTGACCTGAAACTCAATATATTACATGTGTAAGACCGATGCAACAAATTCAGCTACAAACTTAGATCTCCAAATGTATAGGCTGTTGATCATAATTCGAGTAAAAGAGCTACATTTTCAACTTTTTAATACTGACTCACATTTCATCGACATTTGGGTGATAAATTTTATTGACAAAGCCAATCGAAGGGGATTTATAAGGATAAGCATCTGGCAGCTCAACCCTTATCCTCCATAGACCTCCCTGGTAAGGACCTGCAATTGGCCAATTCAATGAACGCAAGCAAATGCCTGAAACTGCAACCTACTTAAAAAGGAAAACCACTGACACTGATTACCAAACTCGCAGCTACTTACCCCAAATAAACATGCCAACTGACAAATGAATCAAGTAGATTCGGGAAAATGACAAAATATAACAATTAACTAATGCCAAAAGTGCCTGAACTTATTGCTCTACCATTCAAGAGCAGTTATACATGCAAAGGCCAAAAAGGGTTTTATCTGGGAGCCAAAAATGAAGAGTATTACAGCAAATATCCCCTCAATAGAAGAACCCACTAGTCTTGTGGAAGGAGACCAAAAATCATCTGAAGACTGAAAACCCCCCAAATCACCTTTATTTCAGAAAACCAAAAAAGATCATAACCGATCAGAACCCAGCAAGATATTCCAGCAAAAGCAGCCAAAAAAAAAAAAAAAAATCCAATCAAAGAGGTAAAATCAAGTGAATCACAAAATCAGAAGTGGGTATGGAAGATATACTGTCTTTGGGTCCATGGAACTCCACATAGAACTCTTGCATGCCATCATTGATCATCTCCACCTTGTAATCACTCATCATCCTGCACAGCTCAAACCAAACAAAACCCAGAATCAATAACAGGCAGCGCAAGACATACAGAACCCAAAAAGCAAAACAAAAAAAAAAGAACAAGAAGAAGAAGAAGAACCGACCAAACAAAAACTCAAGAAAAAAAGAAAAAAGAAAAAGGATTACAGCTTCATCAAATCCATCTCACGGCGCTTGCTTGGAGAAGACATGGTTCTTGCTTCCTCCTTCCTTTTCCCTTCTTTAGCTTTCCTTGTTGCTCCTCTGCTGTGGGTAAGGATTTGGGTGAGAGGCTGAGAAGATTGTGTCTGTGGGGGGGAGGTGGGGGAGAAAGAGAGATGGCAGCAAAATACCTCGAAAAGACGGTTCAGACAAGAAAGAGCGAAATTAGGTGGGCCTGTGTGGATTTACACATATGCATATAATAATAATTATGATAATTATCTTATCTTATCTTTTTTTTTTTTGCTTAAGATGATTATTATCATCATAGTTGATGATGGAGTATATCAACATATAAATATTATATATAATCATGGAAGGATCTACGGTATAAATGTATGTGTCTGTGTATGTGGATGGATGATGTGGAACACGAAGCAAATTGGTCACATGTCCATCTCTCCCTCTCGTCTCATTTTCAGGATTTTTTTTTTAATCTGGAATTAGCTTAATTCTCATCGAATTTCTTCTTCTTTTTTTCGGCATATCTTCCAAGGTTTGCGACTCGTATAATTTAAATGTTTCTCCAAATTATTTCGACAGTACGGACGACACAATTCGACTCGCATTTTTCTAACCACATGTTTAATCGCTTGAAGTGTTTTCTTTCTTGTCTTTTTGGAGTAATATTTGTTTTCATATCTGGAGAATATACGGAAATGGACATACTTACCATAAATTAATAAAAAAGCAAAGTTATATTTCTCTTTTTACTCATGTTTCCATTTGGCTTGATTAGACATTAAAGACTTGCTTTTTTTTTTTAATGGCATGTTTTCATTTAAGGCGGCTTCATCATACGGGAGGAACGAATTTCCTTGCCGAATAAAGCGGCGGCTTTATGTAAAAAATTTACAAGGAAGGACGGAAAGAAAAGGAAATTGGAAAACTGACCCACAAATGCATCTCGAGAATAAACTTATTCCTTTGCACATAATCTCCATGATCTCGAGAAGGATATGCTTTGCTTTGCTTTGCTTTGCGTTTGCGTTGGTGGTGTTCTAGTCAAAGAAGGCTTCTCTGGTTTTTCCTCCTCGATTGGCTTTTTCCAGATTCATTTCCGCGGCGCGAGTAGTTTTCGATTGCCTCATCTATCGAAAATTCATCTTGTAATTGCTTTTTTTAATGAAGTACTATTCACAGCTTTTGCGATTCTTCTTTTTCGGCTTGGCAGTAGTTAGTGTCAACGTCAGTGATCGCACATCTTGATAATCTACTATTGAGACGCCTGTGTGGGTTGTATTAGAAAAAAGCCTTATATTGTTGTAATCTGGAGTAATTAATAAGTCATGACTGGCCCATAACTCATTGGTTTAACGATTTGAGTGGATAAGGATGTGGACGTGATCGGATGTATTAACATGTTCAGACTCGAACTCATTCTCGATGGTCTTTCTGAGGAAGGTATCGAGGTTCTGAAGGAAGGAATCTTGTGCCGATGCAGATTCTAGGCAACATTCATGGTTTGGTCTGTCGTTAGAGACATTGACCTAATGCTAAGCTCGCACGCATTTGTCACAGGTCGAAAGAAGGCCAACCCAAGAGGTTCCCGGAGGACGACCGTGACGCAGCCTTGGAGGACCTCATGCTTTCACTCGGGTTCTCGCCAAGTCTTCTCCCCGAAGTATCCAAGTGCGGGCGAAACCGTAATTAGACTCTATCTCTATTTATGTCGGTAGTTGATAGCTCTCATTTATGTCGGTAGTTAGTAACCGCTATTAGTGTCGGTAGCTGAGGCGGTGCAATCTTGTCCGCCGGTTAAAATTTAGATCAACGGATGTAATCAGAGGGCCTCGAGTATAAAAATGAGTGCCCTCCCCCTCATTTGTATCCATCCAATCCTTTTCGCAATCTGAAGTTCCTTTCTCCAGAGCCCTCTCTGTAAGCTTTCTCTCTACGATCCGGGTGTGCAAGTGAGTGTGCGAGCGTTGATCGAGCAAGGCTTGGTTTAGGTGATCCAAAATAACCTGAGTCGCCGCGCGGTCACGATCCCAATCAATCGACCCGTGACACATTGCTCTGATTCTAATCGCGTTAAAAAAAAATTCCTATATCAAAAAATTGTTGTGATATGACATGGTTAATATATATTAAGTTTAAGTTTTGAGTGAAAATGAATCTTATTAGATAGATTGAGTAGTTTAGAGTCTTTAGACTTGGTCCTCTTTTGTAGATTCTCAAGTGAAGGTATTGAGCTTCCATTGCGTGCTCTCAACAAATAATATCAAAGTCAATGGTTGATTGGCAACCTACTCCCAACACATATTGGTGTTTGATGAACATCTTAATAGAGAAATCTCGTGGTGGCAATCTTCATAATTATGTATAATGAAAGAAAGCATGGACGAAGGTGCAAAAGCATTCCTGAATTAAAGGGAGCAGACCTAACATTGAGTTGATGTGGGATTCTCTTCTAACACAATGATATTAAAAGCGCACTCCACTTACATATTCAAGATGTTACCTCGCAAACCGCTTGCAACGTGGTCCGAGACCGAGTGGCATCACTTATCTAACCAAAACAGAGAAGAAAAAGAAAACCGCTCTCTGATTTTATGTGGACCTACTCAAAATTAGGCATGGCTAGTATCAAATGCGCAATCAGTGCCTACTTGAATAACGCTCGACTTGGGGGTAATAATCAAAAGCCATGTCGACATGCCATTTTTCTCTTAATAATGTTCGCCTAGTCTACCCTCATATCATGTTCATGTCATCATCTTCCTAAAACGTCTTTAAATAAGTCTGGACCGACCCCAGTCGTCTAAGTTCTGAGAACTTGGCCGGTTCCTCCTGTACTTTATATTATCTTATGTACGCCCAAGGAAAGTAACTCCCCGTCCGACGTAACATTATGAAAAGACGAGATCGAATTGGGAATTGGGAATTGGGATTTGGGATTTTATTCTGTCCTTTTTTTCTTTTCATCAATTTCGATCCAAATGCTAATCAATTCGTGGGAAACGTAGAAGGACTCGTTCACCGCGGCAAGAGTGCCACGATGGTGCTGCGATGTGTTGCGACGTGTATCTTCCGTGACAAGAAGAAATGCCCATTAAAGTTGTGGAATATTTCAATGGGAAAAAAAAAATAATGCGTGTGAACGTACGCGACGAAATTTATATATGAAAAGAAAAAAAGAAACCAAAATCCCTCCTCAATAAAATTTAAAATGAGTAAAAAGCGAAGGGGAAAAATCTATGTGAACTCGCTTATGAAAGTTTAAAAGCGATACTTCACGTTAGCATCACGTTTCATATGTGAACATAGGTTTTCTAACTTTAATTATACCACTCGTTGTCTATGCCATACGGATTATGCGGTTTACATTACATTATTACAGTAGACCTTTGTCATTAAATCGGCATTGTTAAAGAATTCTTTCTAGACAAAACAATATAAACTCTGCTTCTCCAGGCTAATGCAAAACGCTTTCCAACTCGAGCGTCACTGAAATGCACAAGATCTATTTTTAAGAAACGAGAGATATCTAGTCAATGTATGCTCGGGTGCTACTGGTTCATGAAGAGGAGTTCCTACCAAAATTGAGCCTCATGATCTCTATGTAGATAGAGTTTTTGGCCAGATTGAAAAGAGCAGTGCAGAGGTGGAAATGGGGGGAAAAAAGCAACGTCTAATTGCGTTCTCCACGCGTTGTTGGCGCGCGACGCATTAGGAATATGCCGGATCGAGGAACCTCACGAAAGGAAAAGAAAAAAATGGAAATCGGTATTGAATGTACGAAAGGATAAGGAGGGATAGGGAGGGAACCGAAGGCACAATAAGATAGCGGACGGGGAAGGGCGGAATAATAATTTACGTTGCCCCAGGAAAAATGATAAGAAAAGGCGAATTGCTTGCGTCCCCAAAAGATTCCCCAGTAGCTTCTTCCTCCGTCCTATTGCACTTTTATTGTTATTTTCGGCATTGGTTCCTTTCTAAGGATTGGGGGAATCGATTAGGGGAGTCATCCCGTCGGTTGCCGTACCCATCAGGCTCGCAAGCTCGTTTTTAAAAATGGGCAGTGCCCATGTGCTGCTTCTATTGCCGAAGAGTGTGGCTCCAATGCGTGCACATCAGTCCATTCGGATGGTGTTTTTTTATGTGCGAACGCAAGTTGCGTTGGTATTGATTGGTGAGCGTCCCTGCTTGTGGGGGGCGACGTAGAATGTCGCCATGGCCGACGATAGAGTACCGACGGCCGCGGTGGTTTCCCCATCTCGTTGTGTGATTGGATGCACAGGACGGAGGACGTCTGGGTCGCGACAAGATTACATTTGGAAAACGAAATGGGCGGTGGGTTGCCGGCGTACGGCGTATGTGACTCTCCATCCGACGCGATGCCATCAATGATGCAGCAGAATCCTTTTGCATCTACGGAGAGAATCTACGATCGAGAGGCGAGCGCTCGCCGTTACATCGAGGGTACAAAGACAGCATACGAGGGGGAAAAGAAAAGAACCCACCTCTCGTTTGTTCTCTCTCTCTCTCTCTCCTTTGGCCCTACGATGATGAAGACTGGAGAGAATATGACATTCTATTAAGAGAGGCAGAGAAAAAACGTTGGTGCAATGAGAGCGATATGATGACGGATGCAGAGACAAGTGAACAAAAACGTCTTTTTCTTCGTGATGGACAGAGGGACAGGGAGGCGTGGATTGGTGGAGCACCGAAAGCGGGGAAAAGTAGAAAAGGGAAATGCATCAACTTGATCAACTTGAGATCTCGGTTGCCAGGACACTGACAGCCCATTTATATCTCGTACCGACCTACGAACATTCCTAGCTCGATTAGTCTCTCGTGGTCTCTTCAACTTGATCTTACCCATGGTCCCAGGAAGGAAGAGGAAAAATCAAGAACGATAGTCGTGTTACGGATTCTGCAGACCAATCATGAAGTAGTGTAGAGCCCATCGAACGAATTATGAAGCTAACGTACTTAGGATTGGCAGCATTGCATCTCCTCTACAGCTGTTCCTAGTCACTTGATTGAGGAACACACGAGTAGCTTGTACGCAAATATGGGGGAAAGAGAGAACACTCACCGAGCAAGTTGAGCTTTTTAACTGGCAAAGGACCGAAGTAATTTCTTTAAGAGCGGCAACGCTAAAAACATGAGAGAGAAAATCACGTGTTCTGTTCATCTTTGCCGGGAGGACAGTTCCCCCGTATCCAACTAATGCAAGCAGGCTGCCGCAACCCAAGTGAAACAGAACAAGTAATGACAAAACCTATCGGACGCAGAAATACGAACTTGATCCACTGTCATGTGCTAGCTTGGCGGCCTGCACAAGTTCTGCGATCCAGACGATATTAGCAAGCAACGGAAACAACGTATCTATACTTGCCAAAGATGTGCACGGTATGCTTCGTCCTCAGATCGGTGATGCAAATTAGAGACTAATGGAAGCAATTCGAAGTATTTCCGAGCACCCCACTCCCGTGGCAACATCGTGAATGCCAATTTTATGGGATGTCTTTAAAGATACATAATGTACCTACACCTCCCGAAGCTCGCATTTGAGAAAAGTGGAACTTAAGCATTACCTTTCTGAAGACCAAGTCCAAAGCACGAATATATTAGAAAGCTTTCATTGACATTTCACAATCAAACTCACAGGATCGAAGCCGACAAATGGAATCCTTAACGGTCAACTTTGGTACCAGAGAATTATCTCAGCAGTAAGCATTGGAGGAGCATGAGGCCAAGAGAGGGACTTCATGAACTTACGAGTAAGCTTTATACCGATCAAGCATTGCCATCAAATCATATTTTTATTTACATGAATTACCTAATATCACAGAGAAAATCTCTGCCTCTGTTTCACAGATCAATCCCCTATCAACAGAGAAACGGACAAAAAAGACGGTTGCTTCTTAATTTCCTCTGAACTGCCTATACGTATGAAAGATTCAAACAAAATGAAAAATGGACCGCAAGCAATCGGTCATATGCCTATTTTGACAACGTCCCTAGCATTCCCAAAATCTTAATGAACTCACAAGGAATTTAAAGGCAAAACTGTCGACTGTGGAACATCCTATCATCAAGGTGCAAGCTTGACTAGACCAATCCATTGAATTCCGAAGAGAGCATTACAGCACTGGTGCCTCTAATTAACAGGGTAGTTGTAATTCATTTCCTGCATCAACAAAATGAAAAATCTTGAGTGACAACAGGTATTCTCTCTTCTTATCCCAAAGAAAGTCACATCAGATCCACCCAAGACAAACCTCGCCACAGACAGGACAGGTTTCGCTTCTTTCCAACCATTCAAGAATGCACGCAAGATGAAAATGATGCTCACATTTCGTCACAATTTTTGGGTTATTGGCATCATACTCTGCACAAAGAAGAGGAAAATGATCAGTCTACCAGAAAGTAAGCCGTTTTAATGTGCAATTAAGTGCAGAAAATACATCAACCATACTAATATCCGGAGAGAAAAGACACTAAAAGATTTTTCCACTAGCAATTTAATGGAGTGAAAGGACACTCTGAAGAAACACAACATAGGTACTTGTATTCTAGATAACTAAAACAGAGAAAAATCTTCTACGAAAAGGAGATTTACTCGAAGTCACTGCATCATTTATTACAGAGAACAGAAATTCACAGGGGACATGTCGCGTTCAACTAATTATCAACCTCATTTACAAGCAAGATGTAAGTAATTGAAGTGATGCATTGGCAAGCAGAAACCGAAGTGGAAACATATTAAGAAGTTTCTAGTGAACATGGAAAACCGCAATACTTCATCAGATTCGAATATCCTAATTATTTCATGTGTAGTACTAGGGCTTTCCAAATGCCTTACCCTCTAGACAGGTGGGGCACTCCTCCGCAGATGAATTAACAAGATCAACGGATTCTGAGAGCTCAATTTCTGGCTCGTTTTCTGTTTCGAGAACACAGTCTTGTCCTTTGCAGTCTGATTGCTTCAAATCTCCACATTTGGTTGGTTTTTCTAAAACATTGCCACCAACATTTTCTGCAGGAACAGAATCGGTCGTCACGACTGATGCATCGGTTTTATTCCCAGTGCTTTCTTGAGGCCGCAGTGGAGTTTGAGGATGGCCTGCAGCCACATCATAAGGCAAAGGTGCAGGAGGTGGTGTATAGGTGTCGATAGAAGTAGTTTCTAAATTTGTATCAACCACGAGCCCAGAAGAGATTGTAGCAGCAGAATTATGGTGAGATGATAAAGGAACAAGCTGTTCGGATGTTGCCGGGCACTGCAGAGAGAATATGCACTAGATTAAGTTTCGAGGGAATAATACAAAAGGAAAGTACTTATGAGAATAAATTCACAAAAGCTACATCTATGTTGTATGTTGTTTTGACCATTTGTGCTCAAAATCACGAAAGATCTTTTTCCATGACAACCACCTAACAATAACCAGAACAAGAACCCTGCTTGTTACAGTATAAAAGCGAAAAGCAATGCAACAGAACTATGTCTTTTGTGTTTAATCCGAATACGTCAGATTACTCACAAAGCACATAACTTACTGCCAATTTACACGACAATGTGAAAATTATTTTGCATCCAGAAAATATGCAATGGAACTATGTGAGGCTACTTATAACAGCAATTCATGCAACTTTCACCACATGTGGACACTTGACTGCAGGAACCGAAGGAGCTTATGATGAAAGATATGACCAAAGTACTATAAAGTATAAGAAATGAGAAATTCGGAACAAGGCAGTGATATGGAGATCAATCATTTGAAAATTAAAGCAGAAGCAAAGTATCACCACTTGTATCCACTGAAGAGATCTATGAAAAATAATCATTATAAAAGTAAATGAAAGTACAGACATGTAGAAAAGGAATCAATATTCTGAAAATTACTTGAAGCATCATTAACGATTATTAAGAATATAGACAAGAAAATCCTAATTGGAGATCTTTTGTGAGCAGTTAAGAGAAACCTATGTAGTTACCCGGTGAAATTCTCAGGAATAGCTGACACATTTGTGAATATATTAAGAGAACATCGTGTGAAAAGTAATCATAAGAAAGTAGACAAAACATAGTGCAAAGAAGCTGCATAGTAGGCATAGGAAAAAAAAAAAAAAAAAACCCTGCCCCAAGAGGACCCAATCAAACCTGCCCAGCCTGCTTGGTACGGGGCTTTTGTGGGTGGGGGTGGCAAGAATATTGATCCCACCCCTTGCCCTTTGCCGTTCCTACTGATGCGTACTATTGTTGCTTAGAGAGGAATCTCTTAAAGACCACAGGCCCACAAGTACAGTAACATACCACACAATACCCTGGGTCAAGCGCCAAATGAAAGGAGTCATACTGATGGTCAGCAAAAATAACGTTTCCAACTGAAAAGGAGGCCTACTAAAATGCATTGGCCATTTGCCAAACACATATCAGGTACTTGTCAAATATGCACAACTTAACAAATGAAGTATTACAATATCGATTACTAATTCCTAATACTGACTCCCATCCAATCCTAACGGAAACATGCTTTTGTGCTAAATAAGATACTCACGCTGACATGATAGAATGGTGGCGGTTCAGGCCTAGGACAGCAACAACAACCTCCCATATTGGTATTCTTTTGACCGCTCAGCTTTATCAATCAGCACCTGGCTCATGACATCCCATCCTTCATCATAAGTGCAATCGAGTTATCTAGATAAAACACAAGAATGTAGACATTATCATCTAGATGCGCATCAAAATAGTTAGTAACATATATCATGAGAAAAGGCAAAGAGAAACAAATCGAAACTCAGACCAGAAAGGAAGTTTGTTTTGGAGCAGCTGTGATTTAGACCTATTGCTCAAATGCAATTGGTTACAGACTAGCTAGGACTTTATGGAAAGGAACATGGGAAAGAAAGATAACGGAATATCAAGTAACTGATGCCTCGTACCCTCGCGAAGCCATTGCTAATAACATAATTGCACAAATTCGTGGAAAATAACTACTAATGACATAACCAATCATATGCAAAATCATCTCATGGCGACCGCCAATTTGTGAGGAACTCAAGTTTGGAACCCCGGATTATGTGCATTCATGCCATAACCAAAACATAGATGGAAAAAGGAAAAGGAAACCCCCCACTTTAATGGAGCCTAATAAAATATCGCCACGGTATAGCAATCGCCATAAGAACAAACAATGGAATGGCAGCGGCACGAGAGTCTCTGAGACAACAGAACTGCACCAGTAATGAACCTCGCTATACTTCCAATAACTTCCTTCACCGTCCTTGATAAAGGACACCTAGTTGATCACATTCCCCGCCTATATCATCAGCTCCTACTCTAGCGCACAATTTCACTCGAAAGATTCTAATTCTGCTCAGGCTCATCATGTATCAATGGTTACTAGTCCTCCGTGCTGGAACCGAGCAGGTGACCCTCGCATGCAACACGGCAAAGGAGGCAGCCGTAACATTAGAAATCCCACGTCAGCGATATAGGCGCACTAATTCCACACCACTAACAATCTCCTACCAATCGGAGGTGGACGAGACTCAAAGCGAAAGCATCGTCATCATCCTCCACCTGTCGGTTCCTCAACCAGGGCCGCGGCAGCTCAGCAGAGCAAACGAGCACGAGCTAGCAAACACTACGACTCGGAATTCCGGCACCAAACCCCGCCGCCCGCGAGCAAACGCAATCGGAGACGCAGCATCGACAGACGCCCTCGCCGAGCGAGCTCACGCCGCCAGAGCGACCGGCGCGAGAGCTTCGGTCCCCCGGCCGACGAGCTCCGCGGGACGCGCTACCGCGAACCGCAATCGGCGAGCGCTCGGGAAGCAAAACGGACCGATCGTCCACGGATTCCAATCGGAGCAACCGGGAAAAGCACGAGCATCGCGGACGGAGTTTTACCTTGGCGCTACGAAGAGCCGGACCGAATCCGGGAGCGGGGAATGGATGGCGAGACGTCGCGCTCGAATCGCTAGAGAGAGAAATATAGAGAGAGAAAGAAGAGAGAGAGAGCTCGAAGCGCGAGTACGCTCGCTCTTCCAGAGAGAGAGAGAGAGAGAGAGAGAGAGAGCTCTTATCAGTTGTGGAGTCGAGCGAGGAAGATGGAGAGGGCGACGGGGAAGAAAATACAGAAAACCGGAAAAATCCCCCAAAAAAGAGGAAAAAGAAAAAGAAAAAAAGAAAAAAGAAAAAAGAAAAAGGGAAAAGGAAGGGGGAGGGGGAGCCTGATCTACACGCGCTCGCGAGTGTGCGAGTGGAGCTACTCGCCGCGGGTGGACGGGGACGTGTTGAATTCCGGTATTGTAAGCTGGCCAACCCCGAGCGACCGGCTGAGCTGACGAAGCTTGGAATGTTGCCAAAGCGCAAGCCGCCGGTCCCACGCGCAGCCACGTGAGATATCTCTCTCTCTCTTTTTTTAATTTTTTAATTTTATTTTTGTCGACTGATTTTTGATTTATCGGTTTTTTGGCACGTGCCGAGAGAATGTACGCACGTGTTTGTACATACATTGCTTGCTAATTTTAAATTTAATCATAACAGATATTGCTTTGCTTGCCGAGTGACTCACGGAGAAATTTGCAATTCGCTTACTTTGTTTTTATCTTATCACATGTCATCCACGCTTTGAAAATCCTAGCACGTGTTATTTATTTCTATAGAATATGCTGAGCACTTATTAATAATATCATATATATATGCTTTCGACTATTATCAAAATCTTTTGATTCTTACGATGACTCAAATCTGATTACGTTGTGATCACTAACGAATTTTTTTTGACAATGTATACTTTTATGCTAGAGATAGTAACTTTAAAAAAAGATATTTAGGGTATTGATCTTTTCAATATTTCGTAATGTTGTCGATATCAGGATATTCTCCGTATCTTCTTTTAAATTGTGCATATCCTTTGTTGATATGCTATCTAGATTGTCATCTACTAAATTTCACAAATCTCTCTTTTGCATATTATTTTTTACATTTCTATATAAGTAAATTGGCCAAATAATTGAGATTTGATAGGTTGAAATTTTTCATCACTCAATAGTACTAGCAATAAATAGTTCAAGATCTTTTTATCTCAAAAGCGATCTTTTTAAAAACACAGTTTACAGGTCGAATTTATCCACATTTGACGATTTGATTTGGTTTCCATCCTTCTTTTTCCCTCTAAGCTAAAGCTGAACTGCAAAATTTTTGGGTTATATAGCATCGACCTGACTAATCCCATTTGTCTTTGAAATTTTGAATATTCTTCTCGGCCCCTCTTATGTTCTTTTCATTGTAGCTAAGGCTCCGTTCATTTAGTGAAAAATGTGGCGTTTCTGAAAAATATTTTTCAGGAAGTCATTTTCCAGGAAAATGTAATTATTTTCCGGTGTTTGGATGAAATCTAAAAATGAAGTGGAAAATATTTTTCGCCGTTCAATAAGAAAAATCTTTTCCTCCATATACTCTTTTTCATTTATTTGAGTTCACTTACTTATCAAGGAACGGCAAAACAAGTCTGCTGCCAAGGAGAGACTATACAACGAGACTGCAGCAAACGGTCCATGTTACAGCAATCCCAGCTCCTACGATTTTCCAAGTCGGTATAGTCCGTTGGGGTTATCAAGAGGAGTCTGGTTCAAGAGTCACATGTTATCCTGTTCAGAACCCACGAACTGCAGGCAAGCCGTTGCCAATTAGGACCATTTGCACTTTAATCGGTTAACGGGGAAAGTACTAAAACGATTTTAATAGTACAAATTTCAACATAAACATTTCGATTTAATTAATTTAGTCATAAATTTTTTCACATAAGTATTAATTCAATACATCTAGTCAATTTAAATTGGAAATCGTTAATATAAACACCGATTGCCTTATGTGACACAACCAACGTTGATATAGACATATTTTAATAATTTTTTGAATTTTTTTATGAATTTATGTTCTTTCATTTTTTATTATTATTTTTCCTTCATTTTGGCGAGCAAGGGTCATCGCCCACTGGGCAAGGGCCAGCAAGCCTCATTGGTCGTGAGTAGACCCTCACCAGTGGCTAGTGAGGCTTGTTGGCCCTTGCTTGCAGCCAAAATGAAGGATTGAAAAAGGAAAAGAAATAAAAATGAAGAAAAAGAAAAAAGAAAAGAGATATTCATAAATTATTAAAATATTATTAAAAATGTCAATGTTGGTATTGGCCATCTTGCCACATAAAAGCATCGACCAACATCCACGCCTAGGTGATTTTCAGTCTAAATTGGTTGGATGGATCAATTGATAATAATATAAATATATTAAAAATTACATCGGTTGATTAAAAAGTTTAACATCGAACTAATACCAATAGGTTTGTGGAAACTTTTTATATTTTTTTCTCCGGTTCACGAGGCTTGGATAATATTTTATGGGCCTCTAAGGAGCTGGGATTGCTTGAGTGCTTCCTCTACTTTTATATTTATGCTCCGCAACGTCCACGCTTATGATTCACTCTAAAGAGTATGCGAGTCCGCTCGATGCCGAACCACAAAATCCAGACTTTAGAAAAGGGGTTGGATTTGTCTTCCCACTTTTCGAAACGGGTTGGTGCGATTTGGTTGAATTCGGGCGCCAAACCCGATCAAACCACGCACGGTGTGCTCATTCCAAGCGTGAACCACGAAGTGATCCTCCCTTTCGAAACACGCAGAAGTCTCTCTCCGAAAGTCGAGCTCTAAACTTTGATCGTCACTTAGAATATCACTTTAAATCAAGTCATAAGGAAGTCATGACTTCACTCGGAAGTTGTTCTCTTCCCTCTTCTTTGCTGCTGGATAGAGCATCGCCTTCGGCATAAAGAGATCGTTTTTTGTTCGTTTGGAATTTGATTGGTTGCTCGTTTCACGGTGAGAATGGCGTGGAGTTTAGGCCGAATTTGAGATTGGCCCCCTCTAGTCTAGACCATCGCCATATTAATGGGTTCAAAGTTTGGATTGAAAATAGCCGATTGCATTGTGTGGTTTTGCCAGGACATGAGTTGTATCGAAGCGACGTTGCTACGTTCTAATTGCGGATTCACATGAAATCGACAACATGGTCATACATCCAAATATGTTCTGCACAAGCGTGGTTACACGTGAAACAAGGCAATCCACATTTATCAGCAACATTGATTGTAGCGACATCAAGCAACTCGTTGAAGTCGAGAATTAAGATAACATCCGAGCCCTGTCTTGCACTCGAGAGATTCACAATGAATTACTTTTACTCAGTAGAATCGAACTTAGATTTCTCATATTTCTCGAACCCATTGCATACTTCTAGTTCTTGCACACCGTTCTCTCCATAACCAAACACAATCACATGACTTCATCAAACGAGAGTATCTCTCCCCACCCCTGGGCCCTTAGTAGGTAAACTTCAATTTAAAGCCATTCCAGAAACCACGCATACCCAAACGCAATGGATGTGCGTGGCCCCTTCGTCCTGCACCGGGCTAGACAGGCTAGAAAAATGAACCATACCCGCCCAACGGTGACTTCCAGTTTGAATTTTCAATCCAAGATTTGGATCGGTCCATCTCACAACGTCACTCCAAAGGGCGGATCACCGGGGATTTGGCACACGTCCCTTCAATTTTGGCGCTTCCGAGTTCCAGCCGGTCCAAACACGGAATCGAAGTAGATTGAGCCGATCAAAATCAAACGTCCAATCGCCAGGGAATTATAGTGAGTCACGCAATTTATCAGCCTTTCGAAAAATTTGACCACGCCCGGTCCCACTTTCTCAGAACTTCGCCAGAGCAGGAAAAGTAAAAAAGACACCGAACGCAACGACAAGTAGTCATCCCGCTCGCGTTCCAAAGAACAGACAAAAATCCAAATCCCCGGGCGGACTAGTTTCGATCATCTTAGAGAGTTTCCAAGATGCCACAATCGACCATTTCCCGAGCAGCAGAAAGCAAAATCAAATGTGCATAGGACTAATGTCATTCGGGCTTCGATATAAAAATAAAGTCTCAGTCTTTCTTTTCTTTCCTTTTCTTTCTCTTTTAGTCTCCGGTCGAGACCGGGTCAAGACAAGTCATCCACACCGGGATCGAACATAATTAGCACGGACCATCTTATGCTCTAAATCCTAATGGAGTTGAATGAGCTTTTACTACATAAATAGGATCCAATACGTTACCCGGGGCTGGGAGCAACTACATCAAAGGGTTAGCATCCAAAAGATGAACAAGAATCGGTTGACCACGCCCAATTCCTCCCCCATGAGAGTCTTGGTGGTCATCTATCTAGTTGTGAGGGGGTTAATTCCAGGACACTTTGAGAGGTAGCGAGCGCTGCAGCAACTGTTCTTCCCCCTTTCGTCGCTTGGCCATGCGGATGAAGTCTGTAATCACTTCTTTCTCGTTTACTCTCTGATGTATAAGACACGAGCAAAACAAGGGAGATGTATCAGTTTAATCTTAAATGCAGTGCCTCAGTTTGTGTGTGTGTGAGAGAGAGAGAGACGGACGTACAGACAGACAGACCTGTGATACGAAATGGCGCTCTGCGATGTGGAGCATTTCATTCCTCATTGGGCTGACGGATGCGCTTATCTACATTTCATGTTTCAAGAAAATGCAGCTCAGGTCAAATCTTTTAGAATGTAAATCAACATCACCATGTTTGAAAAACCTACAAGTTTGTAGTGCCTGCAGTATTTCCACAATGCGTATGTGCTCAGTTTTGCCAAATCTATCTTCTGAAAACCACAAAACAGCTACAGATTATGTCAATTCAATGAATACCAACAAAGCACCAGATCTTTGCTAGAAATACACTCGACCAACATGCGAGCACAAATTTCAATATTTAAAAGGAATCATCGAAATTTGTTCCTCCACTCAATTTTGTTGATGTTATCCCCATAAGCAGAGCAAACTCCACAAGAGAAGTAGCAATAAACGAGATAATTGCACACTGGTCATACCACTTGAGGTGTTTGAATGATCGATCGGACATCTCTGTAACTGCCGAGGATGATAGACTTCCTTGCAGCGGGGCTAACCAATGGCTTTGCATGCCGTACTTTTGGCTTTCCCGACTTGTGGGAGTTAGTATTAGAAGCTGCTCGAGGAAAATAAATACTTCAAAAGATAAAACACCAAATTGGAATAACGTACAATAAGATAGGGCCTGAGTTCGACTGACAGATAACATGCTCCTTTTCAACAATGTCAGAGTCAGTGCTGGAGTCAATGTTTTGATCACCATCATCTTCATTCCCTGTAGGATGTTCCAGCACGCTCAATGCATTCCTTTGCAGCTTGACTTCAACTCCATTTTTCAGAACCTTGCAGGAGAAAGCACCCATAGTTTTAAAGCACATCGTCAAAATTTCATCCGCTAAAAATGCAAAGCAGTAATATATGTTCATTTAAAACATTTCCATAGAAAAGATGACTAGAAAACCACTATGGTAATTTACGAGGATACCAATTTTAAGTAGACAGGAAAACAGAAGAAACTTTGTCCATCAGATCCGAATCTAAGAGTTATGCAACGGATAGAACCCAATTTTGACATGCAAAGCAATTTTTTCACACAGAAATCAGTCACTTAAAAGCAAGCACTCTAAAAATTTCTGTCACGACTATATCATCCTGTGGAAGCCAGACAAGAGATATGTTAACTACCTAAGCTCTTCACCTGCAACTCTTATCATCTAGATGAATAAGGGAAACAAGCTTGAGTTGCAAATTTGAGCCAACGTAAGACCTTAAAGTCCGAGGCTTAGCACAACTTTTGACATGAATCACCCATCACACTCATAGAGCATATCTTCAATCAAACATGAATCGCGTTCAATCACTTCTTGCTGAAGTTTTCCTTAATGGGAACTACCAAACACCGATACGTCTGCACTTCAGTTCTCTTTATGATTTATAAGTAACTGATTCAATATTGATCAACCACATCAGATGAATTCCTAAAATGTAAGCAAATGTTCAAGAATGACGCGATTCACTAGTCAGTATTTGGATCATGGTAGCCGACCAAAGTAGAAATGTGATCACCAAGGACAGAAAATTCCATTGATGGAAATTCTCACACTATCGGATTTAGCAAATAAAAAAGCAGCTGACCTAAAAGTAAGGAGTTAATATTGCTCCACTTGTGCTACCACGTAAGGAACCATTATTTAGGTCAACATGTACTAAGAAAAAGTTAATGAATGGATACCAGCCAGTGCCAACCACCAAGGCCCACAGCCTTCTTCACTACACCTTGAAGACCCACCAAGACGGATTTTGTTCGGTTGTTACCCGTCACAATGACCTTGGTATGCCTAGGAAGAACAGACAGCTCCTCATCACCGCTCTCCTCGCGAAATGGCGACAAAATTTTAGAAGCACATAGCTCAGGCTCCTCCAACATTGTCTCCAACTCAATCCGCCCCTCAATAAACCGATAAAGGACACCAAATGGAGTGAAACATACAACAAAGATAGGATTTTCAACTAATAACACAATGATCCATTGACCGGGGACGGCTTACAGTAGAAGCTCATGGCTTCCCTCGATTAAGCTTTCCTGCAGAGTGGAATAAAGAATTGACAACGTGTCATGTAGACATTCATGTCCTTCGGTGAAACAGATTGAAGCAAGTAACGACTGCTAAAATGTAGAATCACGAGAGAGAGAGAGAGAGAGACCAATCTGACACAAATTTTTTAAGGACTGATCAGGAGAGTTCGAAAAGGAGTGAATCACAGACAAAGTTCATTAAAAAAAAAAAAAAAAAAAGGAGTTTTGAAGAACCCATCGTTGTGATCTACGTCAATACAGTGCCGATAACTCATGAGATAAACCTCCTCCATTCAAGACACGGTTGCACCAAATTCGGAACTAGAACTACTCCGTTCAAGCAAAAATCGCCTCGATTACCCACAACATCAGCCTAAGAGTGCTCAGCCCGTACTCCTCCGACCCGACCATCCAAAAAAATCAAAACTTTTCCCAAGAAAAACCAAAATGACACGACAAGAAGCCACCCAGCACCGAATCAATTTCAACCCAAAACCGTGATAACAACAGGTTGACGAAACGCAATGACGCAAACACTCGATACCCACCGAGACGCATTTCGCTCTCCGCTCGACAAACAGTAGCGACAAGCTCGATACAATTCGCAACTCGGGGACCGAAAAGCGTGACGAGAAAACCCAAAAGAACCCGACTCGATCACTGCCCACGTACCTGGCAGACACAAGGATCACGAGAGCGAGCTCGACCAGGACGATAGCGAAGACGAAATGCGACAGGATGGATGATGGGATTTTTTTTTCTGGACTGGGAGGAGGCTCCTCCAGGAAAAAGTGCACGACTTTTGAGAGCAACTGCGATTTTTGATGACGATACGCTTTGAAATGATCTCAAAAACGCGACCAAGCAGGCGAACGCGAGAGAGAGAGAGAGAGAGAGTGTTTGAGTGTATGTTCTTAAATGCCTACCAACTGCTGATAAGAAACGGACCTGACACCATGGCGTACGGTCGGGCATTGCATTCTTACCGGCTATTTCCGGTAGCCGGTCGCCTTTTTCCCGAAAATACTCCTTGGACGTTTAAACGATTTCACTCAAATTTCAATTTTGGCTCGAAATTTTTCTTTTGTTTCGTAAATTTTATTTATTTTTATCTCAGGTCCCAATTCCAGCCTAAACCCTTTTTGTTTTTTTATCTCGTAAAAAAAAGTTATTTTTAACACGTGTCCCAATTTTCATTACAACTTTTCTTTTGTTTCACAAAAAAACATTAACCCCATCATACGTCCATCAAATTTCCACCAAGTATGCACATCAAATCTTTAACTAATACATTAATGAAAACTTGACCGGCCGTAGTTGTGTATTGACTAAAAATTGATGCTCTTTTAATAAGATAACAATAAGTTTGAGCCATAATTGAGATCCGATATAAAATTTGTGCTCTTTTCAAGACGAAAAAGAATCCAAGGAAGAATCCCAATCCGAAATATAGTAAGTGCTTTTTAAGGGAATGCCTCACGGTCCTAAATTTATAATGTGTCGAGGCGTTATGATAAATAAAAATTCAAATTTGGGCAGATTTGACAGAGTACGGTTCCACTATTTCGGTGGATAATACCATGAGTTCCTCATAAATTTCGACTTGTCCCGTCTCTTCCCCGCCATTGCTCGAGCCATAACGGATCTAACTAACGGTCGAATTGCTTCACGGGCGTCTCCTGAATCTCTACGTCGACGTCCTACATTCCGTCCAAATGCTCGAAAGCCAGAGCGGGATTGGCAAAGAGAATACGAGATTTCCAGCATTGGCTTCGACCTCGACGTGCTCCGTATCGCGTTTTAATGCGAGCGCGATCCCGCTGGCTTTTCGTAACTTGCGAGAGAAGAGAATACGAAAAGGAATGGCCCGGGTCTATTCAAAGCCACGGAATTTTTCCATATTATTCACAAGATTCGATGGAAAAAACAACCCATTTCTTTTTATTGGGTAAAGAGAAACAAACCAATTAAAGATGTTACCACCGGCCATGGTGGCTCCGCTGGGTAGGCTTCAGTGATCCTCTGCGAGGGAGGGGAGAGGTTCGAAGTCCTTGCAACGCAAGGGGGCTGGCGGAGTTATTTTGCGTCTTAAGTGTCTTTATCGGGGGTAGTGGGTCCTCCCGCTTAAGACACACTGGGGTTTACGCATTCTGGGCGAGGCGGTTCCTCCAAGACCAAAAAAAAAAAAAAAAACCAATTAAAGATGTTCAATCACCGGCCGCGTTGGCTCTGGTGGCAAGTCTTCCCCATCGTGGGGGACCCACCGATCCCTTCTCGGAGAGCAAGGGTTCAACTTGCCACGAAGACGTGCGTGTGCCCGTTGCTCCACGGGAGTAGTGGGTCCTCCCGTGGGGCCCCAGGGTTTACTCTAGCCGCCCGCGGTGTACGGGGCCTCCCTGGGTTATAAAAAAAAAAAAACCAATTAAAGATGTTCAAAATCATTGTGTAAACCCAATGGGTGATGGAATAAGGGGGTAAAAAATGGTTTTATTCTCTTTTTTTTTGGAACTAATATTGCTAAAATTCCACAATAATAAATTTACTACCAATTACTTTTTAGGTCATCGAAAACGTTATATCAATATACTTATGATAAATTAACTCCAAATTAATATATATTTTCACGTGGACTTATCGTGTCAATTGAATTATTGTCATGTATCATTCAATTTAGTAATTTTATGGTAAAATTTGAAGAAAATTAATGGAGAATAAATATTTATAAAATTTATTGCAAGTAGGGGTGTCAACGGTTCGGTTCGGTTCGGTTTTTTGAAAAACCGAACCGAACCGAACCGTTAAAATCTTCCGAACCGAATAAAAATCCGGGCCAGAATACGAACCGAACCAAAATTTCGGTTCGGTTCGGTTCAGTTGTTCGGTTCGGCCGGCTTTTTCGGTTTTTGGTTTTTAACCTTTGATTTTCGATTTTCGTTTTCTTTTTTTCTGTTAAACTCAGATTTCTCCACTTTTATTTCTCCACTTTTATTTGTTGGTTCGGTTCGGTTCGGTTAACCGATAAAAACCGAACCGAACCGAAAATTTCGGTTTTTAACGAAAACCGAATCAATGAAAACCGAACCGAAAAAACCGAATTTTTCGGTTCGGTTGTTCGGTTTTCGGTTCGATTACTGACACCCCTAATTGCAAGTGTATTAATTTAGAATTTTTTTTTTTGGTAATACTAACCAATTGTTTTTTACTTAATCCGTAAAAAGACGGTGGCTTTCGGGTACGGGACATGGCTTGGCCTTTTCGAAAACGAAGCCGTCTGTGTTTCCCCCTGTGCCGTACGCGCGGGACCCGCTCTTTTCCCTCGGCTAAGTTTTAATCGTCGCCTGGGGCTTCGTGTCGGAACCCAAAAGAACACGACGAAATTTTCCTCTTGGAGAACCGGCATGCATAAAGCTAACTTCTCACAATTGATTGAGGAAATAAAAATGATTAAGAAATAGATAAAAAAAAAGTCACGAAAAATCTCAAACCATGCTACACTCTCGAAAATCTCAAATTATATTAACTATAACATATTTATCGTAATATATTTATCATAATATATTTATCGTAACTTTTTTTCATGACATTAAAACCTAAAATTTGTACATATTTAAGTCATTTACCTTCCATTAAAATTTTCTTAAATAAATTTTCATCTGAAATAATATTATTTTAGGATTCATGTTATTTACTTTCTGGCGTTCATATATAGAGATTTGTTGATGCAAGATAAATGCGTTATATATGTATAAATTTGAAAAAAAGTTTGTCATGAAAAAAATATAAGATAAATGTGATTGGATTTTTGATGGGTTTTGTTCTAAATAGTACTCTAATCGATCAGACAAAACCGCACGAGCACAGGAGACTGTAAAATGATAAAACATTCCTAATTTCACAAAAGAAAAATATTAGTCTATTTTAAAGTGATTCGTGTCAGGGCATGCTTTTTCTCGGATCTTATCCGAGCAGCAGCAACAGCACCAGGTGTCGAAGCCCCACGGCACGACCACACTCCACGGCACGCCAGTACAAAAAACAAATAGTAAAAAACACAAAACTCGATTGGAAAGCAGTTTTGAAATCCGCTGCTTCTACTTCTAGCCTCCACTGCCACGCTGCAGCGGAGGAGCTCAGCGTCGTACCGACTCGCTCAAGCCTTATGGAACTTTTTGTCCGTGCTCAGCGGCTGATCGCATCCCTCATCTTGCAAGTTCAAGAGGCCGAGGGTTCGAATTTTATGGCTGTAAAGGCAACGTGCATGGCCATCGCGCGCCACGATCACGAGCTCCGGTGTCGTCGAGATTGGCGCGGCGCTCGAGCTCGAAATGGAAGAACCGTTTTCGTTGCAGGCCTGCAGTGTCGCCACTTCCGGGTCGCTTCCACGAGCCGAGCCAGCTACGGGACTGCGTATGGAATGAGCCGGCGATGCGCGACGGTCCGGTGTGGAGGAGGGACGGTGGATAAGAGTAAGGAGGAAGACGGGCATCGGAGTGTACCGGGGTTTTGAACGTATACGTTCCAGGGGGCCAGTCGCGCCACAACGGTCTTAAAGTACACGAGGAAAATGACCCCTCCACACGGCCAATCGATCGATGATAAAAACAAGGTCGAATCGAATTCTACCATGAATCCTGACCAAGAAGAGTCGAAGGATGCATTAAGATACACAAGACTACTACCCACAGACAGCAACTGATATGCAAAGGCTCTAGAGATTTTCCATACTTCACATGTCAACCGATTTTTCCTCCTCAGCATGCAGGAGATGCTTGCTTCAATCAGACAACACCACGCTCATCTAGAATTACCCGCCGCTGTCTCTCGATAAGGAGCGGTCCCTGCGTCTCCTGGACGAGTCCGGACGTTCCTTGTCCCTCTCCCTCCTGCCACGAGGAGATCGGGACCTTCCTCGCCGGTCCCTTGGATAGTAATCATCGCCGCGCCGTCGGCGCGGAGAATAGCTGCGGGATCTTCTAGCACCACGGCCTGCATTTTTCAACTCCAATGAACATGACATGTTCAAATAGTGTTGTGAAAGTTCGGATGTATACACTATACCGGGACGTTGAAACTTTATCAAAACAAATATTGAGAAAACGGTATCCTAGTAATGGTAAGTTGCCAAGGATATAACCCACATTCAATAACTACGAGAGCAAATCGAGTGCGTACCTCGTTTTTCTTTCAATCCAAGATACCTTCCAGGAGTTGGAGTCCTCCCACACTTCCTTCTTGCCTGTAGAAGATAGATTATATTTCAGACTGATTGAGTCGAACAAACAACTTGGGATCCTGTTTTATGGCCTTTCAGTATTCAATACAGAAGAAAAAAATTCACAAAGAAACGAGCAGAGAAGGATCAATCCATTGGAAGGAGAGTCATTCTAAAACCTTCTATGCTATCTTAAATAACTCAAATTGAAAAGAAAGAGAGGCCAGCGACAGATACTTTTACTCATATCGTAAAAAGGGCATTCACCCCTCAGCATCGGCAAAATAGTTGGATCGATTGACGAGTTCGGGAATGTCGCTGAAGAACTCATGTGGTGAATGAATAGGTTCAACGGATTAGATCTTAGATCATGAATTCGATGGAGCTACACAGACCGGACCTGCTGCTAAAATTCATCAGGCAATAATCCCAGAAAAAAACCTCTGAAAAGTTAACAAGAGATGACAACTCACTATAGTTAACTAATTATGAAAATAAAACACATACCTTCTCCACAGTGATCAGTCGGCCTTCAAACACTGACTGGTTCAGATACTTTATACAGCGCTCTGCATCCTTGTTGGTTTCCATGGTGACAAAACCAAATCCGCGCGAGTCTTTGGTGCGAGGGTCAGTAACCAACTGGCACTCCAAAACCTAAAACAGAGCTCATTAAAGTATTTCTGGAATCACTTTCACAATTTATCCGTTCATTTCTTGTTTTTACCTCTTTGACTGGAGAAAAGATAAGATTCCAGCACTGTTAGCAAAGGGCTGATTGATTGACCACAAACAACTCTATGTCTACTACAAACAACTTTCTCAATGTCTACCTTCCAAGGCTTATGTTGACTAATGCATTACAATGGGACAAGATGCCGTAGTCATGACTGACAGATGCGTATGAGCTTTCTCTTTCATTGAAGGCAGACATTCCAACCAGGCTTACAATAAGCAGGAGCAAATGACACAGCAAATAAGAAATATAGGAAACAGCAGTTGTTCCACCAACTGCGCCAAGCCTCTAGCCACATGTTTATCCACTGATGATTAAACATTGATGACGCTACACTTTTACACAAGCCTTTCACAACTTACCATTTTCCTGAGCTTACATCAATAAAAGCTAATTTAATATATTTAGTCTCACAAATATCACCATACAGGCTTGCTTCTGCACCTTAAAGGTAGTATTAGTATGATCCACACATTGCATTGTTACATCTCTCCATTATCAGATCATACTGCCCTCCCAAAAAATTGTGGTGGCAATATCTTATAGCCCAAGGAGAGGGCCTTTTGGTACCCCACTTTCTTCTCTACATTTTTGGCTTTTGACCAGAATAAATCTGGCAAATTTTTTGGCCAGTGAAGAATTTGGCATCACAAGGTCCTATGAGAAAGAAACAAGACAAAAAACCATTGCCCCAGCTTTCTACTTATGCTTTCGAATGAAAATAAACCAGAAAAGGGTCAAAATGATTTCCTTGAAATGCAGGACTTAATGTACTTTCATGATGAATTTTTAATTTTTGTGAAAGTTGTAGGCTGGCAATTATAGAAGCTATCTAAAGGCAGAATCCCTGAACATTAGGCAGTTGGATGCCGTTGGTTCCTATTCATAATGCGTCAAAGACCCATCAGCTTCCAACAGCATCACTTGAATGAGTGATTATTATGAGAAAATGGCAGCTTTCAAAATCACATACCTTTCCTTCTTTACTAAAATATTTTTCGAGATCTCTTGAAGTAACCCTGGTTGATAAACCCGTCACATACAAGTTATTTCCTGGATTGCCAACAGCTTGGTACTCTTGGCTCCTGGAACAATAGACTCCATTGTTCAATTTGAGACATGACTAACAAATTGATCATCTAAAAAACCCCAATAGCAATAGTTTGTCACACAAGAAACACAAGGGAATCCATACTTATCTATAAAAACGAAAACATACCTCGAGCGACTTCTCCTTGATCTTGACAACGATCTTGACCTCAACCGACGGCCTCTAACGGGCGAAGCGGAATCCCTTGATCTGGACAACGATCTTGACTTGGACCGATGGCCTCTCACGGGTGAAGCAGAATCCCTTGATCTCGACAACGATCTTGACTTGGACCGACGGCCTCTAATGGGTGAGGCGGATTCGCGAGGAGAAGGAGACCTGTCACACAAAGCACCCCAGGAAAAAAAAAAGGCTTACCAAGGCATAGGTTATGCAAACACATCTGAGATTAAAAGAATCAGACCAAGAGAACTTACTTTTGTCTCCTTTTGTATGGCATCTACAAGTAACAAAAAAATTCGCTGTCAGAATCCATTGAACACCAACATAATCAACTGCCCGCAAATCATCTCTCGATAGTCTTACTCACTCAACTACACATGACCAAAGATTCGAGCTTTCAGCCCAAAGAACTAACCCTGCTAAGTAATTTTTCATATCAAGAATTCCGACCTCAATAACAGAATTTATCTCAGCTCATGAACTTCCACCGGCTCGATTCCCTCTAAAATCCCCCCCGAGAACGCGCGAAAAGGAAAAAGAAAACAGCCTAATTCAAAATTCAACAACGTCTCTTATCCAAGCAGCGAATTCACGACACAACCCATCTCAAATCACGCGTTTCCCGATCGAAACTTGGCGTGATCTTCGACAAGATGGACGAGGTGCGAGGTGCGGGATTGATCGGTACACAGACCTTCGCCAAACGGTACGACGTAGCGAGGAAAAATTTAGACGGCCAGGAGGTAGGAGGGAGCGAAGAGAGGGGGGGCACTGACCTTGACTCGGGTGGCTAAACGGGATTGCCGAGTCGACTCAGATGCCCTAGGAACAGCGGTTCGTCGGAGCGTTTGTAACGGAGCAGCACGGAAGTGCGCGGAGAAAATGGCAAAGCACCCTTTAACTTTTCCCCGACGCCGGCGCGTCTCAACGCTTTATGAGCTTTTATGCCGACTAAAAAATGACGCTTCAGCAACTCTTTGCAAATCACACAAGAAAAAGAAAAAGAAGAAGAAGAAGAAGAAGCCCGAACAACTGTTGGTGTTTAAGAAAAAGGATGATCAACGGGCCGGGCTTCCCAACTCTGGCCCGGAACGTCACGTGCTGTGCGAGTGTTGGCTGCATTAAGGGAAAGTTTTTCAGAAATTGCAGGGGATTTTAAAGTTTGTTTGTTTCCTGAAAAATAAAAGATTTGATAAATATTTTTCTTAAAATAATCTCTTGTATCGTTTGAAATAATTAGTTGATGAAAAATGTAATCAAAACCCACATCATAAACTTTTTCATAAATGAATATATTTTTCGTTTGTTCATGTTTACATTCACAAAATAAATCAAGTCTTGGGTTAAAAAAGTTTTTCAAAATGCAAAGTGTTTGATAAAATATGATTGAAAAGTGCACAAGAAAAGCAACTTTGTTTAAAATGGTTTTTGAAGTCATACTTTGTAAAGGAGTTTTGTAATTTTTTTCCCAAAAAAAAATCAAATTGGCAAAGGGCTCTGGTAACTGGGTTAGTCAGATTTGACACTAGGTGAAAAGTAGTTTGGGGCTATGCGACCCTGAAAATCCCAGGTGATTGTTGCTTGAGGTCGTACGACTGCAGGTGAGGGCCGAAGGTGTTAGATCTAGGGGTGTGCATGGTCCGGCGGGGGCGGTTCCCGACCTAGAACCAGGAACCGCCGCAAGGGCGACCGGTTCGAAAAATGGAACCGGGATCCACCCGTTTATGCATGGATCCATTCGGGAACCGGACCGCCGGTCCGGTCCGGTTCCTAGTTGGATCCATAGAACCGATCTTGACGCAAAACAATTTTGGTTTTCAACATACAACTGTCGGGTCTATGAGTTGGGAAGGAGGGGAGGAGGTCTATGGTCGGGTTTTCAACGTAGAACGGTCGCAAAACAATTTTGGTTTCCGGACTGCCGGTCCGGTCCGGTTCCCAAGTTTTGAGCTCTAAATTCCAAGTTCCAATCTCCAAAAAGTAAAACAATAATTAATAGATAATTGCTCAACATTAAATAACAAATCGGCTACACGTGAATGACAAAAAAAACCAAGTGCGGTGGGGAAAAAACCCTCAAGATGACTCATAGGGTACCTCTACTTCTAGATGAGATCTAATCTTGGTTTCTTTTAGTAATTTTTTTTTTAATATTAAAAAGGTTCGGGTCCGGTCCGGTGGGGCGGGCGGATCCGCCCATGGGCTGGAACCGGGCTGGTTCCCTCAAGAACCGCCGGTTCGGAGGTTCCGGTCCGGTTCCGGCGGTCCGGGCGGTTCCCGGGTATTTTGCACACCCCTAGTTAGATCTGGTCAGATCTAGCTTGTTCGCAGCCTGAGCCTTTCGATGGGCACGCGAGTGAGGGCATTTTTGATATTATAAAATTTTAATGAGGCCAAAATTTTGTGTGTGTATATATATGACATTCAAAAATGCTAAAGTTCAAAGCTAGTTCAAAAGATTTTGAAAATTCAGAAATCTCTCAAAAAAAAAATGAAAAAAGTAGTGCTAAACAATTTGACTTTTGCTCAAAGTCCTTTAGAGATAGGCTTGGCGAAGTGGTCGTCAAAGGCAACCAAATGTGGCCGGATGCGACAAGTCTAAGGCTCACTCGAATCCAAATTCCCGACAGAACTTCATAACATTTAAGTCAATTCTTGAATTTTTTTATAGCTGGTCATTCTCAATCTCCATATTCATTGACATCGGGTTCAGGCTTCATTGACATTGGATTTACGCTTCAGCCGAACCTCATTAGGAGAACTTTAAGATTTGAAGGAACCATGCTTCCGTAGAGATAAGTCTATCACATGTTTTAAAACTCATCATGAATATGTAACTGAGTTCTAAAACTTACAAAAAATATAACAAAGTCCTAAAATTGTCAAATTTATACAATCAAGTCATTTTGTTAATTTCATTTAACTTGACTAAAGAAAATACCAATGTAATTCCTTTTTAAATATTTATTCACTCCTATGTGGCGACTTGTCTATATCATATATTATTATCCTAAAACGATGTCGTTTTGATCCAAATATAATTTTAACACATATTATATTTAAAAATAAGCTAAATTATTTAAAATAATAAAAAAAAAAAGAGAGAGAAGAAAAGAGGAAGGAGGAGAAACTTGGCCATGAAGGCCGCTGGCCATCCCTCACCCTTATCGGCCCTTCTTAGTGATGGTGGGTTAGCAACGATGAGGCCTGTAGCTCTCTTAGCCTGGTTTCTCCTCATTACTTCCTCTCTTTTTTTAATAATTTAGTTTATTTTAAAAATCTAATATAAATAAAATTTGCACCAAGATGATGTAAGTAAATAATATAAAAGTCGCATCAACATTTTCCATTAGACAAATTGAATGAAATTAATGGAATGATTCAATTGAATTAATTTGACGAGTTTTAGGATTTGATTACGTAAGTTTTATGACTCGATTACGTCTTCATGACAAGTTTCATGATCTTCAGTGTGCTCTTGTCCCTTATGTCATGGTCATGAGGTTTTCATGACTAAGGGACCATGCATGATCAAGGAAGACCTCCCATATTCGCTTAGGGTTTCCAGAATGTTCCTAGAGATGGGTGAGATGGTAATTGTGCCGAGATCTAGAACTCTCTCGGTATAAATGCCATTAGTTGGTAGGTGGTGAGATATGATCTCGTCTGCCAGATCAGATAACGATCGATGGTTGTAATTTGACAACCTCTAGTATAAGAAGAGGTGTCCTCCCCCTTATTGTATCCATTCAGTCATTTCAATAACCTAAATTCCTTTCTCTTCCATAACTTTCCCCACCTTTCTACTTATGCTTTCAAATGAAAATAAATAAATAAAAAGGTCAAATTGTTCTCCTATAAAATGTGAAATCTATGATATAATGCACTTTCGGGATAAATTTTTAATTTTGTGAAAGTTGTAGGTTGGCAATAATAGAAGCTATATAAAGGCAGAATTCCTAAACATTGGCAGTTGGATGCCATTGGTTCCTACTTTAATATGAAATATTTCTATTGAGGATCATTCTATATATGGAAATTGTACAAGTACTTCGTGTTACCCTTGTTATATATCTTTGGTATTGTTGTGCATGTGTCATAGGTCTATCTTCTTGTTTTCAGTATTGGCATTGAGAATGAATTGGACTAACCTTTCTTGCAAAAATAAATATATTCATTAACAAGCTAGATAGTAATTCAACATTATTTTATGATCCAACTATCTCATTTCTCAGTCCAAGCTTTGCCAATACTTCATTTCCAAGCTGTCTATGTTTGCAAACCAAACGTCTCATAATGCTCAAATTAGGGCAAGCCTCAAGAAAAGATGGCAGGATGCAAGGAAGAATACAATGCATTTGTCTATTCTCTTGTGTCTACAGATGCACAGATTATTATCTAATATTTTGCATTTTAGCATTATGTTCTGGCAAATATCAATTGGAAAGACCCCTCCAAAGCCTGCTTTTAGTTACTAGTTCGAGGGCCTCATGATCAATTTTGAAAGATGTAGACATAAGTTTGATATGGTAAACGTGCGTGTAGCGCCACATCATTGTTGAATGAGAATGGATAGGTTAGACAATGCCAAAGCAACGTCAAGTTTATGTAATTATGCCCAAAAGATTGCTTGATGAGCTCACCCCACACGTGTGCGCTCAAAGATGTATAAGGACGTAGAAGATGGGAAGTGGAGTCTAAAGTTTTTTTTTTTATAATGGTATCGATATTGTTTTTCTTTTTTCATGAAGGAAATATACTACACCAAATGGCAGCAGTTTTTGATCGATCAAATTACAGCTTTGATGTATGTTGTTATGATGTGTAAAATAATAATTTACAGATCAAACAAATTCTCATTTCTTTTGTTATTAATCAAAGCTTGGTTATTCTTGTTATCATAATCATCTCTTGCACACTACAAGTGATCACAAGCTTGCCGCCTCCTGATTCAGGAGCTAATTTGAGCTGTCACCGACTGCATGAGCAACTGGCACTTCTAGGCAAGGTTAGCTCTTTCTTCTGTCTCATTTTGCTTTCTAAAACTTCTCTATCGTTAATCTGTGCATGTCTGGATCTTGGCAGGTATCGAGTGCTGGTGATGGTGCATTTGGTCTAGAGCAATTGGAAGAAGATTTTGATGACATAGCTCTTTTTTTTTTTTTGGTCGGTGATGACATAGCTCTTTATAAAGCTCATATGGCTGAGACGCGACGGTATTCAGAAGGGCAGTTGCATTTCTAAGACCCTAAAAACAGTATGCTTGTTAAGATTCTCCTATCCAACTGCTAAGCACCCGATCATTATGCTGCAACAATTTTGCTTTACAAGATCCACATTAGCAAGAGCAATCCAAGTAGGATATATTGTGCTACCCTTCCTAGGTGTTGGCAGCCGTTGTCCATCCCCATTTGCAACAATCCTTCCATCTGGAAAATATGAATTCATGATGTCCAACAGTCCTTTTTTTGGTCTGAACATGATATTTCAACCTTGCTGTGTTGTTGCTGGAGTAAGGGTGGATTTGAGTGACCGACTAAACAATCTCTATGTTATAGAATTCGAATGAAGCATTCGATGTACTAGAGAAATTTTTGAAGAGATCCAAGGGTGATTCTGGGAGGACCTATTGGAGTCTCAATAGTGGATATGAGAAAGGTAACTCTTGCACGTGATTTGCTTCTTTGAAATGGACGGCCAATTACCTCAACTTGACATTGTCGTTCAATTTGCTTTTAAGGATCATATTAAACACATTTCTATTTTAGAAATAGAAATTTTATGCAGATATAAACACTTTCAAATGCTTAAAAACTCGTCTAGGGAATAGAATTAAAAAAAAGTTATTTCTAAGTAACAAAATTTTTAGAAACAAAATAATTATTAGACGCATCCTTAGAGGTGCAAAGGCTTGGCAAAGTGGTCATAAGCTAAATGTGCCCGAATGCGACAAGGCCAAGGCTCAATTGAATCCAAAATCCCCGCAAAACTTTATAAACATTCGAGTCGATTCTTGTATTTTTCATAGCTGGTCATTCTTAATCTCCATACTCATTTACATCGGATTCAAGCTTTGGTCGAACCTCCTCAAGAGAACTTTAGGATTCGAAGGAAACATGCTTATAAATAGTTAAAAAAAACAATTGCTTTGTTATATTACATGTCAAGAGAAGTTTTTCAAAATTCTTAAAACTTATCATGAAATGCAATTGAGTTTTAAAACTTAGAAAAAATTGTAATCAAGTCTTAAAAATAATCGAATTGGTTCAATCGAGTCATTCCATGATTAAGAAAAATGCCGACGTAATTTTTTTCAGAACGTTTTCTCACTCCTACGTGGCGATGACGTGTCTAAATCATATTATATTATGCTAAAACGACATCGTTTTGATCCAACTATAATTTTTAAAATTAAATTTAAAAACAAGCTAAATTATATTAAAAAAGAAGAGGAAGAAAGAGAAACCATACCATGAAAGCTGTTGGCCATCCCCCTTCATCAGCCCTTCCTAACGATGGTGGGGTGGCAACGATGAGGGCTTATAGCCTTCTCCGCCTAGTTTCTCTTCATTCCTTTTTTTTAAAAATTATTTTAAAATTTAATTCAAATAAAATTTGCACCACAACATTGAAAGTAAATAATAGAAAAGTCGCATCAACATTTTTCCGGTAGACAAATTGAATGAATTTAATAAAATAACTCTATTAAATTAATTTGATGAGTTTTAAAACTCAATTATATTTTTTATTGATTTTATGACTCAATTATATTATATTTTTTTATTTTTTATAAAGAACTCAATTATATTTTCATAATGGTAACAAGTGAAATTTGGAGCGAGAGCAAGCTTCCAATCGAGCACGCGTATCTAGAAATTGTTTTTGATCCCGTTCGTTCCCTTGCCACCGCCATAGCCTTGAATTCAATCCCGATATCCGGCCCGGCCCGGCCCGATATCACCGAAAGAGAAAGAACAGTCCAAAATTCTCTGCCTATTTCCTTCTTCTACTCCCTACGAAAAGAGCTGCAGCTTCTCGCTTTCCGGACGTCGAAAGAGAAAACGGATTCTGCAATTTCCACCGCAACCGCCACCGGAAAAATCCATGGGACACGGTACGATTCTCTCCCCTCCTCACCTCCTTCTCGCTCTCGCATCGCCTTGAACTCTAGAAACTCGAGCTGAGCTCGTCGTCGGCGTCGGCGTCGGCGTCGGCGTCGTCGATTGATCTGCTGATTCCGAAATTTATTTTCAGGTGACAAGGGACGGCCCGGCAAGAGGCAGAAATCGTCGGCCAAGGTCAGTGCCCCCTCCCGTTCTCTCTCTCTCTCTCTCTCTCCACCTTTCTCAATCCAGTTCCGGTTTTGCCGGATTAAGCGAGATTGTTGAGGCGGCGACGCTGTTTGCCGCAGGATGATTACCGGAGCGCGATCGCCGCGCCGGAGGAGGACGAGGCGATGTACGGCGAAGAGATGGACGACGATTACCGCGACGGTACGGATTTTCGATGTTTTGCGCGGTAGATAGGGCAGCGTGCGTGCGGGGTGGTATTGGGAATGGCTCGGTTTTGTTTAGCTCGATCGGGGGGCGCTGGCGAAATCATAAGTTGATCTGTTGTTGTAGGCGACGGCGAAGGGAAGAAGAAGGACTTTAGCAAGTTGGAGCTGAAGCAGGATCACGGCAATCGGCCCCTATGGGCTTGTGCGGACGGCCGGATTTTCCTGGAGACGTTTTCTTCCTTGTACAAGCAGGCTTATGATTTTCTCATTGCCATTGCTGAGCCTGTTTGCAGGTGCTCTTTCGACGCAAAGCATTCTTTTTCGAGATAGTTTGCGCGCATTGGCAATGCGGATGATTTAGTATCGCGTCTGTGGCCTTAGGTTTATGAAAACTTTTCTCAAAGCATGGGCGCTTCTATCCAATTTCAACCACCTGTCGACAATTTGTAGTGCATTGCCAGATGCATCATTCAGCCTGACTAATTTTTTGTTTTTTTTTTTGTTTTTTTCTTTTTTTATAGGCCGGAGTCGATGCACGAGTACAATTTGACCCCGCACTCATTGTATGCGGCGGTGTCGGTTGGTCTTGAGACGGAAACTATCATTTCTGTATTGAATAAATTGTCAAAGACCAAGCTTCCTAAAGAAATGATTGACTTCATACATGGTTCGACTGCTAATTACGGAAAAGTGAAGCTCGTGCTTAAAAAGAATCGGTACTTCATTGAGTCGCCCTTCCCTGAGGCAGGACAATTTATCTTTTCCCTTTTCCTTCATTCTTATGAATGTTGGGTTGGGGTTACTAATCAGAAATGTAATTACAGGTGCTGAAGAAGTTGCTTAGGGATGAAGTTATATCTCGAGCTAGGATATCTTCTGAGGTTTGTGTCTAGGTTATTTCTAGTTGAATGATGCGTTTCTTTTGCCTGCTGATGCCCATCCTGGTTGCTAACAATTTTGCGGCGGACTTTCTTTTTCATGCTGTTGTTCGGACATTTTGTCTAAGGCATGATTTAGCCCTATGTTGTAAGTTGGTCTTCTTCAGAATTAAAGAAGACTATGACATGCTCTGACAGTAAGAGGTTCACATGAATATGAGTTTTTTTATGGTAAGATAATACTTCTCTCCTGGTTAAAGTAAGGGCACTTGAAGACAATTTAGGAACAACTTGTAAATCATTTTCCTTTTAAATGGCCAACTTGATGAGGATTTGGCAAACAAGATGATGAAATCTTTACTAATGTGGTTACCAATTTTGAGTTTGCTTTGTGTAAGGGATTCATTTCACCCCAATATTCATATCCTTCATATCCTTCCTCGATTTGCCTTGTGATATCATCTATATTCTGTCTACTATAGCATTGAGCCTTGATTACAATCTCAATATTCTATTTTGCACTTCCTTCTGATGCAAACTTTTTTATTGTGTTAATGATTTGTTCTTTCCTGCACAGTACCTGTTTGAAGTTTAAGTCTTAACAATAATAGCTTCATGCTTGCCATATGGGTTTATATTTCCTTATGTGTTTATCTCGAGAGGAATATTATAGCATCTTTTCCGGCACAATCATTGGTCACAAAATATCTGGTAATACGCAGGGACCTGGTGCTGATGGATTCACAATTAGCAAAGCAATGGGTGAGGTTGGGGTTGGACATAATGAGTTACTGAATGAAGCAGAACTGGCTGCTGCAGCTGAGGAGAAAGAAACTCATTCATTTGAGATTGATCCTTCTCAGGTAAAGCTTTCAGACTGTTAGTTCCCCTATGTGCCAGGAATTCAGACTTTCTGCTTGGACTAGTTGTCAGCGATCACGTTTTATTGAAGCAGAGTTGAGGACACTGATTGTGAACTGCAATTGCATATCCTAGATTTGGTTGGCCAAAAACTATGGCATTTTGAAACTTTCTGCTTCTTTGGTCCATTTAGTTTGTAAAATGTTTAGTACATTGCCTCCATCCTTATATTCGCGTTTTTTTTTTTTTTTCATTCCTATAACCATCTCATGGATTCTGACTGGTGTTCCATCAGTGTCAAGTGATGAAGTGTGCATGCTGTGAGATACATTGGATTTTATGCTCTCCTTAAGGTTCTTACAAGTGTATTCAGTACTGTCTTTTTTACTTTTAGGTTGAAAATGTGAAGCAACGCTGCTTGCCCAATGCTTTGAACTATCCCATGTTGGAGGAGTATGACTTTAGAAATGATACGGTGAGTTACAATCCTCAGTTATGATCTCTGTATTTAGTTGAAATCTAAAGTACAATGTTAATCTCATATTTTTAATGACTTGAACATGTAGAACCTTTCATGATATGTCTTTACCTCTGTGAGATCTTGATGCTAGTTGATGTGCCTTTACTATTACACAGGTAAACCCTGACCTGGAAGTAGAGCTGAAGCCTCATGCACAACCACGACCATATCAAGAAAAAAGTCTCAGTAAAATGTTTGGAAATGGTAGGACTTTTCATACAATCACAAGCATTGATTTTTCAGTCATTTCCACAGAACGGTCTTCAGGGGATGGTTCCCGTGGGTTTTAAAGACTGCTTCAGACTTCAGACTCTGCAATCCCAATGTTGGAAAAATTGCCTTTTTGTTTCTAGAATTCAGAGGCCCAACCTTGTGATTACTGATTAGGACAAACTGGACCAAGAAACTTCCTTCTTATGGGGGAAAGTGCAATCTGTCAATTTTGAGGGCGTCTTAATGCTGTATATGTTATAGAAATGCGTTTTTTGTTAACCGAACTTATGAAAATTGTAAATGGGCATGAATAAATTTAGAGGTTAGATGTTCTTGATTCTTTCTTAGATGATTAATTATTTTGAGGCTTCCTCCTTTTACTGTTTAACGTGAACTTTGTATTTTCTTAGGCATGAAGGACTTGGGGCTGGGCAAACATGACCTTATTGAATATGTATCTTGGTGACATTTTGGGATATGTATAAATTTATAGTTGTCCTACAGACTATTTGATGTGTTAGCTAGTTCCTTATCTTTTATGTGTTCTTGACATGATTTATGCTCCCGGAAGTAAGAGACTCTGCAGTTCTTCTTTCTGTGATATTTCTCTTTTTGTTGCTGTCCTTCTTTAGGTCGAGCTAGATCTGGTATCATCGTGCTACCTTGTGGTGCCGGGAAATCTTTGGTTGGTGTTTCTGCAGCATGCCGGATAAAGAAGAGTTGTCTTTGCTTGGCAACAAATGCAGTTTCTGTGGATCAATGGGCATTTCAGTTCAAGTTGTGGTCAACCATAAGAGATGAACAAATTTGTCGGTTCACATCTGACAACAAAGAAAGATTTCGTGGCAATGCTGGGGTTGTTGTTACTACATACAACATGGTTGCTTTTGGTGGAAAACGATCTGAAGAATCTGAAAAAATTATTGAAGAAATAAGGAATAGAGAATGGGGGTTACTTCTGATGGACGAGGTGATCTCATTAATCCATGATTCCCGGCTTTATTTATCTTGGCATCAAATTACCATCTACCATCTGTGTTCAGGTGCATGTGGTTCCTGCTCACATGTTCCGAAGGTCATCAGCCTCACAAAATCTCACTGCAAACTTGGACTCACTGGTATGTCACTTGGATGTTACTACACTCTGCTCCGCCTTCTGTTACATGACCGTTTCCTTTCTGCCTGTTCTACCTTATTTTCCAAAACATTTAAAGCTGGTTTCATGATACTTGATTGCAGCCACACTTGTTCGTGAGGATGAGAGGATAACAGATCTGAATTTCCTTATCGGTCCCAAATTGTATGAAGCAAATTGGTTAGATTTAGTGAAAGGAGGCTTTATTGCAAATGTGCAGTGTGCAGAAGTATGGTGTCCGATGACAAAGGAGTTCTTCGCTGAGTATCTGAAGAAGGAGAACTCCAAGAAAAAGCAGGTAAATGTCACTAGTTCCTGCTAATTGGGTGAGATATTTGAGATATTACTCCTTTGCAATTGTAGTGGAAATGGGATGGGTGTATATGTTCTCTCTAATCTTCTTCTCTGAGAGTTTGATCACTTCCTTTGCGACCTGAAATGTCAAAATGTAGTCATTACTTCTGAATAATTAGTGGAAATCAGGTACATCTTTACCCAGAACTTCTTGATATTCTAAATCATGGACTTTTATCTGCAGGCACTGTATGTAATGAACCCAAATAAGTTCAGAGCTTGCGAATTTCTGATTCGTTTTCATGAACAACAGCGTGGGGACAAAATAATTGTCTTTGCCGATAATCTTTTTGCCCTAACAGAGTATGCAATGAAACTTCGCAAACCAATGATTTATGGTGCTACCAGGTATTAATGTCCACTAACATTCTTTCGGATGATTACTTTGTCTGTGTGCTTATAACGAGTTATCACGGGATTCTTGAATATGCAGCCATCTTGAACGGACAAAAATTCTCCAAGCTTTTAAAACTAGTCGGGATGTGAACACAATTTTTCTATCGAAGGTACTATATTCCTCCAGTTATTAGTATTTATGCGAGGGATAATCTAGAAGATTATTGGGCACCATGGTTCTTAAATCTAGCATTGACCTAAGTAATGGCATGTTGACTCTGTTCATTGACTTTCCCACTTCTACCTGCAGGTCGGTGATAATTCAATAGATATTCCTGAGGCAAATGTTATAATTCAAATTTCGTCGCATGCTGGATCTAGACGACAAGAAGCTCAACGTCTTGGACGTATTCTTAGGGCAAAGGTGATTTGAACATCTCTTTATTTTCTGACTTTTCTACCCTCGTATTAGTATCAGGTCGGTATTCTCTCTTCTCAGTCAATGTCATCACAATATGAAATATTTCTGTTGAGGATCATTCTATATTTGGAAATTATACAAGTAATTCATGTCATACGATATATATCTTTGGTACTGCAGTGCATGTGTTACAAGTCTATCTCCCTGTTTTCATTATTTGCATCGGGAATGAATTGGACTAACCTTTGTTGCAGAAATAAATATATTCATTAACAAGCTAGATAGTGATTCGGCATTACTTTATGATCCAATTATCTCATTTCTCAGTCCAAGCTGTCTATGCTTTGACAAGATTACTCTGCAAACCTGACTGTCTCATAATGCTCAAATCAGGGCAAGCCTCAAGATAGGATGGCAGGAGGCAAGGAAGAATACAATGCATTTTTCTATTCGCTTGTGTCTACAGATACACAGGTTATTATCTAATCTTTTTGCATTTTAGCATTATGTTTTGGCAAATATCAATTGGAAAGACTTTGAGTCCTCCTAAGCCTGTTTTTAGTTACTAGTTTGAGGGCCTCATGACCTCACCCCCTCACACACCTACACACGCACAGGCACACATGCATACTTACACACCTGAGGTGTAGCTGATAAGAACGTAGAAGATTGGAAGTGGAGCCTGTGCAATAATAAAAGCACCGGAAAGTTAGAAAATTTATTAAAGAACCTAAGCACAAAGAAAGCAGTTCTTATCGCGACTTTTTTTATGATATTGATATTGTTTTTTTTCTTTTTTCATGAAGGAAATGTACTACTCCACGAAACGGCAGCAGTTTTTGATTGATCAAGGTTACAGCTTTAAGGTATGTTGTTATGCTTTGTAAAATAATCGTTTACAGATCAAACAGGTTCTCATTTCTTTGGCTATTAATCAGAGCTTGGTTATTCTTGTTAGCATAATTATCTCTTGCACGCTACAGGTGATCACAAGCTTGCCACCTCCTGATTCAGGAGCTGATTTGAGTTATCACCGACTGGATGAGCAATTGGCACTTCTAAGCAAGGTCAGTTCTTTGTTCTGCCTCATTTTCTTTTTCTAAAATTTTCTTATCTAACCCTATTGTTAGTCTGTGCATGTCTGGATCTTGGCAGGTATTGAGTGCTGGCGATGATGCAGTTGGTCTAGAGCAATTGGAAGAAGATGCTGATGATATAGCTCTTCACAAAACTCGTCGTTATGTTGGATCAATGAGTGCAATGTCCGGCGCAAATGGGATGGTGTACATGGAATACAGGTAAACCCATTTTTCTCTCTAAATGCTCTATTCTATGCATAGGAATTGTTTAGTACATGCAAGACTGTTTTTCTCTAATGGAGAACAATTTGGCGAATCTTGTTTGCAGTACTGGACGAAAGCATTTAGGACCAGGCCAACCAAAACCTAAACCTAAGGATCCTGCCGCGACATTATTTGTTTAAGAGAAGATATACCTGAGTTGCGATGGAATTCAGAAGAGCAGTCTCTAAGAGCCTAAAAACAGTATGCCTCTTAAGATTCTCCTGTCTGACTGCTTTTCAGT